>QTSX02000064.1:0-392855 GCA_014839935.2 Entomophthora muscae | reverse complement strand
GAAATTCTTGGATGATTTTAAGTCTAGTCAAATGTTTTTTTATAGATTTTGAAATGCTTTTTGGGCTTTTATCAATATTTTAAGTTATCTGGCGCGGTTTAGCCAAAAATACAAGATAGGGTATGAGATGGTGTCTTTCTAGATGTCATTTTTGGACACATTTTTGAGATGGCGTCTATCTAGATGGCGTTTTTGAGATGGCGTAATTTGAGATGGTGTATTGCACCATGAGAAGACACCTTACATCCCCATCACACAATGAGGTGACACCATACTGCATTACCACCAAACCCTGGGCCACATCAGAGGACGTAACCTCTTTGAGATCATGAAACAAAAGGTTTGGTGGCTGCATATGCATCAAGACATCTTGGATCTCCTGGAAACATGTGTGCTGTGCAAAAAGAATACATCTAAACCTGCACCCTCAAGTCTGTCCTGCCTATCAAAGCCATGGAACCCTTTGAAAAGTGGGCCTTTGGCATTTTTGGGCCCCTCCCTGAAGACAGGCTGGGAAAGAAGTACATCATAACTGCCATCAACTACTTCACTTGTTGGCCAGTGGCCTGGGCAACATCTAACCACACCGCCACCACCATCACCTGCTTCATTGGCAAGGAAAATGTGGCCCACTTTGGGCAGCCCAAATGCCTCATGACAGATGGTGGCCCCAAACTTGTTGGACATGTCATGAAGGCGTACTGCGCCAAGAATGCACTCCAACAGATAGTTACTACCCCATACTATCATCTGCAAGCCAATGGACACGTAGAGCAATTAAATGGCTCACTGGTTCAGCTGATTGCCAAGCTCTCACAGGAGCATCCCAATATTGTGTGGACTGAACAATTGCCCACTGCTCTACTTATTTTACAAGCAAAAATCAACGGAGGCACCAGGTTCAGTCCTAGCGCCTTGGCCTTTGGAACACCCAACAGTTTGACGGGAGTTGAACAAGGGAAGTTATGGTCTATAGTTCCCGGGAATCTTCCCCTGTTGACAACTCCATCCCTGAACCAATGGCGTGCCAAGGCCCAAGAGATCAAACACAAACAAATTGAAGGAGGGACAAAGCACCTTGAGGCAATATATGCCGTAGGTGACCCCATCTACACCCTCAACCCCAATTCAGCCAAAAAAGAGCCCAATCACCTAGGGCCCTTCAAGATAGCCGCGGTCTATGACAATCACGCCTATCAACTCAAAGATGCCCAAGGGAATACCAAGAAGCTCCACAATGATTGCTTGTGCCCCTGCTGTGCCATCTCCACACAAAGGTTGTTTGTACAGACCTTCCCAGATCTTCTGCAGACTCTGATCCTGGTGTCTGACAACAAACAGGGGGCAAGGGGGGTGTTGCAACCAAGTTTCCAGACCTGCCTGCTAATGTATCTCACAATACACAGGGGGTGCTTGATGAGTCACCCCTTGACATGTCTAACAACATGAGCCAATCTGATGGCAATGTCAAATGGCGGGCACTTCCTCCTAATTAGGAGCACTATCAATTCAACTTGTTGATCCCTGCACAAGTTATTCCTTGGCTTTGAACCTTACATGGAACATGCCACTATGCCACCCCCTTGTGGCCTTCCCCACATAGTATATTAATCACAATATTCTACATTAAACAATACCTTCTTCTATTCATTCTTGTCCTTTATATTGGACTGTTGTCTTCCCCAACTCAAATACTGAATCCTCATTGGTTCAGTTATAACAAAAGCTATCCTATCAGTCTTCCCAAAGCCACTGCACCTATTAAAATTAGTACCCTCAGCACTATAAAGGAACATGATAAGTTCTTCTACTATAATGTCAAAAGTCTTCCCTTATGCAATTCAAACTATGTTATTATTACCAATTGGATGTACAAAGAGCCCATCTTACTCAATCCCCTGGTATTGGATCATGCAACTTTTACTCCTACCTTAAAGGTGCAATCCAAGCAATGCAAACACTATGTCAAATCTAGCAGTGGGAAATGTTGAAAATTCAAGTACTCCACTCTAATTGCTATTGTGATAATTGGAATTGATACATTGATACACTTTGATAATGGATTCCTGAAGATGATTTCCCCAATTGCAGTTGGATTCAACTGGTGGAGCTAAAATACTCAGGCTTATTATCTACTCATATGAGTTTAATAAAGACAGCTTTTAACCTTATAATTAACACTTATACTTTGATATTGCTTTTAATTAGAAGTTGAAGCTGGTTTTTAGTAAGCTTTATATAGCCTTAGGATTATTAGTATATTTTATCTATGCTTTTATTTTAGATAAACTTTAGCTTGTAGATTTAGCTAGTTTAGATAGCCCAAATTTACGGCACCTTGGCTAGGCTAAAAAGGAAGGCTAGGGTTAACATTAAGTCAACTACCCCCCAAAACTATGGTTCAAGATTACCAATTTGGCAATATTATTTAGATAAAAGCACCGCCACCCTGCCTAGAAGGTCTGCAAAGTGCCCCCAGGGCATGGTTTAGGCGCCAAAGTGGCCAAAGGGAACATGTTTGGCCCTGCAGCAGCGCTTGGTTTGAGATTCAAACCATTTCAGTGAGTTTTAATGGCAAAAATAATCAACACATGAATGTCCAAGTATTTAAAACAGTACCCAGGTATTCAGGATCAACCATCTGGTTCCAGGTGAGAAAATGGAAGCTTGGATTAAAAATATGTGCATTCTGCCAGGTTCAGCGCAGGAGGTCTGGGATGTTCCCAGCCAGGGGAGTGCATGTCCATGGAAGGAAAATTGTGATTATGGAATTTACAAGGGCATGTTTTACAGGTTAATAGTGTGAAGAGAATTTTGGTAGAGGTCTTGATTTAATTATGCTGTTATTTTGTTGAGCATGTGATTGGGATCCAGGGGGATCCCTGAACTGGAGGAGTTTTCAGCCAATTATACCTGGGTTGGTATATAATAAAAATATGGGTATAATAAATAAAGATGCTTATATTTGAGACAATGGTCACTTTCCCCCAATCATTTTATGCTTCATGGTTTTGGCTTTTAAATGAAAGAAGGTTACCATTGAATGGAAGAGATATAGTCAGTTGCTAAGACCATGGGAAGTGAAAGGTGTGGAAGTGATTGACAGATGGCAAAGAGTTGAGGGTCAATATTGCTTGCCCAGAGTCCCATCTCATCAAAGCTCACCTAAAGGATTCCTGTTAACCCTTAAACATTTTGGGTTGAGTTTTGTATCCTTGACAGAGTTGTTGTTATAGTTATCCACACTTTACTCAAAAATAACCAGTATACTAGACTAATTATTAAGTTGAGACTTAGTTCACTAAACCTAATGAATACAGTTAAATGCATAGCTGTGTAAACCTTGATATTTATTATTTGCATCAAGGGAAGAGCTGTATATGATCAGTCAAATTGTAATTGGCCACAGAGCCTCTGGATCCTGCCTCTAAAATGACTGGTTGTATTGTCATCCAGCCCATCCTCTGTGGATCCCCAAAGATGGGCTAATCAGCCCTTAGATAAAAACAACCCATGGATCTACTGTACTGCATATCCATCCTCACCAGAGGGCTATCAGGACCTCTGGAAGAGAAGCTTAATCAATAGGCAGGGACCAACATCTTTAACAGCTAGTTCACACCAACCCATCTATAGCGCCAGGATGATAAAAGAGCAAGCATGGATATCCTGGATCCTCTACTGTGCCAGTTGTTGAGGAGCTACAATCTCCCCCAAGGTGGATCAGCATGGCCAGTAGGGGTAATTGAGACCTGGTGCCGGCTGCTTGGATCTTCTTGGGGGCTGCTTCCAGGCACTCTGTTGGATGGCTCAGGAATATCAGGAATCCATGCCTCCTGGGCTCCAGATAGTGAGCCGGTCTGATAGCAATTTTCTGGACCAGTACCCATTGGTGTAACTGGAGTGGTTTGGTAATACAACCCTTTTGGAAGCTTCCAAGAATGCCCTGATTGCTGTCCTTCCCCCTCTTATTCCCCTGGGGGTGTTTTTAAAATTTAATGTGATCCTGGACACACAACACCAATTTATAGTAGGGTATAAATATACCATCATCCAAAATGCTGGGCAGGCAGCAAGTGATTGTGGCACCAATCATTGGGTTGTGTGGCAGATCAGAGTCCCTGTCTCACGCATCCCTGGCCAGCTGATTAGAATCAGGATTTCAACAGTAAACCAATGCATCCAGAGCTGTGCAGTGCGGCAAGCAATGGGTTTGCTGTGGAGCCCAAGTAGGCAACAGACCCCAGTCATTTTGAGGCAGGGGTCAGGTAGCAGAAGGTCAAGCATGGTAGGATATGAATCCTTGATCTGGGATTCAATCTTCTTCTTCTGTCACAGTAGTTTTCATAATGTCTGGTATCATCTGTCCTAATTACAAAGCTTGGAAGTTGGGTAAACCATTATCTGAGTTAACCGAATTGCCAGATTTAAACTAAACTGTTGATTGGAAATGGGTTACTGACGCCCCAGTTTGTCAGCTATATTTGATTACCCCATGCAAGTTGGCACTGATAAATGGACGTAATCTGAGAGTCACCTGATACAAACTCATTTATCAGGGCAGTTGACAGAAATTAATCACTCAAGGGTTTTTTGTGTACTGGACAAAGTACTCTTTAGATAATGTAGACAAAATAGGAGCCATGGATCCAGGTGGTATTGCTTTGTCAGAATTTGGTACATATTGGAAACTTTTCACAGTTCAACTCTTAAGAGTTAAGTCCTCCCTAAAATAATCAATAAAATCAAATATTCTCCTGGTCTAACAATTATTTAGAGTGCATCTGGGATTGGGTCTACTCTGCTACATCCCATATAGCTTGATCTTAAGTCAAATTATTTCCGGGAGATGGGGCCCTGCCTTGGGTACTTTCTTGTTAGTGCCCCTTAATGCTACTCCAATGCCCCAGAATCTTGGTGTCTTTCCTGCTGAATCTGAAGCCAAGACATTTCTACCTTCTCAATGCCCAGAGTTTACGCTGAAGATACTTTGATCTTTTCTCAGGCAATCTATCTAGTGTCAAAACAGCAGGCTCAACCCATCAGCAAGGTTCCAAACAAGTGGGTTTGTGACCCGCAATCCAATTATCCAGTCACTCAAAGCTAGACTAGGAAGTCAACTCAAATTACCAAATCCAACAACATGAACAAATGATGATCCCTTATGGTGGATATCTTGTTTTGGCGCTTGACTCATTACTAGGATTAAGCCGCCCCTTTCATTATCCCACTGTGTGATCTACACAATCATGTTCCTGTTATCCATGACTCACATTAACTATATAATCATTATTTCTCAATAAAGAATATCATATAGTTACTAAATATTTTCCCCCTTGTAACTCTGCTAAAATAGCACAGTTACAACACTAGGACTCTTTTGGTTGGGTTTAATCATCTTGTTGAACCCTGGTATATCCTTTGGAAATTTTACAAACCGGTATTTAAAGTTTTGTTGGCGGTTAATCATCAACTCTATGTTGATTTGGGTGGGGATTCCCCATCACATGGAGACCTCTTTTTACTATCTGTTGATTTTTTCACATCTTCAGCTTGTTGGTCAGCTTAGCAGCGCCTCTCTTCCAGGGGACTTGGTATTCAAAACTTACCACCACCTGGGTAAATGTAGGCAGGTGGCACTTTCTATGGATGTCAGGCCATTCTGTTTATGGTTCACCATCTCCTTAATGATCTAATTGGTTACTAGTGTTATGAATATAATCTGATAAGTATAATAATCAAAATAAGGGGAAATTAAGGTGGTAACAATACTTTATTGTATGAGTTTAGAGTATCATATATTATTATGAGGAGCTACATACTGTCCATGCACGTCATGGTAGCTATGGGGCCTGTCCAAGTAGTGTTCCATTTAGGATTCAAAAGGTTTGATCCCCATACTGAATGGGGTGTTAATAAGAGCGCCATCAGCTCAATGATTGGTTGGGGAATCAATTGGGGAATCACCTCCCCAAGGGGGAGTAATTATAGATATTGTATCACTATTTGTTGTTTATGGGGTACAGCATGCCATTTCAAAAAAGGCACTTCAATTTACGCCATATCAAATTAAATTTGAGATGTTGCTTTTTTGTGTTAGTGATTTTGAATCACAAAAAATAAATAAATAATAAAAATGTCAAAATTTACATATACCTTTATAATGCGGCATCTCAAATCTATGCCATCTCAATTCTATCACTTCAAGTCAGATTACTTAAATCTTATTTTGCTAACTTTATTTACATCTGAAATCACTTAGTGTGGGGCGTGTTTACGCCATCTTGAATTTACGTCATTTTGAATCACACAATTTATCTTTAACTAAAGTAAGCTTATACCCAAACTAAAATAAAGCCTGTTGTATAGTTCCAGAATATGCTCCTATAGTATTAATCTAAGACACTTATAATAAAAACAACCTAAAATAATGCCACTATGATAGTCCTTCTAGTGATTGTCATTGCTGGGTAAAAAAACCAGTTTTGTTATATGTAATTTATAACTTTATTATACATGGATACATTGATAGGGGTTTCCTTGATAAAATGTATTTTAACAGTGATTTTACTATGGAAGGGGGTGATTATGCCATTCTTTGATTTGTGTCACTTAAAATTCCACCGGGTTTAATATCACCCAATTGATTTGATGTGCACAATGTATAGGGGAAAATAAGGGGAAATTACATATGACGCCAGGCTACGCTATATTGATTCCCCTACCAGGATTCTTGCTTACCACTTTCCAAAAAGTACAAAATGACAAAAAAACTCATATTAATAAAAAATGTAAGAAAACATAGGAAAATTTGCATAAACATATTTTTTTGACCTCCTCTAAACAACTAGGTACTTTTTAACCCCAGTTGTATAAGCTATTTTTTAAATATTCATGCTTTACTCTTTGGCCCAGTTGAGGTAGCTCCACCAGAAATTTGTTAATTTAATATAAAAATGCTCAAAAATACTATGTTTTTGAGCTATGGCACCTCAATTATGTCACTTCAAAAACGCCATTTTGACTGCAAGTTTTCAGTCAAAACTCAAAGTTTTGCATACTTGTGTTACCAATAAAAAAATATTTTTTACAAGATAAAAACACTGAAATTTTGATATATATATTTTATGGTTTTCTCTAAAATTCAATTTAAAAAAATATTCCTTTTTTATTAAAAACATCCAAATTTCTCTTTAAAACCAACCCCAAATTGCTCATATTTTGATACTAATTCACTTTTAGATGCCTCTCAAGTCCATCAACAAAGCTGCGCTCAAGGCGCCTCAATCCATCCTCCTCCCAAGGCCAAGAAGGCCAAAACTACCCCTAAAAAGCAGCCTCCTAAGGGTAAAGCTCCCCCCAAGACCCCCACACCATCACCAGAGCCTGAGGGAACCAGCCTAACCCCTCCTCACTCTTCATTTGTTTACTCCCCTTCAGATCCTCAGGAAAAGTTATTCAACTTCAATTGGCACTCTTGTCTCACCTAAGATCCTGAAGAGAAAGAGGAGCAGGATCCTGATGCTCCTGTGAATGAGCAAATTGAGCTCTTGATCTTAATACAGTCCATAATATATGTAATCAAAATGACACCTTTGCTGTGCCTGCTACATACCCAGCCAGCTACCCCATCATGTCTAAGAAAGGGGGTGTTGGTTTTGTTTACAAGGGCTACAGCTTAAGCTGTAACAATGAAAAGAAACCAATCCACTAACATCACTATAAATGTGATAATGTTGGGTGCCCTGCTAGGCTGACTACATATGGGTTTACAAGGTTTAAGGCATAAACTGTGAGCCACAACTTCAGTGAGCTTTTGATCTCTTGTACCAACCAATCCGCTTGTTTCTTTTCCAGGTCATCCCAACCACCAAAGATCAAACCTCCACTGAGGTATTTAAGGATGCCCTCCTCAGTTTAAATGACACCCAACTTGTACTGTTGGTGGCGCCTCCAAATTACATAGATATCTCACTGATCAGAGATATGCTATGAGCACTGGAGGCGTCTGTGCTTCATCAATTGAGAAATTGATCCTTACTGAGGAACAAAAACTATCTCGTCATGAGGAGAGATTTCTTCTCCACAACAACAGCCAACATGCGCCTGAGCACATCATTTGCTTTGCCACCACACTGGATCTGTGCAACCTGTTAAAATGCAAGAACTGTCTTGCAGATGGCACTTTATTCACCTGCCCAAAGCTATTTAGCCAGCTTTGGAACATGCATGGGCAGGTTGGAAATATAGTTCTTCCACTGGTCTTCTTTTTCCTCCCAAATAAGAAGCCGTAAACTTATGTCTGTGACTTACACTTCTAAAGGCCAAGTTGGATGAAATCCTCCCAAGCATTGAAGGGGAGCCCAAAAAGACCAGAGGGTGCAAAAAGAAGGCCCAGTCCCAGAAGAGGAAGCCATCCCCACCAGGAAGCAGCCAGAAAGCCTTGACTATCACAAATTTCTGGTAGTGGATTTCAAACAGGCTCAGGCAAATGCCTTCATTAGAGTTTCAAGAGCTCCCTTCAGGGAATCTACTTCCACTTCCGGCAGGCACTTTACCACTGCCTCCCAAAGTGCTCTGACCTATATGAGCTGGTCAACTCTGAAGGCACTAAGGAGGCCAAGGACGTGTTCAAATGCTTTTATGCCCTTGCTCTTTTGATAAAAGAGGATACAAATTCCTTTTATTTAGACCTCCTCTGCCATCCTTATATCCTTGCCAACCAGGCAGCCTTTACGCATTTTATTGAGTATTTCAAAACTTAACAAGTTGGAGTTTTCCACAGAGCACACCACATCAGAAAAGACGGTGACTCAATCCAGTGGAACTGCTATAAACAGGTAAAAGATGGGTCAATCAAGACCATTGTCAGGGATCCATTCTTGGGCAGCTGGCCCGTTGTTTTTAGGGATAACTTGGGCTGGGTTTCTTGCAGGCAGGGCCCACCACAAGATAGGAGCTAACTTGAGAAGGTAAGACGTGGACTTCCCCACCCAAGACCAGGAGCCGGCAGCCGTTATAATGGTGTCCACCACCCCTGTGAGGGTGATGTACACTATACCAAAAAGCTTGCCGGTGTGGTTGGTTGGTAAGTCGGGCAAAGATGCGGGCATTGGTTTGGGTGTTACTGGCAGTTCCATATAGATATTGTAGGCCGGGAGATAGTTAAACTTTCCTATAAACAGTTTGGGTGTAGAGAATATCCACAGGCCTTGGCAGTTGTATCTGACAGCAGATTAGATGCAGGCTAGTGGATCTAGTTCAATGATATTCTCTGGTGTGTAGTCCTTGTACTCAAGTTTTAAAGGATACTTGGTGAAATGGACAGGCCCAAAGGGTGCACCAACTGGACGGAATACTGCAGGCAGTGGGGCAGGCGGACCAGAAGATCTTGAGCTGAACTGATAGACAGCAAATACAAAACACGGTAAGAGCTGTATAAGCCAAAGTAACATAACCTTTATTTCAAAATGGCAATAAGTTTAGAGGGTGGGGTCCTTGGGTCTATATAGCACCCCACCTCTAAACTTAACATTTTTTGTGTGAGTCATCAGGGCATTGGGAAAGGCAGGGCCAGGGAATTGGGGACTTGGGTCTAAAGGCAGAAAAATTGCACTTGGCCCGGGAGTTCTTTCATTGATTGTGACTCCCAATTTAGCCACCTGATTATCTTGCTCTAGTGTCGTGGTCATGGGGCCAGGTTGCGGGCTGGTGCCTCTTCCTTGGGTTGGCTCTTGATTGGTTGCTGGTGAAGACTTCAAACTCATGAAGCTAATAGTTTTTGCCTGGTTGTCTCCATTAGGTGTTGTGATTGGCATTCCACTTAGTGCAATAATTTCCTCGGCTTGATCTACTTTTCTGGGCGGGTTGTCTTCTTCAACATCAGCTTGCAGGGGCTCAATCCCAGAAAAATATGGGTGGTTGGTCTCGCGGTCCTCTGTACCAGCGGCCTGGGGGAATCCAGGTTCTGGGTTTAATTCCCGCTCCTGGGCCTGAAGTTCCAGAGGGGGAAAATTGTCAATCCTGACAACCATCTCTTCCCTTGAAGGATGGCATAGCCAGTTTGCTACAAGGGTCAGGGTTCATAAGCCCAAATTCAACAAGATAATGGTGCATTTAAAAACCCAGCACACAATCTCTGCCTGGCTCTTCAAGACTGGCATGAAGTCCAAGGGTGACCCTCCAAGCAGACTAAGGCTGTAAAGAAATATACTGAAGTCATCAAGGTGGTTCTTGCATAAATCCTAAGGATAGAAAACTTGAGTATCTCCAATCTATCTCAGTTGCTCTTTCTACCAACGTTTGAGCCCTTTTTCCAGAAACACCTCCCAATTTTCTCTCCTATTATCCTTCAGCTTTATCATTATTTTAGTTTTATTTAGTATTTGGTACAATTCTATGCTTATTTTAAAGTATAGTTTATAGTTATAATAGATGAAGATAGTTGTTTTTGGGTGTATTTTAACTTTTGGGCTTTAAGCAGCCTTGTTGCTGCTAATTGACCCCATTCCTTATTGCAGATTTGGGATCCTGGGGCTTTTTCAAGCCTAGAAAAAAATTTTGATTGTATTTTTTGAGAATTTTTGTGGACATTTTTGGGGTTAAAAAATCTAAAATTTTAAACCCTGTTCTTTCTTGGTCAAAATGCTGTAAATAAAAATGGTGTTTTTACTATGAATTCAAGATAGCAAGAATTGAGATGGCATGTATTAAAATAGCGTTTTTTAGATGCCGTTTTGAAATGGCGTGTTGTACCGTTTATAGGGCCACTGGGTACAATGGGACCCAGATTTGGCAGGGTGTGCTCTGGTTTGGCCAAATTGTCAAGAAAGGGTTGAATTGGGACCACAGCTGCCCAGGCTCTAAAGTGAGGCACAGGCTTGGGTTAGGCCTGGTGTTAAGGCCAATATACTGGCTGTTGGAAAAGCCACCCATGGATAGGCCTGATGACAAATATGACTTGGCCCCCTCACAGCTTAAGTTGAATCAGGTATATGCAAGAACCATATCAGGTGCACTCCCTTGATCAGCTGCTTGAGCTTGGAGTTGCTCTTGGCACTGCTCCTTGAGGAGGTCAAAGTTATCCTCACTTTTGAAACTAATTGCAAACAGAAAGGTAATAGAGATCTGATTAAAGACAGAGAAGCAAACTGTTTCCAGAGGATCAATTTTACTTGATGTGGACTCTGTTTGAGATATGCTCTCAGACATGAACAGACAGATTTAGAAGCTCAGGCATTGAAAATAATCCTGCAGTCCCCTGGATAGATTTTATGGATTTATGCTTGAAATCTATTTCCCTTTTGAGTCTGAAAAATAGTCAAGACTGTCAAAAATGAGCTGTTTCATGCTTTAAAAACCCTTTTTGTGACTGTATTTCATTTTCTCTCTGCTTGTATTGTTTTTGTCCCATGATTGTTATTACATTTGATGTGGATTGCTTCAGGGTGTGGCTGGTTTGGGTTAGTTTTGAATATGGGTTACTCTTGTTAGCTGTCTCATTTTCAGGATTTGGTACTTGGCTTTAATTTTGTTGTGTGACTGACTATATTTGCTTTCTGGAACTAGGTAGATAGAAGTTTTATTGGATAAGTTGAACTGCAACTAGTTCCAGTTAAAATTGGTTACAGCTGAACCTATGCGTCCATTAAAGAATTGTTGTAACTGTGCTGTTTTAGCAGAGTTACAAGGGGGAAATATTTAGAAGCTAGATAATAATCTTTATTGTGGGATAGTGATTATATAGTCATGGTGAATCAAGAATAACAGGAACATGATTGTTGATCACATGGTTGGATGGAAGAAGGGGGTGTCTTGATCCTGATAATGAGTCAAGCGCCAAATTGAGGGATCCACCGTGAAGGATCATCATCTGTTCATGCTGTTGGATTTGGTAATTTGGGTTGACTTCCTAGTCTGGCTTTGAGTGACCGGGTAATCAGATTACAGGTCACTAACCTGCTTGGTTGGAACCTTGCTGGTGGGTCAAGCCTGCAGTTTCAACAGAATAATGTTTGTTTATCTCAACAAGTTTAAGAGTTAATGTACTTCACAATACATCTGAGCATCTAGAGCAGGTAAATTGATCATGTTTGGTATCATTCTTATCATAATTGTCTGAAAAATTATCCTAAATACTCTAAATTTCATAAAAGTTGCTTTTAAGAGCCTGGATATAATTTTTTCCAGTTAACTCCATAGAAAATATTTTTAGGATGAAATAATAGAGATCAAGGTTAACTGTGATACATTCTGTAGGCACTTGAATCCAGTGATGCATCTGTTGCAACTGAACCAATGAGAGTTTAGTACTTGGAATTAGGGAAGACAACAGTCCAATAGGAAAGGACAGAAAAATAAGAATAAGGTATTGTTTATTGTAGGATATTGTGATTAATATACTGAATGGGGAAGCCACAAGGCCACAAGGGGGTGGCATAGTGGGGAGTTCCATGTAGGGTTTGGAGCCAAGGAATAACTTGTGCAGGGATCAGCAGGTCAAATTGACAACACTCCTAATTAGGATGAAGTACCTGCAATTTGACATTGCCATCAGATTTAATCATAACATTAGATACATTAGCAGGCAAGGCTGGAAACTTGGTTGCAACACCCCCCTTGCTCCCTGCTTGTTGTCAGACACCAAGACCAAAGCCTGCAGAAGGTCTGGGAAGGTCTGCACAAACAACCTTTGTGTGGGGATGGCACGGCAGGGACACAAGCAATTGTGGTGAAGTTTCTTGGTGTTTCCCTGGGCATCCTCAAGTTGGTAGGTGTGGTTGTTATAGACAACAGCTACCTTGAAGGGCCCTAGGTGGTTGGGTTCTAATTTGGCAGAATTGGGATTGAGGGTGTAGATGGGGTCACCTATGGCATACCTAGCTTTGAGGTGTTTTGTCCATCCTGCAATCTGCTTGTGTTTGATCTCTCAGGCTTTAGCACGCCATTGGTCTAGGGAGGGAGTTGGCACTAAGGGGGGCTTGTCAGGGACCTTGGACTGTAGTTTCCCCTGTTCAACCCCTGTCAGATTGTCAGGTGTTCCAAAGGCCAGGGTGCTAGGACTGAACCAAGTGCCCCTGTTGATTCTTGCTTGCAGGATCAGTAGGGCAGTGGGAAGATGTTCAGTCCATGCAGTGTTAGGGTGCTCTTGTGAGAGCTTGGCAATCAGTTGAACCAGGGAGCCATTCAGCTGTTCCACGCGTCTGTTGGCTTGCAGATGGTAGGGGGTTGTGACTATATGTTGGAGCGCGTTCTTGACGCAGTATGCCTTCACAACGTGTCCAACAAGTTTGGGCCCGCCATCTGTGATGAGATGCTTGGGTTGCCCAAAGCAAGCCACAATTTCCTTGCCAATAAAGCGGGTAACAATGATGGTGGTGTGGTTGGTTGTGGCTCAGGCCACTGGCCAGAGAGTGAAGTAGTCAATAGCGGTGATAATATACTTCTTACCCAGTCTGTCTTTGGGAAGCGGTCCCACAATGTTGAGGGCCCACTGTTCAAAGGGTTCCATTGCTTTGATGGGCAAGATAGACTTGGGAGGTGCAGGTTTAGACGTATTCTTTTCACACAACACACACATCTTGAGGAGGTCTAAGATGTCTTGGCGCATGCGCGGCCACCAGACCTTATGTTTCATAATCTCAAAGAGGTTACGCCTTTTTATGTGACCCAAGGTTTGGCGATAGTGTAAGATGGTGTCCCCTTGTTGTGTGGTGGGAATGTACAACGTCTTTTCACCTGGCTCTGCCTGGCGGCAGACATTACCAGCATCAGTGGTGAACTGACTCTTGTTGTCCTTCAGTTTGGAGATGGTGACCAAGTTAAGGCCCTTGTAGTGGGTTGCCTCAGGGCGCAGGTAGAGCATGGGCCAGTCTGGGTCCAAACCGTTGTCCCCAATGATGGACACTACATAGAGTTGTGAAAGAGCGTTGGCTGTGACAAGTTCCTTTCCAGGCTTATATTTGATGCGTAAGTGATAGGGGGATAGACGCTCAACCCATCCTGCTTGGCGGCGTGTCAAATGGGACTGTGTGTTGAAGTACTGGAGTGACTTGTGGTCCGTCAGAACGTGGGGTGGGAAGGTTGCACCTTCCAAGTAACAATGCCACTTCTCAACGCAGTGTACACTGGCTGCCAGCTCCTTGTTGTGAATGGGATAATGTTGTTCTGAGTCAGTGAGCTTCCTGGACTCATATGCTACGGGGAGGAAGACGCCATTGTCAGTTTCTACCCTTAGCACGCCCCCTATGGCCCTGTCAGAGGTGTCAGTTTCAAGTTTGTACTATCAGTTTTGGTTGGGAAACTGTAGTACTGGTGCTGCATGAGCCTTTGCTTCAACATCTTGAAGGCTTGATCTCTGGCAGGGTTCCAATGGAAGCGCTATTTGGTAATGAGGAGCTCAGTAAGAGGTGCAATTAGTTCTCCAGAATTGGGGATGAACTTGCGTACATAGGCAACCATGCCCAAGAATGTTCACACTTGGCCCACATCAGTGGGTGCGGCATGCTAGCAATTGCCTTGATTTTGGCAGGATCAGACTTTATCCCTTGGGCAGAGATGGTGTGCCCAAGGAATAGTAACTCTGACTTGAGAAACTTACATTTGGAGGGTTTAGCTTTAAGCTGGTTTCCCAAAGGGTGTTGAGGACAGCACAGAGGTGTTGGAGGTGTGTGGTTTGATCTTGACTTAGACAATAATGTCATCAAGGTAAACCACCACACACTTTCCAATCAATTCCTCAAAGGCTTTGTTCATCAACATGGCAAAGGTGGAGGGAGTGTTAGTCATTCTGAAGTTTGTGACACGACACTCAAACAACCTGTAGCGTGTGCAGAAGACAGTTTTTGCCTCATCCCCTGGTGTAATGTGGACCTGGTTGTAACCCGCAGTGAGATCAATCTTGCTAAAGACCTTTGCGCCTGTGAGTGTATCAAACAGGTTGTCAATCAGCGTCAGGGGGTATTTATTTTTAACTGTCACCTCATTTAGGGTGCAGTAGTCTGTGACCAGGCAAAGAGATCCATCCTTCTTAGCTACAAAGAAGACCGCTGCCCCATATGGAGAGAGCAAGGGGCAAATGAAGCCCTTATCAAGCACGTCCACAAGGTGCTGATGGAGGGTTTCATCTTCCTTTGGCGTGAGACGGTATAATGGTTGTGCTTTAGGTAACAATCCTTGAAGTTGTACAGTGTGCTGGATCTCCCGGGGTGGAGGTAGTTGTTTGAGTATTTCACTGAATACGTCCCTGTACTCCTCAAGGAGTGCAGCTAGCGCTGGTGATGGTGATGTTGACAAGGGAGTGACTGCAGATGGTTCTGCACGTATAACTTTTTACTGAACATTGATTAAAGTCTAGTCTCCTCCCTTGAAATCATATGAGCCTGTTTCTGTCATTCTGACAAACACAGTGTCATGTAGTAGTTTATTTTTTTCCATGGGGTAGATCTGGAACCCCACCCCATTTCTATTGAAGGTGATGACAGATGTATCCCATTCAATGTAGGGGCAGTTATGCTGGAGCCAGTTGAGGCCAGCAATTATGTTGTGGCTGAGGCCTGTCATGATTGGCCCAGAGAGCTTAACCTGGACGTTTCCCATCCTTACAGAGAAGGGCACTGTCTTGTGGGTGATGGCAATTCTGCGGGAATCAGCTACATGTACTGCTTTGAATCTGCTGGGTACTTGATCTAATTGCTGGGAGTCAGCAAACGCTTGATCTACCATGGTGTGATTGGCCCCGGTATCTACCAGTAGCTTGTGGGTGTTCCCACAGAAACGGAAGGAATAGGACAAGTGTGTTACTTTATTTGAGGAGTGGGCGGCTTGCAACATGGGGTCATCACTATGGACCTGAAAGACGTCCAGAGTTTCAACCTCGTAAAGATTGTAGTTGCAGGAGTTCTTTGCAGGAAAGGGCTGAGAGGACAGGTCAGTTGGGGTTGTAAAGCCTCTTGTTTCTACAACACCCAGGCTTTTCCCTGGTTCTCAATTAGTGCTAGCTGGAGCTCCCCCTTGCAGGGGAGTTTAGTTGCACTTTCTTGTTGGTGAGGTTGACAACAGCCCACCTGACCTTGGCCATTGTTAGATGCAGAAGATGGTTGGGACAGAGCATTGTTGGTGCAACGGAAATCCATTGAAGCCTGGTTATTGGCCTCTACAATGGCTTTATAGCAGTTGTCAATAGAGGTGCAGCGGCCAACGGGGATCCACTTGCAGATATGGGGTTTTAACCCATTAACAATAAGGGTGAGTAACATGGCATTCCCATTGGTCACTGCTTTGGGGGCAGCAGCAAGGGCTTGTTGCCATGCAGCGAGATACTCAGGGACAGAACCAGTCTGCTTAATGGCTAGGAGGGGAGTCCCCAAGACAATGGGAGAGAAATTTTCACTATATTGGGACTTGGCAGTGTCTTGAAATGTTGCCCAGGTGACGTCAAACTCCTGGCTGGCTCAGTTGGTGAACCACACAACGGCAGGCCCTGTAAGGCGGCCAGATGCAGTGGTGACCCACATAGACTCGGGGACCTGACAGATACAAAGGCGTGTTTTGGTGGACTGGAGCCAACTGACAATGTCAGCTCCTTTGACACCGCCAATGAAGGACTCTAGTTGGTGGTTGAGCATATGTTGCAACAGATCCAACTGTGGCGGGGTGACACTAGCGTCACCCTGCCCAAGGCAGAGCCAATTGTATACACTGGTAAGAACTAGCTGATCTTGATAGATGACATAACCTTCAGGAATGTCCCCATTGGAGATTGGAAGGAACGTCTCTTGTTGTGGAGTAGTTATGCGGCCATACTCCATCCTTTCCTGGGAGGAACTTTGTTTTTAAGATAGCCTGTAAACCTACATGTGCTACCACTGTTGCAAATGAACCAATGAGAGTTCAGTACTTGGAATTGAGGAGACAACAGTCCTATAGTAAAGGACAGAATAATAAGAATAAGGTATTGTTTATTGTAGGATATTGTGATTAATATACTAAATGGGGAAGCCACAAGGCCACAAGGGGGTGGCATAGTGGGGAGTTCCATGTAGGGTTTGGAGCCAAGGAATAGCTTGTGCGGGGATCAGCAGGTCAAATTGGCAATGCTCCTAATTAGGATGAAGTACCCACCATTTGACATTGCCATCAGATTAATTCATAATGTTAGATACGTCAAGGGGCAACTCATTGAGCACCCCCTGTGTATTGTAAGATACATTAGCAGGCAAGGCTGGAAACTTGGTTGCAACACATCTGATGGGGTATTATATTATTTCACTTGAAGATAAATGATTTCAAACTGTGAGAGCCAACTATACCTTATTTAATTGGATATCTATATGCATAATTCAAAGGGTATCTATTAATATTGAGTAGACCCTCCCTTCTCAAACAGTTTGATCCTCAGAAGGGTTTGATCATCCAATCACATGAAGTGTTTTAAATAGCCTGCTGCTTCTCTTCTAATTTCAATCTCTACATTCTGAAGCCAGATAGGTTGCACTGATAGGCCACTTTGCAACAATTGCAATAGTTGAACCATGGGTTAAAGATCTGACAGCTAGACAGAAACTTATTAAGCCTGAGTGGCTACTATTTGTTGAGTTTGAGTTTTTGTCTTTCCACCACAAAAGGGGATCCTCAGGACGCCAGACTGTGGGTGGATGAGAGAAGCAGGCATCAGATCCACTGGCCTGAGGTGCAGCATTGCACATTGAGTTCCCCCTATGAGCAATTGTGTTGGGGCCTCAGTGCACTACCCCAAAGGGCTCTACTGGGTGCAGAAAGTGCTTGCCTCAAACAGCTTCATTGTCTTTTGGCTCTTTGATCAATGTAGTAAGACAGAAATAACGCTTATCTAGCTTGCAGGCAAAAGGAGGGCTCAAAGAGACCAACCCCAGGAAAGATTGTTCCCTGTTTTTCAGTGACACCTGACAGCCAATTCATGTGTTGTATTCCTATGAAGTCCAACTGTATACACACTTTTTTCACTGCTCTTTGTACTAGTAAGGTATCAATCAAACATTCACAGTAGAGGGCCCCAAGAAGGCAACAGTTCATAACCACCACCACCAAGTGGCTATTATTCTCACTTTACATAAACTAGGTTACAATCACCCAGATTCAACCTTTGTACTTCCAACAATGTATGTAAGGGATTTTGGGCAAGGATGGGCACAATCAAGCTTTTGGCTTGGCCATCAACAGTAAATATAGTTATCATATAAAAATTGAAGCTGTCAACTCCCATATGACTCAAGCCCGCTTGATGCAAGGTTGCAGATATCTGGACTAGGGCTGGGTGGTCACAGCAACTATGTGATTGCAGATTCACAGAGCTGTTTGTAAGATGGGTTCAGATAAGGTCACAGAAAATTGGGATGGATTTGCTTGCAACCTTTGGAATAGGTCACAATCTGGGCCTCACCCTGCTGTGTAGGCCACAGGATATAGCCAGAAGCCAGTTTCCAAGGATGAAACAGATGGTTTTGTTTTTGCAAGGCATAGCATATATAGTTAACCCGGGTTTAAGGGTGAGACATGGTACCATTCTGGACAAGGCACATTATGTAATATTAGAATAGCTTTAGTTATCAGAGCTTTTAACAAAAATTGTTACAAGCTTTATCTGCCATCGTCTCATGCTGGTAGTTCTGAATGAACGACGGCTTGCTTTAGATAATTATAGCAAAGTGCTAGTTAAAAATGATAGATATTCATTTCAACTGAAAGGGAGGATTTACATACTTATGATTGGATACTACATAAAACAGGATATGATGTGCTTAGTCACATCACAGTTGATGCAGATTTGATTTACAGCTTTAAATTGAGTAACATGTGGAAGGATATGATTGGATTAGTAACCTGGGTTGAAAAGAGATGCCTTTATATTTGATGGGATGTGGATTAATATTGGTGGCATAGAAAAAGTTAGAAGTGTAAATGAATTAAATAATGTGATTGGCAAGAAGAAAAATTCTAACAGATGGATTCAAACAAGTTAATACTCACGGTTTGGCAGTTAAAGCTGAGCGATCACCACTAGAAAAGTACTGGGGTTGTCCCAAGTATCTCCTTGGCTCACGAGCCCTTTATTGGAGCTTTGGCAGCTTTCGTTGGCCCTGATGTGTGGAGCTAGGGCAAGGTTCGAGGAGCGGTATAGAGTATTCCTGGCAGGCGGGAAGTTGACATGTTTCACTTTGAATGGAAATAGGAAGCTGCTATTGATCAATAATTGGTTTAGGGAGGGTGCCCCTTTGCTGAATAAAGGGGAATGGGGCACACTTTGAATTGAACAGATTGCTCTTTGAGCCATTTGAAGTGGCACCTATAAACTAGCTAAGCCCTCTTGGTGCCCCCAAAAACATCCACTTTGTTTCTAGGAACTTGTCTCCAAAGTTATAACGGTAATCTAGGTATTTTAACCGTGTGGTTTATATAAATGTTTAGAATGGTACTATAATGTTGGAATCAGGGTCATCGGAACAAGTGTGTCGGAAGCAAGGTGGGTACCTAACAAATAGGACTTGACAGAACTCCAAGAAGTTTTCCGTGCTTCGATAGACATCAATATATTTCCCACTTTAAAGTCTGAAGCTTAGAAATGTAGGGCAAGGTATATGAATCAAAAGAGGTCAACGAATGGCGCATGTTCACTCGGATCTCAGAACAGGTTAAGGAACTCAGGTGGCGCTTGATTGAAAGGGGGTATATAAGCAAGCAGGAAATAACCTAGAAACTAAAAATGAAGCATCTTTTCTTATACACTGGACTGGTTGTCGGGGTTCCTGTTCGCGTTCCTGATGTAACCAGTGGACGACCAGCCTCTGCTCTTGTAGGAAGCGACATGTCAGGCTCAAAGCTTCTTAGTGACATATCTGGAGCCACTAACGACTTCCAAACTAGATACGCAACGCCAGCTTCAGCCACCCCGATAAATGTAGGGAGGTCTGCACAGCTCCCTGATAAATCAAGAAGGATCAAGAGATCATCCTACACAGTCCGTTCCTATGATGTCGACTATGGAGGCAAAGAGACCCCGGCCAACAAAGGAAAAAAATAAACCAACGCCAAAATTAATTTTAAACTTCTGTATGCTTTACAAAGAATCCTGTCTTCTGCTTTTAGCATGGAGAAATGATTTATTATAAATTTCAATAAACATATAATATATTCACCCAATCCAAATAATATGAAATCCATCATCTATAATAGCCTTAATTACCGCATAATGTTTCTACGATTATCTTTTCTATTGTCATGAGCTCAACTCTCCTGGACCGCTTGTAGACTCGACCCAATCCGTCAACTAATTAGAGTAACTACCGATATCATCCATAGCAATGGTACTACCTATTGAGTGCCAGTATTGTTCCACTAATGCTGTTCTAGTGGATCACCACTCTTTCAATATACATCCAACTGAATATACTTTATTTTCAGAACCGCCTTCTGGTGTCCCACCACAAGAGTAAAACTATTTTCCCTTCTATAAAAAAGATACACTACCCCAATTTCTTTACTTCCTTATATCTGTAGCTGTTGTACAAATAACAGCCATGCCACTATCTTGATTAACCCCTCAGTAGTTCCATGATACTTGCTATTGAATCCAGATACAAGCTAAATCTTGAACCTAAAGGTGGGACGCCTATAGCTTCAAAATTTCAATCAAATTGATTGAAAAATCTAGGGGTAACCTACCATTTATATTGGTGTGGTAGAAACCAAGAAATCTAACTTACGGTAGGACACACCATCTCAAGATACGCCATCTAAATTTTAGAGTAAAAGGGCCATTTCAATTTACAGCATGCGACTAAGAAAAACAGGTTTTAAAATTTTAGCTTTTTTGAACTCCAAAAAAACCCAAAAAAATCCAAAAACAAAATTTAAAAAAAAACATCTCTAGGCTTAAAAAGGCCTCAGAATTCCAAATCTGCAATATAAAATACAGTCAATTAGAAGCAATAAGGCTGTGTAAAGCCCAACAGTTAAAATATATCTAAAGACAACCATTTTACTCTATTATAACTATAAACTGTACTTTAAAATAAGTGTAGAATTGTACCAAATACTAAATAAAAGTAAAAGAATAAAAATTAAAGGAAATGAGAGAGAATATGAAGAAGTGTTTATTGAGGAAGGGCTCAGATATTTATAGAAGGAGCTCAGAGATGGCCTGAAGATGCTCAAGCTTTCTATCTTTGAGATAGTATGCAAGAATCACCTTGCTGATCTCTGCGTACTTTTTCACTGCTTTGGTCTTCTTGGGGGGTTGCCCTTGGTCTTCATGCTGGTCTTGAAGAGGCAGGCAGAGATGGCTTGTTGGGTCTTGAGATGGACCATTATTTTGTTGAACTTAGGCTTCTGGACCCTGACTTGTGTAGCAAACTGGCTATGACATCCTTCAAGGGAAGAGATGGTCTTGATCAACCCATCTTTGACCTGCTTATAGCAGTTCCAGGCGATTGAGTCACCGCCTTTTCTAATGTGACAGGCTCCTTGGAAAACTCCAACCTATTGAGTCTCAAAAAACTCACTGAAAGGAGCAAAGGCTGCCTGGTTGGCAAGGATATAGGGGTGGCGGAGTGGGGTGTCTTAGAAAGCATTGGTTTCCTCCTTTCTTACTAAGGCAAGGGCAGAAAAGCAAAAGAAAACGACCTTGGCCTCTTTTATGCCTCCTGCATTGATGAGGTAATGAAGATCTGAGCATTTCTGAAGGTGACGGCAGAGCGCCTACCAAAAAAAGTATCCCTGGGGGAGCTCTTGAAGACTTTGATGAAGGCATTTGCCTAGGCCTGTTCAAAATCCACTAACAGATATTCATGGTAGGAAAGGCTTTCTGGCTGCTTTCTGGTTGGGGTGGCTCCTCTTCCTGGGACTAGGCCTTCTTTTTGCACCCTCTGGTCTCCTGGGGATTTTCTTCAACAGTTGGGAGGATTTCATCCAACTTGTGCTTCAAAATCAAAAGAGCACAGACATATATTTCCTGCTTCTTATTTGAGAGAAAAAAAGACCAGGAAAAGAACTAGATTTTTCACCTACCCATGGATGTTCCAAAGCTTGCTAAAGAGCATTAAACAGGTAAAGAAAGTGTCATCTGCAAGTCAGGTCTTGCATTTGAGAAGGTTGTGCAGATCCTGGGAGGTAGAAAAGCAGATAATGCGTTCATGGGCATGTTGGTCATCATCATGGAGGAGGGATCTCTCTTTGTGATGTAAAAGCTTCTACTCCTCATTTAGAATCAACTTATCAATTGATGTAGCACAGACGCCTTCAGTGCTCAGAGCATACCTCTGATCAGTGAGGATCTCTGCAATTTGGAGGCGCCACTAACAGCAGCAAGTTGGGAGTCATTCAAGTTGAGGAGGGCATCATTAAATAACTCAGTGGAGGTTTGGTCCCTGGTGGTTGGAATGACATGGCAAAGAAACCAGCATATCAGTTGATACAAGGGGTTGAAATGCTTGGTGCAGTCATTGCCAATAGTTAGTGCTTCAAATCTTGTAAACCAATAGATAGTTAGCCTTGCAGGTCACCTAACGTTATCCCATTTTAATGATGCTGGTGTATTGCTTTCTTCTTGTTGTTACAGCTGAATCTGTACCCTTTATATACAAAGCCGGTACCCCCTTCTTGATCATTATAGGTAGCTGGCAGGGTATGTGGTGGAAACAGCAAATGTACCATTTTGATTACATATATTATGGACTGTATTAAGATCCCAGAGCTCAATTTGCTTATTCAAAGGAGCACTAGGCTCCTGCTCCTCTTCCTCTTCAGGCTCTTAGGTGAGATCAGAGTGCCAATTGTAGTTGAATAACTTTTCCTGGGGATCTGAAGGGGAGTAAACAAATGGAGAGTGAGGAGGGGTTTGTGACGGATCCAGGCCTAACTGTCAAGGTAAGTTTCATAATGCTGGGTATTGTCTGTCCAAGTAAGAAGGCACGGAAGGCCAGAAAACCTGTATCAAAATTGACTGAGTTAACGGATTTAAACCAAACGCTCAATCAAAAATGGGTCATGGCTGCTCCAGTATGCCAGCTGAAACCAGCTCCCTCTTGTAAACTGACATTGATAAATCAACGTAATATGAGGGTCACCCAATATAAGCTCATTAATTGGAATGGTTGTCAGAAACTGGTCACACAAGGGTTCTTCACAACCTGGACTAGATACTTACTTGAAGATGCCAAAGAAATAGGAGATCAAGACTCAGGTGGTATTGCTTAGTCAATTTTTCTGATATATATTGAATAATCTTCCCTGTTTCAACTCTAATAGTTGAGTCCTCCTAAAATTTACTCAAAAAAATCAATTATCCCAAGTTCTAATTTTAAATTTTAAAATGCATCCTGTGCTTGGGTTGTTGCAGTATATCCCGTACAATCTGATTCTGAACAGAATCATTTCAGGAAGATGGGTCCCGGCATTGGGAACTTTGTTGTTGGCGCCGTGAAATGTTAATTTCATGCCAGCCAATTTTATAGCTCCTCCCTCCATTCCTGAAGATGAAAATTGGGTCACTTCTCAATGCCCAGAATTCTACGCTGAAGATTCATTGATGCTTTCCCAGGTCATTTATCTTGGTTTACTCTGGTTAGGATTGATTGGTCTACTTAATACTGGAGTTACAATTGGAAAATTCACAAAAAAATATCTGAAGCCGCATTGGTGGCTAATCATCAATTCTATGTGGATTTGGATGGTTATTCCCCATCATTTAGAAACGGCATCATATTATCCAGTTTTTTCTGTTACACTAACCAGTCCATCCTGCCATTATCCTGCCCTTGACTCTTATTGCTGTTACCTTCCTGGGAAAAAATTTGAGAAGCTTTGCCTCCGGGGAGGCAATTTTATTGGATAATACTTTATTGTCATCCCGCCAACAAGCCATGATTTCAACGCTTTTTTCCTCTTGTGCTCTCAACGCCTCAACTTCACGGTTTGCCATCTCTTTTACTTGTTGCAAGATTTAATCCCATCCTACCAATAAGTTGCAAGCATCCCAAGCATAAATTTGGTTCCCTTGGGTGGGAGTCCCTTCCTTTGCAAAGTAATTGGAATACAGCTCTTTGAACACAGCTTTTACTTCTACTAAAGATTTGGCAGGAACAGTCTTAGTGACCTCCAGGCTGATCCAAGCTTCTTCTGATGTACTTGTAGGAACCTCCTTTCTTGCTGCAGCGGTTTCCACACAAAGAACCCCAAACTTGGCTCTCTTAAATTTTAACAAAGAAGGCATTACAATTGAAAAATAGGTGAGGGGAAAGCGTCAAAACTGACAATGTGAATATATATTTTATTAATGTTTAACTATTTAACGCATATACCATTCAGGGCATACACAGCTGAAAACCCCTCTGGTTCCTGAATCAACCAATGATTTGCGTCACGTGGTCTATGGCATTCAAGTCATCCAACATATATCTTTACCTAAAAGATCACCAACAATTCTCAACCTATGAGAATTAACCTACAATGAGAAGTAGTCACCTGACGCCCTTCATCTCAATGTCCAATTTGGCATGGAGCTTGACCAGCTCCCGGCGCCAAAACCCTGTGGATTGCACATCCCAAAATAAGCTATCAGTGTTCTAACTGGGAACCAGCTGATCAAACCTGAATTCCTAGGCATCTCTGCCTTTATTTGGTTATCTTCACATTAATGGTTTTCACCTTAAAACCCATTAAAATGCTTTGAAACTTGAACCAGGTGCCACCGCGGCGCCCAGCAATTTCCCCAGGCAGCGCCCCAGCGCCTGAGAAAATTTGATAGCGGCGCCTCTCAAATCCATTAGGCGGCGCGGCGGCGCTTCTAATCCAATAATTTGCCTACACAGCGCTTTTCACCCTAATTCTGGGGTTTTTCCATGGTTAACCTTAACCAAACTTCTTGACAAAGTCAAGAACATTTTAATATATTTAAATCCTCATTAATATATCCTATATTTATTAATTAATCTTCCTGATTAACTAACCCATTTTGAGACACCTAGTCTCCAAGTTTGATTTGGCCAATCTTGCCTCAATTCTTTTAGTTAGCCTAACCTAACTAAACATCCATATTATGTTCTTTTATTAAACATATATATCCAGTTTCTAGGAACCTTTCCCTCAAGAATTTTAAACAAACCTATCTATATGTAATAAACAGCAAAAACAGAACATGTTTATATTTTAGAGCATTTATTTGGCTAAATACTCAGCAGTGACTGTAGTACAGTCACAGGGTTGGTCTGGTTTTCTCTGGTCCAGGTAATGGTGTGGGGGTCTTAGGGGGAGGTTTAGGCTTAGAAGGCTGCTTCTTTGGGGTTGTCTTGGTTTTTTAGCCTTGGGAGGAGTGGTCTTGAACTTGGAGGCCTTGGACGCAGCTTTGTTGATGGACTTGGGAGGCATCTAAAAGTGAATGAGGATCAAAAAAAGGAAATTTGGGGTCAGTTTTCAAAGAAATAAAATGAGATTGTTTATAATATAAAACCAGTCAATATTTTTACATATAATTGTAGAGAAAATCAAAAAACATATACTATCAAAATTTCAATGTTTTCTTACATAAAAATAATTTTTCTATTAGTAACGCAAGTATGCAAAACTTTGTTGTTTGACTAATAAACTTGCTGCCAAAATGGCAATTTTGAAATGATGTAATTGAGGTGTTGAAGCTCAAAAACATAGTGATTTTGACTGTTTTTATATTAAATTAACAAATTTCTGGTGGAGCTACCTCAACTGGGCCAAAGAGTAAAGCATGAATATTTTAACCAATAGCTTATAAAGCTGGGGTTAAAAAGTACCCAGTTGTTTAAAGAAGGTCAAAAAACATATATTTGCAAATTTCATACAGCAGTTTTAAAAGCTATGGCAACAAGCAAAAACAATTCAGATTTTAAATAAATTAATTTTAAACAATTTTATATTGATTAACAATAGATTTGGATTCATTTCAATTTTGTTTAAGCTGATTTCATTTTGTTTAAATCTGAATTGTTTTTGCTTGTTGCCATAGCTTTTAAAACTACTGTATGTTTTCTTACATTTTTTATTAATATTGTTTTTAACGTCAATTTGTACTTTTTGGAAAGTGGTAAGCAAGAATCCTGGTAGGGGAATCAATGTAGTGTAGCCTGGCGTCATATGTAATTTCCCCTTATTTTCTCCTATCTATTGTGCACATCAAATCAATTGGGTGATGTGAAACCCAGTGGAATTTTAAGTGACACAAATCAGAATGGCATAATTACCCTCTTTCATAGTAAAATCACTGTTAAAATAATTTATCAAGGAAACTCCTATCAATGTATCCATGTAAACTAAATTTATAAATTACATATAACCAAACGGGGTTTTTTACCCAGTAATGACAATCACTAGAAGGACTATCATAGTGGCATTATTTTAGGCTGTTCTTATTATAAGTGTCTTAGATTAATACTATAGGAACATCTTCTGACAATATACAACAGACTTTATTTTAGTTTGGATATAAGCTTATTTTAGTTAAAGATAAATAGTGTGATTCAAAATGACGTAAAGTCAAGATGGCGTAAGCACGCCCCACACTAAGTAACTTCCCATGTAAATAAAGTTAGCAGAATAATATTTAATTAATCTGACTCAAAATGACAAAATTAAGATGGCGTAAATTTGAGATGCCACATTATAAAAGTATACGTAAAATTTAACTATTTTATTGTTTATTTTATTTTTTGATTAAAAATAACTAACCCAAAAATGACATCTCAAATTAAATTTGAGATGGTTTTAATCAAAGTGCTGTTTTTGAGATGGAGTGTCCTACCTTTTAACCAAGTCAGACTCAACCTGGCTAAGCAAGAACAGGCATCCCAAAAAGGGGTAGGATACTGTATCTAGAACCATGCCATCTATAAGTGTGGTATCAATTTTAGCTTAAATATATGTTAAGGCTAACCAAATTTTAAAGCCAGAAATATTTGAAAATAAATAATCTTCATCACCTGACTAAGGACCAAGGATTTCAAATCTGCAATAAAAGTATTATAGAATTATGGGAACCAATCTGTAAAAGGCTCTGAAGCCAAAGCATCAGGAGATTGAATTTTTAATATTAAAATTTAAGGCTACTCCAAATAATACTATTTGATACCAAAGTTAAAGTAAAAGAGTAACTATTTTCATAATAAGATAACCTCAACAGAAGAAAAATATGCTAGGGGTTGGTTTCCAGAGACTTGGAAATATCCTTGAGGTATGTAGAGGATCCAAGAATTTTTGATTACTTTCCCATTACTCTCATCCTGACTCTTTTTTGGTATACCAGGGAATTAATTATGTGAGCTTAAGCAAGCTCAGGTTTCAGGCAAACAATCCTAGCCTTCAACTTCCTGCCATCTGATGATTACCTTCATGCTTTTCACTTCCCATAGTCTTAGCTACAGACTTTAAATCTCCTGTACTATGAAAATCTTTTCTGGTTAACATTCAAGTACACAAGCCTTAAAATGATCAAGGGAAAGCAAAAATTGTCATAAATCATCTTTATTAATTATAATTATATTTTCACTATATACCATTCCAGGTATAATCAGCCAAAGTCCCTCTAGTTCCAGAATTACACCCAGAATTTCATCACACAATATATGACATAACAACTAATTCAATCAAGATCTTTACCATAAAGATCTACATGCTAAAGTCCTATTAAAGCATACCCTAGCACAGTCCAGAATCACCTAATCCCTTTCATGGACACATAATTCCATGGCTTTACCCATTTCAGGATCCCAGTGCCAAAACCCTGAAGAGTATCTGCATTCCCAATTCAACATTTCATTATTCCAACTGGGGAACAGCTTATAAATCCTGAATACCTAGACACTGTTGTTGTGAGAATTGGGGAGCAGGTTAAGAGGAAAACAAACCAAGCTTTCAACCACAATAAAAATTGCAGTTTCAGCAACAACCTTTTGGTTGCTGCCAACAATTCCTGGGTATGCCAAAGGGGGGAAGAAGTCAACTGAACACTGCAAAGCAACAGATAAAACCAAATGACCAAAATTACTAACAAATTTTGAACTTTATTTGATTAGAGAATGATGAAGCAAGGTCTTTTACAACTCTTGCATTCATTTAAGGGATGGAATAGGATTGGGGTGGTATATCAAATGTCACAAATTAATTGACCAATGATATGAGCAGATACAAATTAATTTCTTGAGGAAGGAAGATCTTGACAGATTTTGAACAGACATAGTCAAAAGGAAAAATGAACCAACTAACATCAGGAATGTGCTTTGGATACAATTACCACTGCTCCCAGCTGTTCTTGCTCATGATATTTAACCAGAGGTGTCTCTTGGGTGGGTTAGGTGGGGGCATCTTCTGAATAATTCCAAAATATTAAATTGATGGCTTTTCTTGGGCTTTTTTGGTAACCTTTTAGATAAATATTCAAAAAATAATTTGGTAGAAATACCCAAGCATTTGGCAGGAATTGAAGTGGAGGCCTAAGGGGGTGGCGTAACTTAACAGTTGTATACATTTAGCCATTTTTACATCAATTAATTCTTGGAATTAAAACCCATAAAAATGGATTGAAACTCAAACCAGGTGCCAGCACAGGGCACAGTAATGTTTCCTGCCAGCGCCCCAGCACAAGACACATGCCCTGGGCAGAACCTCTGCACTTCAAAAATTATTTAGCATGGCAGCAGTGATTTTATACTAATAATTTTGCCAATGTGGCTCTTTTAAACCACATCTGGGGTGTTAACTCAAGGTTAATCTTAGGCCTCCTTCTTATGTAGTCAAGACTATTAACCCATATAATTGAATCTCCAATAGTCATATCCCCAGGTATACATTGACCAACCTTCACAGTTAATTAACTAATTTCAAAGGATTTGGTCTTTACTTGAAACAGTTAAGCCCATTTATCCCACTAAACAAATCCTTATCAATCATATTTCTGGGTATAAATCAACATTCCTGGTTAATTGATTAGTTTGAGACACCTAGCCCCATAATCCAAATTGATCAGATTATTTGTCTAGTCCCTCAGCCAGTACAACTCAGTTGCTTCTTGGGCACTCTATCACTACATTATAAAATCTCTCCAAGATAAATTCTATTGTTTTAAACTTCAGCCAATTAAATTTATCACAATTCAACTATACTGCCCAACCACAGCCCAAATGACTGTAGTATAGTTACAATAAGTTGATCAAAGGTCATAGGGGATACAGTTAGATCATTGAGGTATAATAAACCATATATCATAATGAGGTCTTCTAGAAAGCTACCCAAAGCTTTCTAGAGAGTAGCTGGGGCATTATGGATCCTTTGGCGTTTAAATCACTTCAAAAGATTCTTCACTATAATCAAGAGCACACCTTAATTGGCCTTTTATGGGATGTTGTCAGGAAACCAGTCATAGGTAGAGGCATTGGGCGGCTCAGGACAAGGGGAGGTTGAGACAGCGGGTAGGGCCCACCATAGAATGGGTGCTAACTTGATAATATAAGATACAGATTGACCAAGCATGGACCAGGGTCCAGAGTTGGGGACCACAGAATCCACCAATCCTGTCAAAGTAATATAGAGTACTCCAACCAGTTGGGTAGAGGTGGTCTCAGCAGCAGCGGCAGGTTCCAAGGGGCGGTCTGGTCTTGGGGTTAATGGTGGAGTCAAGGGAACAAAGTACGCTGGCAGATAATTGTACTTGTCTTTGGACAATCTTGGCAGCCTTTTGTACCGCTTTCCTTTGCGTCCTATGTATTTGATTTCTCTGGTCCTGGCCAAGGGATTGGCAATTAGGATGGTTTCCAAGTCAACCTCTGAATAGGCCGGGTTGGGGGGGGGTACTTGGTAAAGTGCACAGGTCCAAAGGGAGCTCCCGGGGGGAGGTATAATGTCTGAGGTAATTTGGTAGATTGGGCTTGGGAGGGGGTGGCAGCCTGGTGGTCTACTTGACCGGAATTAAGATAAAAGATCACTAAGGCTAAATAGGGTAAGATTTTTTCTAACCAAAGGTTCATAAAACTTTATTATCAAAAATGATGATGGGGTCTTCACCATACCGCCAGGGTTTTTATACCATGGGACTTTGCTTCTTCAATTTTCACAGAGTTCAGGCTTGCAGACAAGGCACTGGCGGGACGTTGGTCTTGGCTTGGAGTCTCAAGGGCGGCAGATCCAGGTTGTGCCTGCTCTGGCAAATAGGAATGGCAATGCTTTGTTCTGCCGCCACTGTTCACTATGTCAACTGAGTAGTCCAATTGTACTACCCCTTCTGGGCAGAAGACTGGCAGTTTCTGGTGATCATTGGCAAGGTTAAAAATAAGTTTTGTTTTATCCGCCTTAAGGCAAGCTGCACCTCTGTGTAGGTTTGGGTCTTTGGTGGCTCAAGGTTGGCATCAATCTGATGAACATTTGGGGAATTGTCTTTGGGAGGCTGGCGGGTCTTGGAGTAACTCGGGTTTGCAATTCAACAAGTGGGGGTCTCCCATCCACTTTGTGTGACTTGAGTAGTCTTTGGAGGGTCAGGGTTTGATTCCAGGGCTTCCAATGTTGGTTTCAAAACTCCAGTATTGGCGTTGATCAGATTAGCAGCAGGTCCTTCACCAACCTCTGTTAGCCAGGTTACATTTCCTTTGTTGATATGGGTTTTTGTTGGCATCAGTTTGACAGCAGACTGGCAACTATTCAGGGGATTCTCTGTAGTAGGCCGGCAGGTTGCGGAGTAATTCATCAATTTGAGCCTGTAACTTAATGGTTTGGCAGCTTTTGGACTGTCCTGGAGGGTTTTATCTGTCCTTTGGGAACTGGGTGTGACTGTACTACAGTCACTGCAGAGTATTTAGCCAAATAAATGCTCCAAAATATAAAGATGTTCTGTTTTTGCTGTTTATTACATATATATAGATTTGTTTGGAATTCTTGAGGGAAAGGTTCCTAGAAACTGGATATCTATGTTTAATAAAAGAACAGAATATGGATGTTTAGTTAGGTTAGGCTAACTAAAAGAATTGAGGCAAGATTGACCAAATCAATCTTGGAGACTAGGCGTCTCAAAAATGGGTTGATTAATCAGGAAGATTAATTAATAAATATAGGATATAATTAATGAGGATTTATTTATATTAAAATGGTCTTGACTTTTCAAGAAGTTTGGTTAAGGTTAACCATGGAAAACCCCCAGAATTAGGGTGAAAAGTGCTGTGTTGGCAAATTTATTGGATTGGAAGCGCCGCCGCACCGCCTAATGAATTTGAGAGGTGTTGCTATCAAATTTTCTCAGGTGCTGGGGCGCTGCCTGGGGAAATTACTGGGCGCTGCAGTGGTGCCTGGTTTGAGTTTTGAAGCAGTTTAATGGGTTTTAAAGGCAAAAAACCATTAAATGCAAAAATAACTAAATAAAGGCAAGGATGCCTAGGAATTCAGGCTTGATCAGCTGGTTCCCAGTTGAAACACTGATAGCTGAGTTTAGGGTGTGCAATCTACAGGGTTTTGGCGCTGGGAGCTGGGGAAGCTCCATGCCAAATTGGTACATTGGGTTGAATGGAGTCAGGTGACTTCTGCCCATTGTAGGTCAATTCTCATAGGTTGAGAATTGTTGATGATCTTTCAGGTAAAGATATATGTTGGATGACTCAAATGTAATAGACCATGTGACACAAATCATTGGTTGGTCCAGGAACCAGAGGGGTTTCCAGCCGTGTATGCCCCAAATGGTATATAAGCAAAAAAAGTCAAACATTAATAAATTATATTCATTGTCAGTTTTGACGCTTTCCCCTCACCTATTTTTCAATTGTAATGCCTTCTTTGTTAAAATTTGAGAGAGCCAAGTTTGGGGTCCTTTGTGTGGAAACCGCTGCAGCAAGAAATGAGGTTCCTACAAGTACATTGGAAGAAGCTTGGACCAGCCTGGAGGTCACTAAGACTGTTCCTGCTAAATCTTTTTTAGAAGTAAAGGCTGCGTTCAAAGAGCTGTATTCCAATTACTTTGCAAAGGAAGGGACTCCTGCCCAAGGGAACAGAATTTATGTTTGGGATGCTTGTAACTTATTGGTAGGATGAGATGAAATCTAGAAACAAGCAGAAGAGATGGCAAATTGTGAAATTGAGGCGTTGAGAGCACAAGAGGGAAAAAGCGTTGAAATCATGGCTTGTTGGCGGGATGACAATAAAGTGTTATCCAATAAAATCGCCTCCCTGGAGGCAAAGCTCCTTAAATTTCGTCCCAGGAAGGTAACATCAATAAGAGTCAAGAGCAGGATAATGGCAGGATGGACTGGTTAAGCCTGGATCTGTCACACTGGGGTTCAACTCTTGTGTTTTCTATACAAGTATTGAAATGTCATTCATGACAGATGTCTATCTGCTAATACCTGCTATCAAGATATGTCACAGAGGAGCACTTTGAAGCCCCTAATAGCTGTGGGAAGCATCAATTCTTGAAAGGTGATAGATCTCCTTACGAGTGATTTAGTTGAGCTTTTGGTTTCCCATTAAAGCTTTGTCAGAGCTATCCTTGTTTTTTTATAAAAACATAGTAGATGTCAAAGTGCTTTTGGAAGGTTGGTTTGACCCAGCTTCCAGTAACTGTTTCAGCTTGATAGCCATCCAGGCATCCTCATCTTTAGAATTCTGATATGGTTGAGAGCAAATAGTCTTCTCTTCTTATGGAACCAGTTCATTTTGAGTATCCTTCATCAAACCAAGATCATGGGGTCAGTTGAGAATAAGCCATAATGCTCCTCAAGTAGGTCTTTGGTGATTTGTTTTGGTTTGGAATGAGACCTGATCTAATAGTAGTCAAAGTGGATACTTTGTTATTTTCTAGTGATCTCAAATTCTTTAAGGAGCTGCATGCATGTACAGAAGTGATATTGGTGATGTTCAGTAGGAATAAATAGGCAATAAAGGTCTTGGTGTCAATCATTATGGGTTTATCAGTGAGGCTTCCTAGTAATAAAGATAATTCTTTGGGATTGTGGGGTTTAGGATCCCAGGACAGACTAGAGGTTCATGTGGAGCGGGTACTTTAATAATTTTGATAAGGAACATTTAGCCTATAAGTATTTCTAGCTGTATTGCAGTAGAAGCTATTAATTTTGACTTTGGTGGTATCATAACCTCCTATAGCAATAAAAAAGACATGTCTTTGTCACCCAAGACAGTAGTTGGAGGTAGTTTGATTTCCCTATGTACTACATGATATTGTAAGGTCAAGATAATGACTGTATGCTCTAATAGACAATAACATTATTTATGAGATTCTTTGGGGCCAGTAGGGGAGGGATATAGAGGAATGTGGTATTCAAGTTGGAGAAATTTTTTGAGATTATTCATAGTCTCATAAAGTTTTTTAAAAGCTATGTTCAAATAGAAAGCAGAAATTCTAATTTTCCAACACAGCTGCTGATGCATTTAGGACAAGTTTTCCAAATTAAAGAGGTCAAAAAACAAGACCCTATAGCTTGGGTGCTACTGGTTTACCAGGCTCCATAAGTGATAGAATAATTCTCATATGATGCCATCTTGAGTTTTCTCACCAAAAAAAGTTGAGATGACATCAACTGGGGATCTAGTGTCAATATGGCAACTACTTTGACCTTATGTACAACAATTTCAACTTGGAATATATTGACTCCAAAAGTGGGTTGAATTATTATGGCTGAGTTAGCACTGTCAATTTTAGGTACTAATGAAAGGACAGGTAAATCTTCTGGTCAAGGTTGGGCTGTTTGACACCTTGGAATACATGAGCTATCAAGGCTTGACTTTCATTGGAAGACTCAGAGATAATAGGTTTGCTGGGAATTTATCCAAAATATCATCATGGGTCACTAGATATAAGAGATTCTTTTAAATGTTCAGGGTTTGTAATGGCTTCAGGTTCAGTCAACAAAAAACAACTAGGGCCAATGAGAGTATTGATAGAAGGTGGGAGCAGTGAGGAATTGTCAACCAAAGGATCCCTGTTCCCTAGGATGACATACCTTTTTCCACCCCTTCAGCTTGGCGTTTGAAGCATACCTCAATTGTATGTCTTTGACTATTGTAATAGGTACATTTGGTATTAGGCTTAGGATACACAGTAGCAATATGTGGATATCAAGTTGTCTTGGTATTTACTCTATGAGTAGGTAGAAAGTTAGGAGAAGTTTCTAAGATAGCTTCTTTGATATCCAGGATGGCAGAAAACTGCCATTTAGCGCTCTTCAGATAGAGCTGTACATGTGGAAATGCAGCAACAGCAGATATTACAGCAGTGATAGCATAATCCAATGTGATCTTTCTGCAAGTTACCCAACTTGAGCATCCCTATAAAAGCAATCAGAAAACTTGATAGTGAATCCTCCTCTTCTGAGCTGAATAGCCATAAAGGATTGATTCTGGTTACTCAATGTCTGTGCACTCCCAAAGGCAACCTCCATAATTAACTCATACAGAATGAAACATCCTCCATGTCAAAAATTTCAAAAAATGTTTTTGCTTTATCTTTTATAATTTCAATTAAAAGATTAAAATAAAATCTAATATTGCTTCTATTATCAGTGTTAATTTTTTAATAAAGAAAAAAATAATCTTTGATATTGAAAATAAGAAAAATATTTTTGAGAGTTGTCAACATGAAGGATGTTACATTCTGTATGAGTTAATTCTGGAGGTTGCCCTCCCAAATTCACTTATTAAGGCATCTTTGACAGCAGCCAAGTGGATTGGGACATTGAATTAGGGTCTATAATTTCTTGAGCCAGACAACTAAAACAGGAGGGGAGATGCTTTAGCAAATGTTGATCTGAGGCCCCTTTCATGGCACTTTTGTAGACATACAAGAATGAGCAATACTTTCTTTTCCTGGAGTATATTTTTCCTTAAAGGTAGGCTTGAAGGTAGTGTTGGGATTCATCATGTTAGTATGAAGTTTATTGTGTGTATCCTCATAATATTTTCTAGAAGGATAAGGAAATGTCTGATTTGCTCTTAACATTCAACTATTCTTCTCATCAGAGCTAAATCATCTTTCAAAGCAGAGATAAGAAAAGCATTGGAATTTGAGAAAAAGTAGGAGTATCTGTGGGATTATTCAAACAAAACAGAGTTGAGTAAGGATGTTTTATATCTAAGTAATCTGGTGAGCTTGAGATTGGACTTGTTTTCTGAGAGTTTTAAATTATGTAGTGCTATTCAAAATTATAGCATCAAGATCATGTAGTCAATTCATCAAAAAAAGATAATGAAAAGTCAGGGTCTCATATACTACCATTGGGGGTTAGATGTAGAGAGGAACAGACCATTGACAAAGTAAACTCCAGATTAACAACTTTATTCTCCAAAGAAAAGGGTACATGAGAGTATGTTCCAGGGGCTCCAGGTGGTCTAGGTGGACTGGGGGCCAGGAGGACCAGCAGAACCAGGAGGGCCAGACAAACTATAGGACCAGGCAGATCAGGAGGACCAGTTGTTTCAGAAGGTTCAGGTAAACCAGATGGCCCATTGATATTGAATGATATTACCAAGGAGAGTTCTTTTTGTGCCTGCTCTAAATTAGACTGTAGTGACCGTAAGAGTTTATAGTAAGATGTCCACTGAGGATTAACAATATTCTCATTGACTGCTCCCATTATGTTATTATGAATTTGGGTGGCACAATCAGACTCAGAAGAGACATATTGAATTATTATTTTTACTATCTGTTGAGTTATTTGAGCTATCTCTCCTGACTAATGTAGTCAATTAAAGTTTATGAAACAGAATTTACAAGTCGTAGTCTAGAATTAATGATATCCACAGTGTTACGCCAGTCGAAAATGGTATTTTGATTCTCATTGCCAAATGCATAAGATTCTTGTTTTGATTGCTGAATAAAATAATGTGTTTGGGTAAAGAGTCCTAAATGTTAATGAATTTCAGAATGATGAGTGGCCACCAGCTTCACCAAATAATTAATAGCAGGATGATGAACTGTTGTAGGTATTGATCAGTAGAGGTGGGGCCTATTGCAGAGATAGATGATTGAGCAGTGTCATATAGATTCTGAATGGTGAAATTAACCATCAAAGCTAGAGCTCTTTGTTATCTAGTGTCAGAGGTGATTTCTCCTTGTAAAAGTTGGGATACAGTAGTAGCTATGTTTTGGGTGACAATAGAATAATTGGTAATAATAACCAGAGGATATCTTGAATGGTCCTGTCATTAATGGGTAAAAGAGCAAGGATAGTAATATTGAGCTAAGATTCAATTTCAGAAATTATTCAGTTGCTGATTTTTTCATTTTTTTGGAAGGGGGATTGGGTTTGGGATCTATCTGGGTTCTTCAGAAGAATTTCTGGTAGGAAGCACCAGTTGTCATATTCTTGGATGTTTTGCATAAGAAGTTAAATTTGAATATTTATGAGCTATCTATTTGAAATAACTAAAATTTTCAAAAGCAGGAGAGTGAAAATATTAATGTTTGTTATTTTAAACCTATGTTTTCAACCTAAAAGCAGAATACTCTTTAAGATTTAGCAACATTGATCTAGGCATATAAGCTGATATTAACAATTATTACAATTTATAAGGATCAAACTCTAAATATAGAATTGCTCAAGAAAGATAGGTTTATTGTTATATAAAAGAAGGGATGTTTATAGTCTTATCATGCAAGCAGGATTGAAAAGGGTATCCAGGGGTGTCCTTGCTTTTTTATGCAGCAGTGGATGTCAGAGTTTTTAAAAACAATTGTTCAGCTAAAATTAGCAGCATTGTATTTGTTTCCCCTTGGATTGGCACCTTTGATGAAGTTCCCAAAAGAGTTTTTTTAGTCTAGAGCTCTGTTGCCAAGGGGTTTAGTTCCTGCTTCACTGATTGCCTCAGACCAGGTTAGTTGTTAAGTTGAGTTGATTCCTGAGCCTGTGATTTTATAGACAATTCATAATTAGTGATAGTTACAACACCAATCATTGAATACCAATCAAAAATATTGGTTTAATAGTTTATCATGGAACTACAAAAATATAGCACATTATTATTTATTTTATTAAAAAGTGTATTTTTATATCAAATACTAGGTGGTTGCCACATCCAAGGACAGAATTAAAGTTGAATTTAATAAATCAATTAAATATATTGTATTGTATTTTTAGGCTTGGATTACTTATCACATATTTATTTAAATTTTTATTTTATTGCTTTATTAAAATGTAATTTCAATTATAGTTATTTAAATTTGAAATCAAAACAGTATATCCTAAGTATAAATAAAACTAAATCTAAATAAGTGTAGTTTCACTATTAAGTTTAGTAAGCTAAATCAATTATTTAAAATTTAGTATTTGATTTATAAATCCCTATAAAATGTAGAGATGCTCTTTAGCTTTTAAATAAGCTATTGGACATCAAAATCAGCTTAGTATTCACTGAGATACATTGATTTTAGTTTTTGTAGTGTGTATTAAAAGTAAATTTAGATAATATCAAATTGAGTCTGAGTCTTTGATTATGACGTGAACCCAATTCCAGCACTTAACTATATATCTCAGCAGCTAGAGCTATCATGTTTGGTACCATTTTGATTGAAATCATCTGAAAAATTGATCTACGTCCTCTGAATTTCATGAAAATCATTATATTGAATCATAATACTATTATAGTTTGTTTACTTCACTGATGTTCTTTTGGGATGAAGTTGTATCAAGCAAGGTTTACTCTGAAACAATATGAAGCTACATGGATCAGGTGGCATCAAATTGGAATGCTCTACTATCTCACTTGAATAATAAGAATTTTAAAATGTCCAAGCCAACCATCCCTTCTAAAAACTAATATTTATATTTATAATTTAAACTGTTGTTGTGGTGAACAACAAATATGTAAAATTGGTAATAATTAATCAACCAAGAGATCTAGCTTTATTTGCATGGTTCATCTATTTAAAGGGCAAATTGGGGATTTACAGATTTGAATAACAGTTGTTTGAATGTGTTCACCACAACACTTCCTCTTTCATTCTAAGCTTGGTATGCCTTCAAGCGGCTGCCACTTACAGGGAGGGGTATTGGAATCCTGCAGAGTTCTCAAGGAAGTATCTGTGATGTTTTGCAATGGCATAAACAATGTATGGGCCCTTCCATTTAACTTTGAACTTCTTAGATTGGGTGATGTTCAAAGCGCTATTGGATTTTAAGACTTGCTGGCCAATCTTGAACTTGGGTATGTGGTAGTTGATCTCCTGCTGGGCTGCTGTGATCTTAGTGGCATTGGCAGATAGGTTCTTCTTGGCTTGGTGACGGGTTTGCTCACAGTCTTTTGAGTCCCAATGCTGGTTCACCTTCTTGAGGACGCTGGCTTGGTTGGGTTTAGTTCCAAACATGGCTTCAAATGGTGTCATCTTAATAGTGTTGAAGACCTTAGTGTGATAGTTCCAGGGGACTGAGGGTAACATGACATCCCAAGTAGATGGCTGGAACTTGGTGGTCTTCTCCAGGATTTCTACCAGTGTGCAGTTGAATCTCTCAGTGGGGCCATTACAACAAGGGTTGTACACAGTGGAAAACTTGTGGACAGTGTTCACCTTGTTTGTCAAAACAGCTACCATGCAATTTCTGAAGTGGGATCCTTGATCAGATAAAAATGTAGATGGGGGTCCAAACTGCGTCACAATGCTGTTGTAGATGAAGGAAGCTGCAGTCATGGCTGAGTTATTGCTGCAAGCCTGAGCAACAGGCCAACGGGAGAGGTACTTGGTTGTAACCAGGATGTAATTTTTTCCAGATCTTGAAGGAGGTAGGAGCCCAACAAAGTCAATACCCCAAAGTTCAAATATCTTATCAACTACAATAGGTTCCAAAGGCTTGGTGTGCAAAATCTTCTTGCTGAACCGTTGGCAATTCATACAGCTGCGGGTGTGGTTATAGGTATCTGTGTACATCCCTGGCCACCAGTAAGTCTCTTTGAGGCGCGCTAGGGTGGCATCCCGGCCAAAGTGTCCAGCGCCATTGTGTGCTTCCATCAAGATACTCTCCCTGTTCTCCTTGGGTGGGATCACTTGGAGCCCATTATCTGTCTTTTTAAACAATGTGTTGCCTATCACAGTGTACTTGGTTGAGTAGACAAAGAACTTGCATAGATCAGCTTCAGTGACAAGTGATGTGTGTAGCTGGGCCATGTCCTTGAACTGAGCCAGAGGGGGTTCATAAGTCAATTTTTCAACCAACAAACAGAACTGGCGGGACAGGCTATCAGAAACAGAGTTCAGCTTCCTGGGAATATGCACAATCTCAAAGTCATACTCTATAAGTTCCAAGAGCCAGCACATGTGACAACTTCAAGGGAAAGGTGCATTGGTGATGAAATTGACAGCCCAGTTATTGGTATGAATGACTAGAGGGTGGCCAAGAACATAATAGTGGAACTTCTCAAGAGCCTTGTGTTGCAACCAAGATTCTAGCCTTGCCTGCTAACATATCTTACAATACACAGGGGGCGCTCAATAAGTTGCCCCTTGACGTATCTAACGTCATGAATTAATCTGATGGCAATGTTGAATGGCAGGTACTTCATCCTAATTAGGAGCATTGCCAATTTGTCCTGCTGATCCCCGCACAAGCTATTCCTTGGCTCCAAACCCTACATGGAACTCCCCACTATGCCACCCCCTTGTGGCCTTGTGGCTTCCCCATTTAGTATATTAATCACCATATCCTACAATAAACAATACCTTATTCTTATTATTCTGTCCTTTCCTATAGGACTGTTGTCTCCCCAATTCCAAGTACTGAACTCTCATTGGTTCATTTGCAACAGTGTTAGCACATGTAGGTTTACAGGCTATCTTAAAAACAAAGTTCCTCCCAGGAAAGGATGGAGTATGGCCGCATAACTACTCCACAACAAGAGACGTTCCTTCCAATCTCCAATGGGGACATTCCCAAAGGTTATGTCATCTATCAAGATCAGCTAGTTCTTACCAGTGTATACAATTGGCTCTGCCTTGGGCAGCATGACACTAGCGTCACCCCGCCATAGTCGGATCTTTTGCAATGTATGCTCAACCTCCAACTAGAGTCCTTCACTGGCAGTGTCAAAGGAGCTGACATTGTCAGTTGGCTCCAGTCCACCAAAACGCACCTTTGTATCTGTCAGGTTCTTGAGTCCATGTGGGTTGCCACCGCATCTGGCCGCCTTACAGGGCCCGCCACCGTGTGGTTCATCAACTGGGCCAGCTAGGAGTTTGATGTCACCTGGGCAACATTTCAAGACGCCACCAAGTCCCAATATAGTGAAACCTTCTCTCCCATTGTCTTGGGGACTCCCCTCTTAGCCATCAAGCAGACTGGTTCCGTCCCTGAGTATCTTGCTGCGTGACAACAAGCCCTTGCTGATGCCCCCAAAGCAGTGACCAATGGGAATGCCATGTTGATCACCCTTATTGTTAATGGGTTAAAACCCCATATCTGCAAGTGGGTCCCTGTTGGCCGCTGCACCTCTATTGACAACTGCTATAAAGCCATTGTAGAGGCCAATAATCAGGCTTCAATGGGTTTCTGTTGCACCAACAATGCTCTGCCCCAACTATGTCCTGCATCTAACAATGGCCAAGGTCAGGTGGGTTCTTGCCAACCTTGCCAACAAGAAAGTGCAACTAAACGCCCCCGCAAGGGGGGAGCTCCAGCTAGCACTAATTGAGGACCAGGGAAAAGCCTGGGTGTTGTAGAAACAAGAGGCCTTACAACCCCAACCAACCCGTCCTCTCAGCCCTTGCCTGCAAAGAACTCCCACAACTACAATCTTCACGAGGTCAAAACCCTAGACGTCTTTCAGGTCCATAGCAATGACCCCGTGTTGCAAGCCGCCCACTCCTCAAATAAAGTAACACACTTGTCCTATCCCTTCTGTTTCTGTGGGAAACCCCACAAGCTACTGGTAGATACCAGGGCCAATCACACCATGGTAGATCAAGTGTTTGCTGACTCCCAGCAATTAGATTGAGTACCCAGCAGATTCAAAGCAGTACATGTAGCTGATTCCCGCAGAATTGCCATCACCCACAAGACAGTGCCCTTCTCTGTAAGGATGGGAAACGTCCAGGTTAAGCTCTCTGGGCCAATCATGACAGGCCTCAGCCACAAAATAATTGCTGGCCTCAACTGGCTCTGGCATAACTGCCCCTACATTGAATGGGATACCTCTGTCATCACCCTCAATAGAAATGGGGTGGGTTTTCATATTTACCCCATGGAAATGAACAAACTTCTACATGACAATGTGTTTGTCAGAATGACGGAAACAGGCTCATATGATTTCAAGGGGGAGACTAGACTTTAATCAATGTTCAGTCAAAGTTATCTGCGCATAACCATCTGCAGTCCCTCCCTTGTCAACATAACCACCACCAGCGCTAGCTGCACTCCTTGAGGAGTACAAGGACGTATTCAGTGAAATACTCAAACAACTACCTCCACCCCGGGAGATCCAGCACGCTGTACAACTTCAAGGATCATTACCTAAAGCACAACCATTATACCGTCTCTGTCAGGGACCCACTTTGCAGGGAATAAACTTCCCAGCTGATGGGCCAAGGCCTCTATATTTAATCCTGCTATGACCAAACCAATAGGAACTGTGACCATGGCAAGATGCCCAAGTTGTCCTAGATAGGCTAACCTTCCAAAAATAGAACTGAATTATCCTAGTAGATAGTAGCCCACCAAATAAGTCAAGAGGTAAAAGGAGGTGTAAGGTCTAACCAGAGTAGGTTCAGTAGGTGGGGGAGCAAATGAACAACCATAGTGAAATTTACGTCCCCAATGTCCAGAAGGATATTTGAACCATCCATTGGCAAGGGATTCCTTCTGGTGGGAATCATCTGGGGAGGAATTATACCAGTCTGTTGTTGGTGTTGGATTTTCCAAGGTGAACACCTTGGACAAGAAGTAGGCTAGAAACCAAGATAGGAAGATAATTCCTCTCATGGCTTCAGAGAAGGAGTGTTATCAAAAGTGGATGAGTAGCTAGAAGAGTAATAGTCTTTATTGTTGGAAAAATTTGAAATGAATAAGTTTGGGCATTTAAATAGGCTTAAAATCATGGCTGAAGAAATATGGGAGGAGTTTCTTGAGATGTGAGAGGATTTACATGAAGATTGTGATTTTGTGGCATATCTGACTGGATTTAAAGTACCTTAATCTTTAAAGTTCATATTTTTTCACCAGGATCAGCCACAAAAATACAAGTAAGTGGTTGATAATTAAGCAGTGTAGTCTCAGAAGATGAGTTAATTTCATGTACAGAGCCATCCCCTTTAGGATTGAGAGCGGGTTACTGGATCCAGCCAATCATGAGTTGAGCGGTAAGTGACGTTTGCTAGTTGATTAACGTTTTTGAATTCAAAAGGCTTTTTGAAAGAAAAATTAATTCAATAGGCTGAATATAAAAAGGTAAAACAAAGCTATATTATGTCCTGGTCTTAACTAACTCTTCATTTACAGCGTCCTGGGTTTGAATCTGGGTCTCAGAAGTATCCAAACAATTACCTGGCATTGTTGACTTTGTTGTATTATATTTAAACTGTGTGTCTTAAATCTCTTTGTTCTGATGTTGATTTGTAATTATCTCTTTCCCAAGATTTTCAATGAAAGTAAGGTAGTCAGGGAAGGAAATCCCTGACAGTCTCACACCAAAGGAAGATGAAACCCTCCGCCAGCACCTTGTGGACGTGCTTGATAAGGGATTCATTTGCCCCTTGCTCTCTCCATACAGGGCGGCAGTCTTCTTTGTAGCTAAGAAGGATGGATCTCTTTGCCTGGTCACAGACTACTGCGCCCTAAATGAGGTGACAGTTAAAAATAAATACCCCCTGCCGCTGATTGACAACCTGTTTGATACACTCACAGGCGCAAAGGTCTTTAGCAAGATTGATCTCACTGCGGGTTACAACCAGGTCCACATTGCACCAGGGGATGAGGCAAAAACTGTCTTCCGCACATGCTACGGGTTGTTTGAGTGTCGTGTCACAAACTTCAGAATGACCAACACTCCCTCCACCTTTTGCCATGTTGATGAACAAAGCCTTTGAGGAATTGATTGGAAAGTGTGTGGTGGTGTACCTTGATGACATTATTGTCTAAGTCAAGATCAAACCACACACCTCCAACACCTCTGTGCTGTCCTCAACACCCTTTGGGAAACCAGCTTAAAGCTAAACCCTCCAAATGTAAGTTTCTCAAGTCAGAGTTACTATTCCTTGGGCACACCATCTCTGCCCAAGGGATAAAGTCTGATCCTGCCAAAATCAAGGCAATTGCTAGCATGCCGCCCCCCACTGATGTGGGCCAAGTGTGAAAATTCTTGGGCATGGTTGCCTATGTACGCAAGTTCATCCCCAATTCTGGAGAACTAATTGCACCTCTTACTGAGCTCCTCAATACCAAACAGCGCTTTCATTGGAACCCTGCCAGAGATCAAGCCTTCAAGATGTTGAAGCAAAGGCTCATGCAGCACCAGTACTACAGTTTCCCAACCAAAACTGACAGTACAAACTTGAAACTGACACCTCTGACAGGGCCATAGGGGGCGTGCTAAGGGTAGAAACTTACAATGGCGTCTTCCTTCCCGTAGCATATGAGTCCAGGAAGCTCACTGACTCGGAACAACGTTACCCCATCCATGATAAAGAGCTGGCAGCCATTGTAAACTGCGTTGAGAAGTGGTGCTGTTACTTGGAAGGTGTAACCTTCCCACCCCGCGTTCTGACGGACCATAAGTCACTCCAGTACTTCAACACACAGTCTCATTTGACACGCCGCCAGGCAGGATGGGTTGAACATCTATCCCCCTATCAATTACGCATCAAATACAAGCCTGGGAAGGAACTTGTCACAGCTGACGCTCTTTCACAACTCTATGTAGCGTCCATCACTGGAGACAACGGTTTGGACCCAGACTGGCCCATGCTCTACCTACGCCCTGAGGCGACCTGCTACAAGGGCCTTAACTTGGTCACCATCTCCAAGCTGAAGGACAACAAGAGTCAGTTCACCACCAATGCTGGTAACGTCTGCCGCCGGGCAGAGACAGGTGAGAAGACACTGTACATTCCCACCACACAACAAGGGGACACCATCTTGCACTACCACCAAACTTTGGGTCACATCAGAGGGCTTAATCTCTTTGAGATTATGAAACATAAGGTCTGGTGGCTGCGCATGTGCCAAGACATCTTGGACCTCCTTGAGATGTGTGTGTTGTGTGAAAAGAATACATCCAAACCTGCACCTCCCAAGTCTATGCTACCCATCAAGGCTATAGATTTCTTCAAACAGTGGGCCCTTGACATTGTGGGACCGCTTCCCAAAGACAGACTGGGTAAGAAATATATTGTCACTGCTATCAACTACTTCACTTGTTGGCCAGTGGCCGGCAACTGTGGTAAGTTTGAATCCACTTAAACTCAACTCCCTGGTACTCAACAAAGTGTCAAGTACCAGGGAGTTGAGTGCCGCATATGTGCATCTATTAGTAATTTTGGCTTAACCAATTTTAAGCTAATTTTTACTAGTAATTTAGGGGTTCAAAACCAAAAACCAAGGTTGGATTTACTCAAACTTGACTCTGTTTAATAAATTGATTAGCTAAAATACCAATTTAAGGGGCAATTTATAAGTAAATTTACTAATAGAAATGAAAAAACCTGTGTTCAACACTCTAAACCCAAAAGTGATCAGTTTGACACTTTTTAAGCCAAATCAATATTTTATTAATAAAATACTTATGCGCTTATATAAAAATTGTTGTTTACTATTATATTTTTATTATTAGTGTCCATAGTTGTTGATTAGGCTCCCAAGCACCACTATACTGGATTTAGTGGTATAGACATTAACCAAATACCCCACTTATTTTACATTATGACATTCCCAGGTTTTTGGATTAAGTGGTGCCACATTAATTAAGCCCAATTTATTAAGAGATTTCATATGTAATTTCTAAAAAACTGAAACTCAACACTTTCTTTGTTTGACTCTATTCACTTGACACCTGATTGGTTTCGGATTTAACTAATCAAAGGCTCAGAATTAAGGCTAAATTAATATGTGACGTACTATGAGCACCACTCAACACTCACCTACTTGACACTTTAACTTTGGTATTAGTACGGAGAGCTTCTTAACGTTTTAACCAACACTATGGTAAATAATTTGCTCCCAGCTCCTCACAGCATACCCTAATCACTAATAAACACATTTACACCCATTTACTTTTTTAACTTATGTTGTATTTTTTTATTTTTAGCATACAAAACTACCTTGCTTTTGGGTTAACTTTTGAACCCAGTTAAAATTTAAGCAAGGTTTATATGTAAAAAACATAGTAAATTTGATGTTTTTGCTCAACTCCAGCATAATTGACAGTGAGAATTCAGTTTTTTACGGCTGTTTGACAGTGCCAAACTTGACACTTTACTATGTTTTGAATTTTCAACTCTCAATAAAAAAAATTCCACATAATATTTTTTTGCTATTATAATCTACTACTTTTTCTGCTGCTCTCCATATAATTTTCATATATTTTTTTGATTTTCAATTAAACTTTTACATTGATTTAACACTAAGATATTATGCTGAACCTAACATCTTTGATGCTTCATCACAAAATCACTTACATTCTATGTTTTAACCTTTATATCTATACTTTGAGTTTCTATTTTGCTTCCATTTACTTTCTTATGTTTTTTATAAATAAAACTTTATTTGCACACATTTCATTCAAATTTTGCTTTGCTTTACCTCTTTATGTTTGCAATATTTTCTCAATCATTTTATTTATAATGCTAAACTTTTCTTTAGACAAAATCAAGCAAGAACAGCAAGCAGCCTAAGCGCCAAGCCTCCAAAGACTCCAAAGAAACTGCCTCCACCCCCAAGCATGCCAAGAAGCCTGAAAAGGCAAAATTTCCAACCCCATCACCTCCAACCCCATCTTCTCCCGCTCCTCCCCCATCCACCCTCATCTTCTTTATCCCCTTCACCTTTCCCCCCCAAAAATTCTCCCCCAATAAATCAGATGGTGATCTTACCAACCACTCATTTTATCACTCAGAGGCCAACTCCGAGCCTACCAAGGAGCGCCAGACCAAGAAGGCAAAGGCTGCCAAGGAGACCACCTCTTCTTCTGGTAAGAAAAAGGAGGCATCCAAGCAGGTCTCAAAGAATCCTTCCCCTCCCCCTCCTTCTTCATCTGACCCCCAAGATGAGCCAGAGGATTACTACAAGAAGTTTAAAGCTTCTGGTCATGTGGCTTAGGATCCACTGGCCATCCACAATATTTGCAATGTGGACGGAGAGTTCAAAGTTCCTAAGCACTTCCCCTGGTACTTTCCAATCATGTCCATAAACGGCAGCCCTGGTTACGTTGCCAACAATTATATCTTTAATTGTAACAACCAAAATTTGGCAGACCAAAAGCAAGCACTTTGTCTGCAAGGATAAGACTTGTGGGGCCCGGTTGAACACCAAGGGCTGGGAGCAAGTAACGTTGGAGAAGGGGGAGCACACTTGTGAGCCCCCCAATCATCTAATCACTTGCATGCTTAGATGGTACCTTGTTCAGGTCATTACCACCACCGCCAATCTCCGCGCTTCTGATCTGGCCATCAAGGCCCTCCAGCATCTCAAACCCAACAATTTCAAGTTGGTACCAACACAGGAGCAGTTGGTCAAATTCATCAGCAATAAGTGTATTGCTGCAAATCCCCCCAAGGCTTCTGACGTCCTCTCTGAGCTCACACTCACTCATGAGCTTAAGCAGCTTCCTAGTGGGGAGTGCTTCCTGCTTCATGATGACAGGCCTGCAGCCAAGGACCGTATAATCTGCTACTCAACTCAGCAGAACCTGATGGAGTTAAAAAGGGTGTCAACCTGGCTAGTTTATGGTATCTTTTCCACTTGCCTCCAGATTTTCAAGAAGCTCTGGATAGTTCATGCCCAGATTGACATCCAGGTGATTCCACTTGTGTTCTTCCTTCTTCCTGGGGCAACTGAGGCCATTTATACCCGCGTGTTCTCCATCCTCCCGCCAATGATGATGAATCCAAGAAGACTCCCCCCCACACCCGCGCCAACCCACCTGCCTCTGACAAGGACCAGGCCACCCTGGACTCAGAGGAAAAGGCGAGGCTAAGAGCTCTTGGGCCTTGCGTATTCATTATGGACTTTGAGCCTGCTCAGTTCAATGCATTCAAGCAGTTGTTTAGCAGGGAGGTGCAGGGGTTCCACTTCCACTTCCGCCAAGCAGTTGCTTGTAACATGCAGGCCCACGCGGAGCTTAGTAGGTTGAGCCAGAGGGATACCTTGGGCACCTGCAGATTTGTGCTGGCATAATTTAGTGCCTTGGCTTTTTTAAAGCCAGAGCACACTGCAATGGGGTTTGAGGTGCTCTCAAAGGATCCCTAAATAGTGAAGCACCCAGAGTTCAAGCCTTTCCTTGAGTACTTCAAGCCCCAGTGGATTGGGAAGGTCATCACGCAGAGGCGAGGCAAGGCCTGTGCCAAGACCAGCTGGAATGTGTACCGGGCAGCAGTTAATGGTGAGCTCAAGACCACCTCAGTGTTAGAGGCTTACCACAAACACTTCAAAGCCAACTTTGGGCTCCACCCAAAATTCAATAAGTTCTTTTCCCTCTTGCAGCACAAGCAGGAGAAAACCATCTCCAAGCTGTGTGATCTCTCCAACTGTGTCCCCCCCACCAAGCCAACAACCCACTGTACACTCTTCACCAAGGCCATCCAGGGTGCAGCCAAGCACAAATACAAGGCCTCTGAGCTTAAGCAGCAGCTTGAGCTTATTGACACTGCCCTCCTGGAAGGGGCAAAGATTAAACAGGGAAATAAGGATGAGGAATAAACTTGCTTGCTTGCTCAATTATATGATTTTTACTTTTAACTTTTTAACTTTAATTTTTATTTATTAGATTTGATCATTTAGTTTTTAGTTTTAATTTTAAGTTTTTTTAACTTAATTAGATAGCAGTAATTGTTCTATGTATACATGGTAAGTTTGAGATGAATATTTATAGTTGGAAGTAAGTGAAATACTATAATTTTTGTTAATTTCCAAATAAAACATATGATATTCACAGTTGTGCTTATATGAACTATATCAAATAAATAAAAAATATTCCTTTATATTTTGCATAAATTTATTTGTTGTGTTTGTGTATTTTTTGTCTCATTGGAATTTTAATTTTTATGTTAATAAATTTTTTTATAATGAAGAGTGTAAATTACATAGTAAAATGAGAAATAATTGCTTATTTCTCCTTATTTTTATAAATTAAAATGCTGTTTTAATTGCATTTTTGAGCTCTCTGGGGTCACTTTAGTATACCATACCTGTATAACTTAATTTTTTATATTAAAAGTTTCAGTACATCAAGATCCATTAATTAAAAAAGTGTCGAGTACCAGGGAGTCAATCAGGGCAATAGCTGAATTCTCACTTTACTATAGTGTCGGGTTCAAGGGGGTCAATTTTAAGGGATTCAAACTTACCACAGTTGCCAGGCAACCCAAGCGTCTCATCACAGATGGCGGGCCCAAACTTGTTGGACACGTTGTGAAAGCATACTGCGTCAAGAACGCGCTCCAACATATAGTCACAACCCCCTACCATCTGCAAGCCAACAGACAAGTGGAACAGTTAGACGGCTCCCTGGTTCAACTGATTGCCAAGCTCTCACAAGAGCACCCTAACACTGCGTGGACTGAACATCTTCCCACTGCCCTACTGATTCTGCAAGCAAGAATCAACAGGGGCACTGGGTTCAGCCCTAGCACCCTGGCCTTTGGAACACCTGACAGCCTGACTGGGGTTGAACAAGGGGAAACTACAGTCCAAGGTTCCCAACAAGCCCCCCTAGTAACAATGCCCTCCCTAGACCAATGGCGTGCCAAAGCCCTGGAGATCAAACACTAGCAGATTGCAGGAGAGACAAAATACCTCAAGGCTAGATACGCCGTAGGCAACCCCGTCAACACCCTCAATCCTAATTCTGCCAAGTTAGAACCCAACCACCTAGGGCCCTTCAAGGTAGCTGCGGTCTATGACAACCACATCTACCAACTTGAGGATGCCCAAGGGAATACCGAGAAGCTTCATCATGACCGCTTGCGCCCTTGTTGCGCCATCCCCACACAAAGATTGTTTGTGCGGACCTTCCCAGACCTTCCACAAACTCCAGTCCTGGTGTCTGACAACAAACAGGGGGCAAGGGGGGTGTTGCAACCAAGTTTCTAGGCTTGCCTGCTAACGTATCTTACAATACACAGGGGGCACTCAATGAGTTGCTCCTTGACGTATCTAACATTATGGATTAATCTGATGGCAATGTCAAATGGCAGGTACTTCATCCTAATTAGGAGTGTTGCTAATTTGACCTGTTGATCCCTGCACAAGTTATTCCTTGGCTCCAAACCTTACATGGAACTTCCCACTATGCCACCCCCTTGTGGCCTTGTGGCTTTCCCATATGGTATATTAATCACAATATTCTACAATAAACGACACCTTATTCTTATTACTCTGTCCTTTCCTATTGGACTGTTGTCTTCCATAATTCCAAGTACTGAACTCTCATTGGTTCAGTTGCAATATGAGTTGCATGGGAGAGTAATAGCAGCCCCAAAGCTATAATTGCTATTACCCAATCTTTGGCTCATATAATTAATTTCTTAGTTATTTTTAGAAGAAAAGTTGTTGTATTTAAAAGACTATTTACCCTATGTGAAATATAAGTTTTTGTTATGTGTCCAACTTCATGAACATTGTCAGGAATGACAATTTGGATGCTTCTGAATCTCAAAATACAGAATCAGAGTCAAACCCTGGACAAAACCCTTTGCAGACCACCAGACTCATAGGCTGGGAACGCAATAACCCACTGCTAATGGATTAAGTTGCTGCCAGCCCACCAGGACCTGAACCCTTAGCTGCCCCACAGGATTCTGCAAGCAAACTGCCAGTGCAAGATGCCAAGAATTTTCCCAAGGTACCAACGCCTGACACTGGTAGTTTGCCCTGTGAAATAGACAAATTTATCCCTGGAAGTTAATCCAAACTCCCCCAAAGTCCCGGGGAAGGCACTGAACCCAAAGAGACACCCAATACCTGAATCAATAAACAGAAGGATTTGAAGTCTTCTCACCCCAAAGCGGCCAGTGACAAACCGCCAGTGCCGAGCGCCATACTGTCATCTGAGACACCTGATGCCAACCTGCCCAAGCCCAGAAAACTCAACCAGGTAGTGAAGCCTGGCAGCGTGGTATAAATACATGCCAGGCTGAGATCAACCACCATTGTCATTTTTAAATAAAGGTTATAAGATATTGGTTTTCCCAACTACTGACATATTTTATCCTTGCCATCTTCCAGTTAACCCCAAGATTGTCTGCCCCCCTGCCAACCCGCCAGCTACGTACCGCCCACCAGGTGCACCCTTTGTTCCTGTCCATTTCACAGAGTACCCCTTAAAGCCTGAGTACAAGAACTACACCGCCAACAACATACTAGCCTGGGATTCCTTGGCCAGAACTACCAAGTTAACTAGATACAACCAAGAAGGCCCTTGATATATTACCAAATCCCGCCTGTTCAGAGATAAATACAACTTTTCCTGCCTACAAAATGGACATGGAACCACCTGTCACCCCCAAACCAATGCCTGCCTCCGCCGCTGAGCTCCCACTGGACCATACCAACAAGCTTTTTAGAATTGAATATATTACTCTCACGGGAGTAATAGATACTATTGTCCCAGCTGCCAGTCCGTGGTTGTGGGTGGGCAAGTCAATGTCCTACCTCATTAAGTTAGCACCAATCCTTTGGTGGGCTCTGTTCACCCAGTCTGCAACCCGCCAGTTCCCAAACACTAGCAAGCCAGCTGATCAGGGTTGGTTCCCTGACAAAAATGTCCTACTAATCCTTTAGTAGTATCAGCTCTCTTTGTTTCCCTGTCATCTGTGCAGAACTTTGCACAATAATTTATTTTGGAGTACTTCTTAACACCCTCAAATTTCAAAGATGAAACATACAGCTCATCATCTTTCATTAAATATGAAAGATTAACATAAAAATGCTTTGACTTCAAGCCAGCTCTTCACAGGCCTAGATTTTCTATCATAAATGTAAAAAAAGGTTTTTTGGGAAACATCTGAATTATTCAAAAGTGTCTCATATAAACCCTTTCTTTCTCTCTCTCTAAAACCATTTTGAGATTTTATATATTTTTTATATACATCTCATTTTCCTTTTGTTTAAATATTTTAGATAATACGCCAAAATGACCATAAACAATACTTTTGCCATGACACTCAAAAAACTATTAAACTTAATTGTTCCCTTTATAATTTTAGGTACCTCTTTAAAAAGATAATATAAGAATTCATAAGATCTGAAATGATTGCTATTATCAGTCCAAACTATAATATTTTTAATATTCTTAAATTTATTATTTTTAAGCAGACTTATCAAACACTGACCTGAAAACAAAGAATCATGAGATAAGATTTCAGATAAAAAGTCATGATACTCATATTTAATTTTCTCATTTTCTTTAAAAGCAATTGCAAATCCTAATAAAGAAATAGGTATTTTCTCATAAAAACAATTATTTGTCTCTATAGGACCCCCAATTATTTTAAAGTTTTCTTTATAGTCTATTACTACTGTAAATTCAGAACCTGAACATAAAAATGCGGGATTGTCAAATCCTTGGTCCAAATTTTGAATCACTTTTGCAGGTAGCCTTTTTTTAATTAATTTGATTTTTTTGAGTATTTATTTGAATTTTTAAAAATGCGGGAACTCATAGACCTTTTGAAAAGTTCAAGTCAAACTGCATATTTTCAATGGACGTAATGAATTAACTGGAATCAGATTTGAAGTGTTCAAATCCATCAACCATTTCCATTAAGTTTACTATGCTTTTTGGAATTTTGGGATTGTCAAATCCAAGAACCAAATTTCAAATTGCTTTTGAATGCCACTAGTAAACTCTAATAATAATTGCAGGAACTGGAATCCAAATTGAATGTACAGTAAGTAACAAGGACAAATCAACCCAAATCAATAAGCTCCACTCTGGATAAAATCAAATAAAAATCCAATCTAAACACCCATGTTTAGAATGAAATTAAGTTAAAATGAAAAATTATCTAAATTGGAAATGATGCAATATTCTGCACTTTAAATCACTAATATAGCAACCATAAAACCATATAATGATTTATGAGCTACTCTCCTGATGACGCAGAAATTTTTTAAAAGTTTTTGGCCCCAGCGTAGCCAAGGGCCATAAAATTTTGTTTCAAGGAAGAAGGAGAGGGGGGTAAGATAAACCATTAGTTTACTAACTATGTATTCATGTATTGCTACTAAGAATACTTGATTACAGTAGATTTCAGAAGACGCTAATAATAAAGTAGAATTGTATATTATAATCTATCTTATCACGTTGTCTTTCCTTTGGTGTGTTGATAATGTGCTTGCAATTAATTGGACAGCTTCACCTCCAGTTGCCTTGGCAACAGGAAATCAAGCTGTCCAATTAATTGCAAGCACATTATCAGCACACCAAAGGAAAGACAATGTGATAAGATAGATTGTAATATATAATTCTACTTTATTATTAGTGTCTTCTGAAATCTACTGTAATCAAGCATCTAAATTTTAGCCATCCTAAAATGGAATAGGGTGATTTTTGAAAATGCCTATTATTCCTAAAAGAAGTAGCACAAATCTACTCTATATTCCTTTAGCATCCTTTTTGAGACACCCATAAATTATATTTATTTTAAATTCCTTGCAATTATGATTTGAAACTTGGTTCTTAGATTTGACAATCCCGCAATTTCAGATTTGTTAATTTTTACATGATGTCCATGATTCAATTGAAATACAGGAAATCTCAAATTGTACATAAGAATCCCGCATTTCTGATTCATGTATCCCACATTTGTTTGCTGAGTTTTGTCTTTTGTTAGTTGAGTTATCTGCTCAAGAGATTTGAAATTTTCTAATTTAAATAAACCAAAAAAAATCAAAATAAATGGTTGATTTTATTAATTATTTTATTTTTCACTCAGCTGAGTTGCCTGAAAAAGTGATTCAAAATTTGGACCAAGGATTTGACAATCCCGCATTTTTACATTCAGGTTCTGAATTTACAGTATAACACATGAATTATTATCAAGATTATTTATATCACTAATATATTCTTTATTTTGATGCTTATAAAACTTTTCATATAGGTCAATAGATTCTAAATTTTCTTTGATAGATTTTGACAATGGCAACTTTTTTATACTCAAATCCTTTTTCTTCATTTCTAATGTTTTTTTCAAGTTGCAAATGTTACACATATCAGTTTGTTTTTTGCTTTTTAATTATATTATTTGGAATAAGCTTATAAAAAGTGGAAATTGAAATAGAAATATTGTTTTTTTTAATTTTCATATCTTCATAATTTTTTTGTTTTCAATAATGAGTATTTTATTTTATTTGAGTATTCACTCAATTCTTTTTGTAATTCTTCATAAATCAATCCAGGGAATTTTTTAGTGAATTGGCTGATTGGAAATAAAAATTTTATTATATGTTTTAAAATATTTTTTATGTTTTCTTTCTTTACTGAATCATTTTTTCCTTTTTTATTTTTTGAATTTAATGATACTTCTTTAGCATTTTTTATTTTTTTAGAATATGAATACTCATTTTTTGTCATTTTAAATCCACAATCCCAAAACTCTTTCAAACTGTAGCTTGAAGTAACCAATGCTCTTAGAGAAAGAAGGTTCTTGGCAGGGGACTCTGACATCAATTCCTTTAAATTTTTAAGGAAATCATCTGTCTTAGAATTTTGTATGACAGGTAAGAAGGTACTTTTTCCAAACTCTGTTTTTAATAAGAAATTCTCAACAAAGCTGTTAAGATCATTGCCAGCAGTAAAAAGAAATGCTTGTTTAAGCATAGAGATTCTTTCTCTCTTAGTGAAACCCCCAGTGAGAAGAAGGGTGTCATCCGAGGTGCAAACTTGATAGGTTCCATAATGATAGTGGTTGGGTTTCTTGGCTTGGTTCAGGAAGTTCTTGCTTGGAAATAGATGTGCAGTTATCAGAGAGGAGTAAAGGTGCAGATTGTAAAGTAAATTTCTGTAAAGTTGAGATGTTTAAAGCCTAAGTTAGCTGAGCTTTTGCACTACAGGCATAAATCCCCAACTGACCCCCAACTGACCCCCAACTGATCTCCTTAATTTATTAATATCACTCCTGAAGTCTGATATCATTGTTTATTTATCCCTTTTTATATTCTGGTTAACTGTTGATATTTTGTTGAATAGTACTTCAATCTTGCTAAACAAGTATCATTGGAAAGCCCTTAATCTCAGCTTTTGGAATTGTGCTGCAACTTTATATTTCAATACCAATTTAGTATCTTTAAGTGGCTTTGAATGTAAGCTTATAAATTTATTATTTGGAATAAAATATGCTAATTAACTCTTAAAGTATGATATTTTAATCAGTAAACTAAATTTGAGTATAAATTAATATTTAGCTTACTTCTAGTAACCAACTCAAAAACCTTTTGTTCCAAATAAACTTAAGCTTATTATAACTTTTAACAGTTCTTAAAAGATGAACTTTATATATCTTAAATCTATCAAAATAAAAATGTTATTTTTAATCACATATAGATATTTGCTTGTATAAATAAAGTTGTATCTTACTTTTATAGATACAATGACTAAGTTTATTTTCCATTTAGTTTAAATAAATTTTAACCTTTATAAAATTTAATTAAATAAAGCAAGATTTTGATACATTCTTTTTTATGTTTGAATTTTTTATACATATTATCTCTAGCATACAGTATAAAAATATAATTTTATTAATTAGTTGTATAAATATATTTTATTAATATTAAATACTTAAGAATCTGAAAAGAAAACTTTTACTCTCTTATAAGTTCTTATTATATATTTTCCATAAAATCTAACTTAAGAATAAATTACTTATGCTAAATGAGATCACTGAAATTTCAATAAAAGTTTAGTTTTAATTATAGTTTTAGTTTTTTTAACTTTTTACTAGATTTTTTTATAAAATAAATCCAAAATTATTTAATATTTATTAAATATGAAAAAAGCTATCTGCCCTCTTTTTAAAAAGAGGGATTCAAAAATTATTATATTTTAAATTAAATATTTTTAAAAAAGCTAATATTTTAGGCAACAATTTAATTTCCAAAAAAAGCATCATATCAGTTTTTATTGTATTTTTATGTTGCTCTTTTTAGAATAGTGTCATTTTGTACTAATCAGCTTTCAAGAAATAATGGTATATGAAATAAGATTGTTACTAGCTTTTAATACAGTTTAATTTAGCTGTAAGTAGAAAATGCTTAATTTAATATAGGTTTTTATATTATAAAGATTAAATAAGATTTATTTTGATAAAATTGTTGTAATTATTTAAATTTATTGATAAGAAGATTAAAAAAAATTTTAAAGTGTAAAGTAGCACAGTTAATAGGAAACAGATTAATCTAACAAATAATGACCCATATTTCTGTCAAAATTACCACTCCATTTGGTCGCAATTGAAAATCTAAATGGCTGCTATAACCAATCACTAGCAGCCCTGTGCTTGTCTATTTGTTGATATAAATATAGTGCCACTTTCCATCAAAGAGCCTGATATCTGATCAACTGCGATTTCAGAGCATTAAAAATGTTGATAAATAAATTTAATTGTGAGATGAACAAGTTTACAACTGCTCTAAGCGAGTAACAAACCCTTTTAAAGTCAAGCCACATGTTTCAGTGTTTACGATGATCTAAATAGGGTGGCACCTTAAATGTTTTGTCGTGGCTTTAGTTGATGCTGATTGGATTGCAGCATCAGATTGATTGGTGCAGAAGAAGAATGACTTCATTGGTCTACCTGTTTAAAACAACAATCATTGAATCTGATGATCAGATATTGAGATTAAGAGGAACAATGTAATGAATCTTGATAAACGCTTGCAATCCGATAAGATATATGCTAGTATAAAGCCTCCTTAGCTTATTTGTACTTGAAATTATAGCTATGAGAGTGTGTGGTTTTCTGGGAAAGCTTTTACTGCTGGCTGGCTGTTCCGCATTGAAAGGTAATGTTTATTAGGAATATATTGATTTTTGGAATATGGTAATGGCACATATATTAAAATTCAGGACCTGGGTGTGAGCTATGAGAAATGGAATGGGACTATTAACATTGATAAGCATTACAAAGATGATTCTTCAAAGAAGTTCATGCTTCAAGAGGTCGCTGGAAAACTTGTTGTTGATGGTGAGCTCCCTTCAAACATGAAATGGCCGTTGAAAGTGTCAAGCCTTGTGTTTAGTTACAATGCAGGGACTAGAAATAACAACTTTGCGCAAATATTGGCAGAAGAAATAATCATTCAAGGAATTGAGATAGAAGAATTGATCATTGCAGAGCCTTCCGTTTTCAAATGGGTATCTGGAACTATCAATAGCATCTCTGGGATCAAAGGAACTCGTCTCAAGCATATTGAATTAACCAATGGAGTCCGTAGTATGATACACTTTGACAACGTAACACGCATTGATTCCCTAAAATTCAATACCCATCTTTATCCTACCTTTCCTAATCTAAAGTATGTAAAGCATATCACGGCTTTATATTTGGATATGAAGTTCGACATGGACATTCAAAGGGTAGGAAAACTAGATATTACAATCAGTGATTACCTGGGGTTTCAAAGCATTCTACTCAACAGCCTGGAGACTGCTGATGATGTAATCATAACGTCAGGCATAGTTGTCCTATTTTCAGCACCTAAATTGACTTGGGGGAGACTGGAGATAAAACATGCCACCGAGTTGAATTTGAACGAGAACCTGCGATGGAACGGATCGTCTTTGATTAATTCTTCAGATTTCTGTGAAAAGTACTTCAAGCCATTTGTTGATCGCGGACTTGCTTTCCAAACCAATAGCCGCTGCGAAGTTGATTGCAAGCAACCATATACTCTCGCGAGCTTAACATTACATATGTTCTGCAGAGAATTTCAAACAATTGAAATCAACCAACAATCTGTTGAATACATTCCCTTGTATGAAGCAACTACTGTCACTGGTGATTTGATCATCACCGACTACAATGGCACATTCTCTGCACCTAAGCTCACTGTGATAACAGGAAATGTCATAATCACAAATTCCAACAATTTCTCCTTCTCAGCCCCCTACCTCAAGAAGATCCAAGGAAGTATAACCATCCAAAACTGCGGCTCGTTCTCTGCACCAAAACTTGTTGAAATTTCAGGTAACTTTCAAGATTAGAATTTCAGGATATACTTTATTCTTAAATCAATCAAATTAAAGGAAGCGTTACTATCCATAGCTCAACTCCCGTTTCTCCGCCTGTCGGCTCTCGCTCCTCCTCCTTCCTCAAGGAGTACTCTCCGCTCCTTCCTGTACCTAACCTCGAGAAGGTCCAAGGAAGTATAACCATGCATGCTTCCAACCTATCAGCTTCGGACCTTGAAGAAGTATGGGGTAGTATTTCAATCAAGAATTCAAATTACTTTTCTTTACCAAAGCTCAAAAAGATCAAAGGCAACCTAAAGGTTACAAATTCAAATCCCTCTTCAAGACAGGCATTTTATCATTTAAAAAGTGTCAAATCCATTGAATTTCACCAACAAACTAACAATATTGAATTCAAGTCTCTAAAAGCCATTGATACATTAAGAATCCACAACAGCTCCCTTGTCAGTATCACTTGCATTGATGTCACCCAACTGGAAGACCTGATAATTGAAGGCTGCCCACGGTTGAACCATATGCCACTTTTGGATCTAAAAGCTGTAAACAATGCTTATATTTCCGCAGCAGGGGTTGAAGATATTTCCCGCACCTTTTTTGCATCCTTTAATGTCACCAAACAGATTACCATTTCAAATTTCCAACACGACCAATTGCACTTAAACCTCCTTGGTGCTGGTCAGCTCTCCCTCAAGGACAACCCCAACCTTGAAGTTCTTCATGTGAAAGCCGAGCACTTGACTTCACCCATCAAAACCACCAAGAACCCTAATCTCCACGTGGTTAAGTTTAAAAAAATGAGAATCAACTACAAACTTCAACTACAGCAACTTTAAAGGTAACCACCAATTATTAATTTTGCTAAAAACTTAGTCCTTACTGCATCAACAGAAAAAGAGCTTCAAATTCAAGGAAGCCCCAATACTGGTAACTAAAGATTTAATTATAATCATTAACCTTTAAGAAAATTTCAGCAATAAAGGCTTGGAAGCTGTGGAAGACAAATCTTAGTCTACAAAAAATGGCATGAATCCAAAACCAGAGAAGATCCTCAAGGCTTATATTACATTTGTTCTTCCCTCTGCGGTGCTTGCTACCATTGGTATTCTCTTGTACCTGAAATATCAGGATCAATATGTTTTGAGCAAATAAATTAAAATTATCATTTTTATAAATAGATTTGAAAGCCAAGATTTATCCTTGATATCAATTGTCCAAAAAATATCTGAAGGAGATTAAGATGTATTTACAGTGTCCTCAAGTAATATTGTAACCTTCAAAATACAGGCTGTGAGGAAGTTGACAATCAAATTTTTTGTATCCTAGTCAATTCTATAAGATAGTGTGAAATTATCACTTATTCTGCAGGAAAAAGTAAAAAATATTGCCTGCCACTGTATCTCAAAATAAGCAGGGGGTGCTCAATGAGCTGCTCTGTACTGTATCTAATGATATTACTCCTTATGCCTTTGGATATCTGATTACAGCCAACATTACAATAAAATGAGTTGAACCAAATCCACAGTATTTGATTAAGATGTTTCAGCCCCATTTGCTATCATTGTTGCCCAGAAGACTCTTACTGTTTGATGATTCCTGCTAAAAAAATTTCAGGTTTTGTCTCTAATTCTGAAATTTTCCAACTCATTTCTTTATTATCCTCCCTCCATTTCTGGAACCTCCACACTCCTTTTTCCATCAGCCTTTATAGTTTAATTTTCCAATTGGCAGTGTGTGGTGTAATTTTGGGCTATCTAAATTAGCTAAATCTATAAGCTAAAGTTTATCTAAACTAAAGTATAGCCCAAATACACTAATGATCATAAAGATATATGGAGTTTACTAAACACAAGCTTCAACTGTTAAATAAAGGCAATATGCAGTGTAATAGTTGAAAGAAAGATTAAAAGCTGTGTTTATTAAACTCATATGGGTTTATAATAAGCCTGGATAATTCAGCTTAATGATGTCATAGCAATAATAGTGTCAAAACAGTAGGCTCAACCCACTAACAAGCTTCTGACTAAGCGGGTTTGTGACCTACAACCCAACTATCCAGTTACTTGAAGCCAAACTAGGAAGTTGACTTGAATTACCAGAACTAGCAACACAAACAGATGGTGATCCACTACAGTGGATGACTAAATTTAGTGCTTGAATCATTGCCAGGATCAAACCACCCCCTTGTAACTCTGCTAAAATAGCACAGTTACGAAAATAGTGGAAATCAAATTTGGGGTTACATTTTCAAATTGTATCAATGAGTGAATTACATTATCTCAAGAGCAAAAAAAGCAGAGCTTCAATTTTGGGACAGTGGTGAAATAAAGGGCCTCCTAATCCATTAAATTATGAGATTAACCTTATATAGTACCCAGCCATACCAATAAAAACCTTCCCATCACAATGATTCCTGATGTCTGAATGTGTGTAATAATAACTATTGAGGTGGGTACTGGTAGGAACCATCCTTGTAAATATGAAGCCCAAAATACAAAGTGCTCTCTGAAAAATCATACTTTATGGGTTTAGATTTCAGGTTGGTGGCTATCAGGAGTTGAAACGCTGCTTCAAGATGTTCAAGGTGTTGTCCAAATGTTTTTCAAACACATGAATTGTATACAGATACAAAAATAACACAAGATATTGTCAAGGAGCTGGATGTACTGGTATTCTGGCTGCTGCCAATATACATAGCATCCAGTCATTGCCTGGTTTGGTGCCAATCTAATATTTAGTTCAACATTCTATAAATAGCAACAAACCAATATCACATGACTTGTCTAGGTATCCAGCAACTTGAATCCAACTTGCACATGATATCTCCCATATTTGATCCAACTTAAATCTCTGCCACAGCGCAAAATATATAATTCTAAAGTATCATCCAATAAAATATAATTCTCTCTTTTTTAAATCTATATTCAAAGCTTCCCCAAAAGTTGCTACTCATCACTGGTAGCAGTTATGGTTTTTTGACCATGCCTATGAAAGAAATAATATCTGAAAAGAACCGAAATTGCCCACATTTGTCCACATACTGAACTAGGCTACATCTCAGGATAACTGGAAAGCATACTTCCGCGCCCATGATATTGACAAAGATATACCAAGTGGATGCACCATATAAAAAGGAATGGTCATGCCCAAAGCATGCACCAAGATAATTTAATACAGTTGCTCTCTACAACCCTCAAAAAACAAGTAACCACCTATAAAAGGAAATTTTACCATCACCAAATATATTGGTATTGACAAGTTCTTTGGCAAAAATAAAGAAAGCATCATAAACTGGCTGGGCCACTCAGCCACAAAACTCTGCGCCAGCTGCATCTCCCATGAAAAATGGGTCTAGGAAGCCAATAAACGTCTGTAAGAGGCCACAGCTAACTGGTTTGCTACCTGGGTTGGCTCAAGGACTGAAAAACAGCTTGGCAACTGGGAAGAGTTCAATGCTGACATCACCCAAAACTTCTGTGTCACTGAATCCCTCCAAGACATTGCAATACAACTAAGTAATCTTCCTCAGAAGACCACTGTCACAACTTACGCCAATGAATTTAAAGAGATAAGTTGCAAGATCCAGAACCTAGAACAAGCTGATAAAGTGCACACAAGAGCTCTCATTTATTAACAGGATAAAACCCTTGGTTGCTGCCCTCATCTGTCCAGAGGCCAATACCTCCATGCCTGCGCACATTGCAGAAGCCAAATGCGCAGAAAAACACGCAAATATGGAATATTCTGCAGGCAGCAGCAATCACTCCTCCAATAGCAATTTAAGAGAAAATATTAACAGAAACAAGTGCCAAAACACCAACCACTCCAACAACAACAGCAACTTCAATTAAAATAATGGCAATTGTAGCCAGAGCGCAAACCACTCCTGTCCCAAGAAAAAGGACACTACTGAAGTAAACAATGCTGAAACAGCAACCCAGTATGAATCTGAACCCACATTCTCTGACCTCAAAGGTCTTAAAACAGAGGAAAAGGGAAAAGAGGAGGGGAACAGGCATAAGTGCCCCTGTCCTACTAAACTGACAAGAAATTGTACCAAGGCATAAACTTTGCTGCTCACATCCCATGTTGTGAGAATTGGGGGAAAGGTTAGGAAGAAACAAAACCATGCTCTCAACCATAATAAAAATTATGGTTACAGCAACAAACAAAATGTTGTCACTAACAATTCTTGGGAGACCAAAGAGGGGGAAAGGAATCAACTGAACACCAAAAGAAACAGCCAAAACCAAATGGCCAGATTAGACTAACAAATTTCAAACTTTATTGGAGTAGAGAATAATGAAGCAGAGTCTTTTAAAACTCTGGCATTAATTTAAAGGGAGTGAATGGGAGGTGAATTAAGAGGGTGAAAATCCCAAATAAATCAACCAATGATATGGGGGAATATTGGTGCATTTCTTGAAGCAGGGAATTCTGGGCAAATTCAAACAGACAAAATCAAAGGAAAGAATGACTCAACAAATATTGGGAACCCTAATTGGACGCAAACACCACTGCTCCTGGCCGCTCTTGCACATGATATTTAACCAGGGGTGTCTGTTGGGTGGGTTAAGTGGGGGAATCTTCAAACTAATTGTGCAAGTAATAATATGAGGGCTTTTTCAGTATATCTTTAGGATGAAATTCAGACGTAAATTGGCAGAAATCCCCAAGTAATTGGTAAGGATTAAAGTGGAGGCCCAAGGGGAAGGCATAGTTTTACACTCATGTCCTGCAATCTTCTATCTTTATGAAATTTAAAAAATAAAGTTTGCTCATAACTTATTGTCTACCCATGAACTTATAAATCAAATACACATAAAATTTTATCTGACTCTGGTTCCCAATATACCATGGTAAGCAAACCATTTTTAATGAAGTACAAAATACCAGTTGTCAAATCCAACTTTGAATATGCCATAATGGCAGAAAAATCAAAGGTTCTGCTTGAAGGCAAAACAACTCCCTTTAGGATTGACCTCCAAGGCATTCAAACGTTCATCAAAAGACTTGTCATGAACAACATAAACTATGACATTGTAGCAGGCATGGACAGGTTCACCCAAGTGAATCCCAGCGTATGCTGGAAAACAAAAACCATGACCATCAAACACAATGGAGTTAATTTTAACATCTTTAAAGAACCCAACAATCTCATCCTAAGGGACAAAGTATTTGTCCAAGTGATAAATCAAGAAAACTCAGAATGTCTAACCAAAGACAGTACTCTCCACATAACAAGGTACACTGAATTCAATAACATGCAAACAGCCAAAATTCAATCCCCAGAACTTGTGGCACTCCTAAATGAATATGCTCACATATTCAGGGAAGAGCCAACAGAGCTACCCCCAAACAGGAGGTAAAACATGGCATTGATTTATTCAAGGCTATTCCAAAACCTGCATCCCTTTACAGACTCTCTCCCATTAAGACACAAACCCTAAAAACACATATTGAGGATAATTTAGCTAAATGCTTAATTTGCCCATCTGAATTCCCTTAGGGGGCAGCAGTTTTCTTTGTAAAGAAAAAGGAAGGCTCACTCCATCTAGTAAAAGAATAAAGAGCTCTCAATGCAAGCATGGTGAAGAATAAATATCCCCTTCCACTTATAGAGGATCTGTTTGCAAGACTCTCCAGAGCCAAATTCTTCTCAAAAATTGACCTCACCTCATGTTACAACCAAGTAGAAGTAAAAGAAAAGGGCATACCAAAAACCTTGTTCTGTACACAATTTGGATCCTTTAAATTTAGAATAATGAACTTTGGGATGTCACTTTTCTTGATCAGCTCAGTCCCACTTTTTGGAATTGAAAATTTAAAAGCAAGTGATAAGTGCATAAGAGTCTGAGTTTAAACAAGGCTTTTATTAAAAGAAAGGTATGAACAACAACAACACTAGATCCTGGGCCAAGGTGGTCCAGGATCAAACCCTGTTAAGGACCAACTGGCATACTTTTCCAGAACCACCAAGAAGGGACCCTTTGTGAATCTGAAGGGTGGTTCTAGTTCATCACTTCTGAATCTGGTTTCAGGACATCACCAGAGCCCTCCCCAAGTCCTCTGTCTCTCATGGGATTAGAGTCAACTTTGGAGGCAACCCCACCAAGTTCCAGGAGGCAGCCAAGGCAATAGCCACAGCTTATTCAAAGGCGGTGTCCCTCCACCAGAGCCCTCTTAAGGACTTCTTTGATTTGGGCTTCCTCTCAAGGATCAGATCAAAGGGAAATATCACCCTTGAGATTACTGATCCCAAGGGGAAGAAGACCAGATGGCCTGCCCACTACCTGCACCAGATTCAACCAGGACACCATACTCTTCATGTCTTTGAGGCCCTGCCTTTGACATTAAGAGAGGAGAATCCCACTTAAGGAAGGGCTGTCCAAGTATGGGGAAATTGTGCAGTTTGAGCTGTTAAAAAACTCCTAAATGGGGCACCTAATAAAAAGGAATGACTATGATCAAACCACATAAGAATAGCATAATTTCATCTATCCCACACTGCCAACCATTCTGAAAAACAATGGTAGTTGTGTGGCAAGTTCAAGGTGTCAAGAGCAAACCCGCTCATTTGTGCAATATTCTGTTGGACAGTAGGTTTGCCCTACAACCATAGCAGGAGTCCAGGCTGCGGAAAAGCACCCCCAAGGAGCCTAAATTCTGGCCAATGTATCCAGACCAATGTCTTGTATCCTTGGCCTGGGGCACCATGGCTGAGTTTGAGGTGGCAAGCCAACACGTTGCGCCAGAAAAGGCTCATGCAAAGGCTCAAACCCAGCTTCAGTCTCAACCAATAGTAGTACCTGAATCTGACCATACAGAGGCACCTCAAACCACCCAAATGCATGTGCAAGAGACCCAGTCTATGGATGACACTGAAACAGATGAGCCAATGGAAAACCTGGCTCAGATAGAACAGGGACCCCTGGAAAACCCGGCCCAAGTTTTATTGGCTGATTCCCCTTCTGTGGTGGCCCAAGAGAACATGCAACATGTACAAGCCCAATTCTCACCCACTCACAATCAGGCACCTTCTGCACAAGAGGATGGCAGGCCAAGATGCAAGGCCCAGACCAAACTTGCAGTAATAATCAAGCTATCCCCATACACAGTAGGGGAGCCTATCAAGTCTAAGGTAAATAGGAAACCAAGACTCAACAGCCAATGACAATAGTGGTCCTACTGCTGGTGGGGCCACATTGGCATAGTGGCTACTGGAACCACAATTAAAATAGGGACGCTCAACATTGCAGGATTTTCATGCCCATAGTCCCAGGAAAAGAAAAGAAACATACTGCTCTCACTCAAAGCTGATTTGGTTGGCTTGACTGAAGTCAACTGTAGCTCTGAGGCCAGGCCAAGTTTTCAGCGGCTCATGCTACCACACACCACCATTTGGTCCATGAAATGTTGTATATGGATCAGACAGGGTTCTTTAATCAAAGCAGCAAACAAATGTACGCATCTGGACGGCAGGCTTCTAATGGCAGATATTGACAGCAAAGATAAAAATTTCACCTTTGCAGTTATTTACGGCCCGTTGGCCCACAAGGATAAAGCAACCTTTGTTACTCAACTCAAGCAGATTGAGTTACCTCCAAATACCATCTTTGTTGGGGACTTCAGCTCTTGACTGCTTCTGGCAGACAAGGTTCCACCCATGCCTCTTCTGGGCCATGCAGGCCTTTTTAGGGACTGGCAACAGGGCTTGGGACTCATCAACATTGCAGATTTTGAAACGGGATACCCTGCAATTATAACTTGAATCAACCCTGTGGAAACAATAGAATCTTCTTCTTCTTGCATTGACTATATACTCATTTCCCTGGGTTTGACAGCCGTGTTTTTTCCACACCTGCCAGTTGACATCCTTGGGTTTGATCACAGACTCCTCTGCGCCACCATTAAGTTTGGGAAGCAAAGGTAATGCACAACACACAGATCACATCTGCTTCCTAACAACTCAAACAAAAGATGGATTGTCTGATCAATTACCTCAACAATGAGATCAACAAAAAACATGGGCAGGCAGACCAATGGGCTGCCATTAAAGCCAATGTTAAAAAGCAGATTTTCAAGGAATCATCCAAACTCATGACTTTTAAAAAGGCCTATAAACAAAGAATAACCAATACCATCTGACACCCGGAGGCAAACATGCCAAAACAAAATAACGCAGGCTGGACAGTGCCTGGCAAGCAGCCCGCGTAAAATTGGCTAGGATTGAACAGAACCATTCCAACTTGGCCCAACTTCAGGCTGAAACCTCTTTGGCAATTAAGGACAAGCAGCCCTACAAGGCCTTTATTGCCATGTACAAGACTAGGAGCGCACAGAGGACATTATTTGAGGTAGTTGAAGAAGGTGCATCTCATACCTCAAAGGAAGGGGTGCTTTCTGCAACACACACTTTCTACAGCAGCTTATACATCTCAGAAGGGGAACCAGATCCTGAGGCCCTCAGTAATTGGCTTGAGGTGGTCCCCCTAACCCCCAAAATGAAAGATCTTGACTGCCCTATTGAAATGGAAGAGCTGGAAGAAGTCATTCACCTGGTACCAAAACAGAAGATCCCTGGGCCCAATGGGCTGCCATATGAATTCTACTGTCACCATTTCACCCTCTTCAGTACAGTTCTTCTGGCGTGTTTAACACAGCCCTAAGAAATGGGTTTACCATCCCAGGGGTGGTAATGGCCTGACAGTTCTGCTTCAAAGAAGGGATCAAGAGCATAGTTAAAGAACTGGCGTCTTATCACACTCATTAACACCAACCAGAAGCTACTTTTCAAAATTCTGGTTGCCAGGATGTGCAAAATAATCCCTCTGGCTACACACCCTAATCAACACAGATTTACTCCAGGCCGCAATACTGCCAACAATGTGAACACAGTCACAAATATACTGCAAGACAAGTCACAGAATGGTATTTCTATCTTCTTGGACCAATAAAAAGCATATGACAGGGTATCATGGCCTTACCTTGATGCGTGCCTCTCAGCCCACTCAATCCCTGAAACCTTTAGGGCTTGGTTGAGATCTCTCCTACAAGAATCATCCATCCAAGTGGCGCCAGCTCATGGGGAGACAGAAGAGGTCTTCCTATCCCAAGGCCTCCGTCAAGGAGACCCTCTCAGCCCTCTCCTATACAATCTGGCCATTGACCCATGAATACGCCACCTCAGCAACAAGCTGTTAGGCCTGCAGGCCTATGGGCAAGGCCCATTCACAATAAAGGTATTTGCTAATGATTGGTTGTAGGACTGGCATCTAAAAGTGATGTGTCTATCTTTGAAAAGGCACTCCTGGACTACTTCAAACTCTCATAGGCTAAAGTGAACACCGGCAAATCCCAGGCCATCATCCTAGAGAGCCCTGGCTTCAGACCCCTCTTGCCATCAAGCCAAACAGAGACCCAGTGCACCATCTGGGCACATGGGTCAAGGTGGGAGGCTTTGACACACAGGTAATGGAATTGGGCATCCTCAGTGCTGTCTCCCAGTCCATGTACTCCTGGCAATGCAACCTGATGACCCAGATCAGCAGGGTCTAACTCGTAAATACACTGGGGTACTCAAAAGTCTGGTACACTGCCCAGTTCTCCCCTATCCCAAAAGTTCTTCTGGAGCCTCAATAAGATGGTTCAACACACGCTTTGAAGACCAGGCACACAGTAAATTGCCACCAAAAGCTGATTGGCAACAAGATCAGAGGGGCTGGGCTTATGCAATGTCTGCCAGGCCTCATCCAAGATCTTTGGACAAACAATGTCTATAGTACTCTCCACCCATGTGACAGAACCCCACTGGATCAACACCTTTAGGGCACAATAGGCCAAGGCTCTAGGCCTAATCCTGGCTCATAAGCAGCACACTCTTAACAACTGGCTATCAAAAGTAACAACCAAAAGAGGCCCCAAGGGATGGAATTCTTCTGGAAAGCAATTCTATCAGCATATAAAGAATATTGGTGCATCAGCTCATTAAGATCATCAGCTGCCCATAGAGGAAGGGCAGGACTGGTATGGTGCCCAATGTTCATGGGCCTCCCTGCTCACCCTGGGACACCCATCCCAGAACCCCCAAGACCAGTGGCAGTTCCAGAAATATTGGAGGCACTCCCACACAACAACACCAGCCTCAAGGCCAGCCTGTTTTGGCGGTACTGCCATAAGGACATGATTAATCTCAAGATGCAGACTAATACATGGAAGGTTCTCTGTAGGTTATAAAATATGTCTGACCACAGCAATTGCCCAAACTCCATCTGCAACAGGTGCAGGGCAAACAACACAGTGACACACAGGTTTTTTGAGTGCCCCCAGAGCATAAAAGTATGTCAGACTGCCTGTGCAATTCTCCGGCCAGCACACCCATACTCCACACCCATGGAGGGGTTGGAAGTAGACTGGTTTTTCATCAAAGCCCCTCCTGCATTCCTGAGTCTTTCTGGGCAGCAGTATTCCACACTGCATATTGGGTTATTCACTCTTCTGTCACCAAATCCTTTGCTGCCACTCCCCACCCATCACATGCCCCAAACTCTCTCATAGCGCAAAAACTTGGATGTATCATAAGCTAGGTCTTCTTTGGCAATAAATCCAATAAATTGTGCAGGGAGCTAGCAGAAGAATGGTAATTAATCCCTGGCTTGATCCTCTTTGCAGAGAAAAACAGGCCGCCTTTGTCCCTCCAGAAGTGATCCAGCTGCCCCACACCCCTCCCCCTCCTTCCCCTCAAGGTTTTTCTCCAGGCCCTCTGGTTTCCTTGTCCCCTCCCCCTTAGACCATCACTTTTCTTTTTTCTTGATCATTCCTTTATGGCCCTATGAGCTTGTTGTCCAGTAAGAGTGTCTGGGCAACCTGAATAAATGAACTTTGGGATGATCAACACTCCTGCAACCTTTGTCACCATGATGAACCAGGCGCTAAATGGCCTCTTAAATACATTATGCTACCTTGACAACATCATTATATTCTCAAAAACAAAAGAAGAACACCTCACACATGTCTATGAGACACTTGATTGACTTTCAAAGCACAAACTCTATGCCAATCCTAGCAAGTGCCAATTTATGGAAAAGGAACTCTTGTTCTTGGGCCACATTGTCTCTGACGGCAGCATCAAAGCAGATCCAGACAAAATCAAAGCCATAAATAACATGCAATGCTCCACCTCTGTTAAACAAGTTAGATACTTTCTTGGAATGGTAGCTTACCTAATGAAATACATTAAAGACTGTGGGAAACTAACCACACCAATCAATGACTTAACAAAGGGTAATGCCAAAAAGAAATTCATCTGGAAACCAGAATGCAACAAGAATTTCCAGCTATTAAAACAAGCTTCAATCAAAGCATTAATCTTGCAATACCCTAATAGCAATGAGTGTTACAAGCTAGAGTCAAATTCCAGTGACACCACCATTGGCACAGTCCTACATATCTGCCAGCCAGGGCAGCAAGACTTTCTGCCAGTATATTAAAAAAGTAGAAAACTAACCAACACTGAGCAGAGGTACCCAATACACAATAAGGAATTGCTAGAAATATATCACGCATGCAATAAATGGAGATGTTACCTAGAAGTACATTTAATTGTCCAAGTACTAACTGACCATAAATCCTTAATCTACTTTAAAACTCAGAACACACTTGCACGTTGACAGGAAAAACAGATGTTTTTTCTTGAACAGCTTAATATGGACATCCAGTACAAAAGAGAGAAGTGCTAGTCACAGCTTATGCTCTCTCTAGACTATGCTAGCCTAGAGAAGATCACACTGACCACTTGGATCCAGATTAGTCAAACCTATACAACACTGAGTATAAAATCAAAGTAAAATACCCCTCAACCCACCAGTTAACTCATAACACACTAGTATAAAATGTAAAACACTTCCATGTGTAAAATGGTACAGTATACCGTATACCGTATCATTAAGGATAAATACATAACCTACATTTCTCTGGCATAAAAGGTTGATATCATCCTCAGGCATCACCACCTACTGGGGCATACAAAGGCCAATAACCTTTACCTCACCCTAAAGGAAATAGTATGGTGGCCTAACCTAAAACAAGACATCATTGAAGTTCTAAAGAAGTGCACAGTGTATGAAAAATAATCAAGCACCAAAGCTCCACAACCTAAAGTTAACCCAGTACCTGACCCAGAACCATTCAAGGTTTGGGGGCTGGACGTAGTAGGACCTTTCCCAGAAGCTAAAGCAAAACAACACTTCATAATTGTAGCCATTGACTTTGCAACACACTAGCCAATCAGCTAGACAACTAAGGAGCACAAAGCAGAAGCAATCAACCACTTTATCAATAAGGCAATCATAGCCAACTATGAAGCCCCAGACTACATCATCACTGATGAAGCCACAGAGCTGTCAGGATACATAGTAAATAATAACTTAAGTAGAAAAGAACATCAAACACTCCACAACCTTGCCTTACAGGCCACAAGCCAACAGCAGAGTTAAACACCTAAGCTGCAGTCTCATCAGAGGCCTTGAGAAAATAATGGATGGCAAAGCCAGAGGCACATGATCACTATATGTGAAGTATGCATTATTATTATCTCTGATACACACCAACCAATGGACAGGATAATCAACATTTGAATTGACATATGGGTACAAAACAGAGATAGCCACCTGCAATAACCAACCATATGTGAAGATTCCCCCAGGGAAAACCTCCCACAGTAGAGCAAGAACCAGATCTACAACACATACACCTCAAAGCTAAGATAACAGAAAGCAAGAGACTCAAAGCACAAAAGGTGATCTCTGCAGAGGAACCACTCCCAATCAACTCCCCTTTCTGTATCAGGGATCCAGTCTTGGGTGGCCAGCCCATCATTTTCTGGGGTAATTCAGGCCGGGTTTTTGCGGGTAAAGCCCATCACAAGAGAGGAGCTAACTTAAAAAGGTAGGAGAAGGACTTCCCCTCCCAGGACCATGGGCCGGTGTCCGGGATTATAGTGTCAATCACCCCTGTGAAGGTGATGTACACAATCCCAAATAGCTTGCCAGTGTGGTCGGTTGGGAGGTTGGGTGAGGAGGCAGGCATAGACTTGGGGGTCACAGGCGGTTCTATGCAGAGTTTGTAAGCAGTAAGGTAGTTGAACTTTCCTCTAAACAATTTGGGTGTTGAGAATATACAAAGGCCTTGACAGTTGTATCTAACTGCAGATTGTATGCCGGCCAAGGGATCTAGTTAAAGTATTTTCTCCAGGGTGTAGTCCTTATATTCAGGTTTCAAAGGGTAATCTGTGAAGTGGACAGGGCCAAAGGGAACACCTGGAGGACAGAAATCTGCAAGCAGAGGGACAGGAGGGCCAGGAGATCTTGTACTGAATTGATAGATGGCAAATATAAAATAAGGCAGTAGCTGTGCAAGCCAAAATAACATAACCTTCATTCAAAAATGGCAATAAGGTTTTAGAGCGGAATCTATAGGCATATATAGCATCCCACCTCCAAAATTAGTATTTTCCATAAGGGCTTCATCAAAATATCAGGAAAAATCTGGGCAGGTGACCAGGAGGCCCGGGTGAAGGAGCGGCAAAATGGCACCTCAGCTGGGTGTTCTCTCATTGTTGGAATGTCCAAATTGGTCACTCAATTTTCTTGATTTTGGGCTGTGGTCACAGGGTTGGGCCTAAAGCCTGTGTTTTCCTTTTGCAATTGAATATGATTGGTTAAAGAGAGGACTTCAAGTTCATGAAGTTCACAGAGGAACTTTTCTGCCTTCTTTAGGCAATTTGAGAAGCTCCTCCTCAGACACCACCATAGCCAAATCTGCACTGGTATTCTGAATTTGGGACTTGGCAGGGGCTTCAGCTTGCGGAGGCTCAGTCTCAGGAAAACGCTGGCAGGCGGGCCCTTGGTTCATGGGACCAGCAGCCTGCAGGAATCCAGGGTCAGGGTTTGAATCCCACTCTTGGGCCCGGGCTTCCAGGGGGAAAGAAATGACAATCCTGACAGTCTGTGTCCTGGCCAGAAACAGGAAGAAGCTGGTTTCAGTACCCAGGGGGCCAGGAAGAGTCATCAAATACAGACCAGACAGAAGCACCTATCTGGTTAAGTTCCAAGACGCCAAAGACCCTGTCATCAAGAAGTACCACAGATCCCACCTTTGCCTTAGCAAAGGGGAACACTTTACTCAGCTAGTACCTACTGGCTAACAACTCCAAAAACATCAGGCGGCAGCTGTCAAGGCAAAGCCTCCTCCTGATGTACCAGCGTAACCCCTTAAAGGAGGGGTGTGTTGAGGAGCTGGATGCACTGGTATTCTGGCTGTTGCCAAAATACATAGCATCCAGTCATTTCCTGGTTTGGTGCCAATCCAACATTTAGTTCAAAATTCTGGAAATGGCAGCAAACCAATATCACATGCCTTGTCCAGGTATCCAGCAACTTGAATCCAACTTACATATGACATCCCCCATATTTGATCCAACTTAAGTATTTGCCACAGCACAAACTATATAAGTCTAAAGTATTATCCAATTAAATATACTTCTCTTCTTCTTAAATCAATATTTGAAGCTTCCCCAAAAGTTGCTCCTCATCAAAATATTTAAGACTCCCATTACAGTGGCCATTGCTCTTTTAATATGGTGAGGCATTGATAAGTCCCTGTGATATTTTAGTTAATTAAAAAAGTCCTTGATCAGTGTTGATTGCATATTTCTCTTGATCTTCAGAAGGGAGGTCTATCTTATAGTAGCTGATAATTAAGTCCAGGAAACTGAATTATTTGGCTCCTAATAGTTTTTCTAGAGTAATGCCAATTTTTGGAATTGGGTAGAAGTATCTCTTGGTTACAGAACTCAATTTTTGATAATCCATTGCCACTCTGTTGAAGTTGTCTTTCCCTTGATAATCAATAGGGTAGATGTAAATGGATTTTCTGGTAAAAAGTATTCCAGCTGAAAAAAGACTTCTGCAGCTTCTTTTTTATGATGACTTTATTAGAATGGCTTCTGTGTGTAGGTCTGGAGCAGCTAAGTTAAGTACCTTGTGTATTTTATATGTACAAAACATCCAAGGCTTTGCCAAGATAATGATCATGCTTGGCAATTCTTCTTGATATCTCTCAAGAGCCTTAGGGCTTGGTTCCTATGATCTTTACATAATTCTTGTAAGGATTTTCACATGATTATAGGCAGTATGCTAGGGCTGTTGCATGGTAGCAAAAACCAAGTAATTTTTTTTAAAAATAGTGACATCAGTAAGGCTTTTGTTATCTCAAACTTTAGATGGCCCAAAAGTTGTTTTTCTTAACTATAATAAAACTTCAAGAAAAATTTACCAAGTACCACTAGTATCTTATCACTCAAAGGCATAAAATACCAGTAAAAATCCAAGGTTCTAGTTGGGAACCATCATGAGAACCAAAAACTTCCTTATGAAGACCCTTGGAAAAATTAAGCATAATATTATACTGTGTATAGCCTGGGACCCACCAGTGATGATATACTCACTTTAAACATAGAGAGAAATCCATTTAAATTTCTTTGTAACCAAGAGGAAAGTCCTAATCTTTCATTAACACAAAGTTTAAGCAATAGTGTTCTGTTTGGCTCTTAGGGACAACATACAATAGGAAATGGTGAGAAACCTTTATGAAAAAAGGTTTGAAGTTTTAAGCTAGCTTTGGGTCAGCCTTTAGGGAAAAATTAAGGACATATAACTTAATTTTCTGGAACAAAAAAGTGGGGTTTCTTCTGGCAAAAAGGAAAGGAAAAAGCTTGAAGATTATAAAAGCCAACACAAGTGTGAATGGATGTGCCTTTGTTTGGGGAAATGATTCTACTTAAATAGTAGACAGAGCACATAGATCATTCACTAGGTAGAAAGTGGTGCTGGTGAGGTCATTGTGAGCTGAACTTGTACCAGGATAAGATGTGCACAGGTAGCATAACTCAGAATGAATGGGTATTGGTGTCAATCTATTTAAGGAAGGAGGACAATTGTTGAATTCAAACCCAAATCCAACCAATCCATTGCAAGTATCAAGATTTGAAGGCTATATCAAAGTGGCATTAACATTGAAATCAACATCATTCCCTCCTCAAGATTAGATAAATGGAGTTGATACTTGTGGAGGAATTTAGTGAGGACACATGACAAGGAACATCCAGATGGCAGCAGCTTGATGGTGTTCTTGACGCCTTTCTTGTAGGTGACCTAACAAGGCCTGAACTGGAGGGAGTCCAGCTTGTGGGCTCCGCTACTAGATGCAGTTCTGATAGTAGAGGACCAGGTTACCCACTTGAAATTCAGGAAGGGGAGCCCTCTATGCATTAAAGGGCAACAGACTCTAAAATCATTGACCTTATAGAAGTCAAGTAAGCAGTTGCTTAGATATCAATGATGGGGTTAGTTAATTCTTTGACATGGATTTTGGGGTTAGCTGCAGCATCAAATTTAATCAATGGGGGACCCAAGATTGAGGGGGTAGTGGCCTAATGCCCATAAAGCATGGAAAATGGGATTGATCAGTCACTTGATGTTTGCTTAGGTGGTACAAAAAGAGAGCAGTGGGAAGGAATATATCCCTGCTGACAGCATTTTAAAGGGTAAGCTTCCTCATGATGGATACAAGGGAAGAATTTTCTTGTCCTACTTTTCCATAATTGGAAGAATTGTAGGGAGCTGAGAAGGACTAATGAGTGCCCATTGCCTCTAAAATGGATGTGATTGACCTGGGGTTGAAGTTAGTCCCATTTTCAGAGAGCAACATATGAGGACATCCATGTGGGTAGAAGGTGTCTTGGAGAAGAAAGTTAGCTGTAGTCTTGGAAGAAATGTCCTTAGTAGCCCTGGCTTCAAACCATCTGTTCTGAAATTGTCTACAGCTACCAAGATGAACTAAAACCCAGACCAAGAACAAGGGAGAGGTCCACCAGTACCAATACTAACAGTGTGGAAAGTATGCTTAGGAGAAATGAGTTTGAACTCATGTTTAGAAGGCTGTGGGCATTGCAGCTGACAATTATGGTAGGACAAGAGAATATCAGGGATAAGGAGCCACATGTTATCCCAACAGAAGTTCTTAAATAACCAGTCATGAGTCTTAGACAGACCCCATGTCCAGTATCAATGTGGGCTTGGAAAATAATAGCTATTCTTATACTAGGGAAAATTTAGGGCAGGTAGGCATTGTTGAACTTATTGAATAGTTAACTTTCAAAAATTTAGTTATCCTTCTATAGGGCCTGCAGAACCAGGTGGATATATTCTGGTTTGGTTGTCTAAATATCAGGGTATCTTATTAACTTGTATAACTAATTGGCGTCAGGCGGATGGATGGCCAATTTAGGCATTATAGACAATCCATTGGTGTTTTGATTATGCGCCCATGGAAAAATCACCACAGTGAAATCATAACCTTGCAAGCACAAGGCCCAACATGCTAGCTGGCCTTCAGGCTCTTTTAGTTGTTGTAGCCATTTAAGAGAGAAGTGATCAGTGACTATGGTAAAGTGGGTCCCGTAGGTGTAGTATCAAAACTGCTTTACAGTATGTAGAACTGCTAAGCATTCCTTTTTAGTGACGCTATAATTCTTCTCATGCTTATTGAGGACACAAGATGTATATGATACAGGGTGATCTAAACCTTCACCAGATAGCTGTGCTAAGATTTCACCCACAGCTACTCCACTGGATGCAGTATATAAGATGAGCTCCTTGTCATAAACAGGATATTCTAAGGTGGGGGGCCTCCTTAATCTTGGTCTTTAGAGCCTCAAAGAATTGTTGTTGACTATCAGTCCAGTTGAAGGGAACATTCCTGCAAAGCTGGAAAAAGGGGTTACTTAGCTCTGCAAAGTCAGGGATAAATTGCCAGTATTTTCCCATCATGCCAAGGAACACTTGGACCTCACACAGATTTGTGGGGGAAAGCATATTATCAAAGGCTTCCACCTTATTTTACATGGGGCGTATTCCAGTCTGGGTGACTTCATGGCCCAAGAACTCAAGTTGCTCTTTAAATAAGGAACACTTGGAAGTCTTAAGCTTCAGTCCTGCTTCTCAAATTTTAAGAAAGACAATATTGAGGTGCTCTTGGTGATCTGTAAAAGTAGAGCTGAACACTGTGATATTATCTAGATATTCAAGTACACAAAAAAGCTTTAGATCTTGTAGGATTGTGCCCATAGCTTGCCAGAAGTTAGCTGGATAATTAAAAAGTCCTTGGGGTATTTTAGTAGGTTCAAAAAGTCCTTTGGAATGAGGGTGGCCTTATTGCTGTCTTCAGAGGATATGTCTACTTGCTAGTACCCCAAAGCTAAGTCCATTGTAGAGAAGAATCTGCAGCCTCCCAGACGTTTAAGAGCATTTTTAAACTTTTATTTTTTTTTTTTTAGAGGAAGGGGAGCCCCCCCCCCCCCCCCCCCCCCCCCTCCTGGGGGGCAAGTTAAAAATCATCACAAAAGCATCATCAATTTGTGGCAGGGGGTACAAGTCTTTCTTTGTGAGGGAGTTAAGAAGTCATTAGTCAATGAAAATACTATGTCCTGGATTTTTCTTTTTGAGAATCAGCAAAGGAGAGGACCATGGGCTTTGAGATGGAGCTAATAACCCATCATCTAAGTGTTGCTTTAACTCTTTTGATACCTGGACATCTTTTACTTGACTATGTCAGTAGTGTTTGGAAAAAAAAGGGGGAGCATATCCTTTATCAATCTGATGGATGTCATCCTTGGCCAACCCATAGTTGCTAGGTCCAGAGGACAAAGATATCCATAAACTGATCCAAGAGGTCAAACACATATTTCTTCTGGATAGGGGATATCTAAAGAAAGTCAGCCACAGTGAATATGGAGAGCACTTGAGGGTCTTCTTCAGGAAAATTAAAGTCACCAAATGTCCCATAATGATAGAGGGAGGCCGCCTGTTCTGCATTTAAAATGTGCTCATGTCCTACCACATGACTCTAGGACATGTTTATGACAGAAGCAGTCAGGTTGGCTAAAAATAGTTGCACATGCTCCTTATGAGTTTGGTCTAAGATCCCAGGAAAAAAACAGGGTTCTTTGCAACTTAGGGATTCAGGAGAGTATAACTCCAGGAAGGATTTCTTGGTCAACTCATGGGATGTCTGGGAGTCAATGGATCACACAGGAGCCAGGAGAGAATAGTGACAGGGGCTGGGGAAAGTAGTGGGGCACCTTCCTCAGCAGGGCAAGACAGTGGAGGGGAGTAAATATTGGAGGATTGAGTCCAGTGTTTTAGCAAGAAGATGCTATTAGGATATTTGAGGACACATTTCTTAAGCCACTTTCCAGAAATGCAAGGAGGGCCCTCAAATATTAGTGGGAATTCTTACCCTAGGATGAGCAAATAACCATCTAAAAGGTTGAAAATCCCATTTTATTCTTGTAAGAATTGAGTTCCCACTAGAAGGTCAGAGCTTTATCCCCCAATACAACAGTGGGAGAAGCAACAAGGAGCTTCACAAACCTCATTGGTAGAGCAGAGTAGGCGCCAATAGCCCAAGTCTGAGCCATACCAGCAGTCTTGTAGGACTTAGTTAGTTGATATCAGGATCTAGTTTGATCTTCTTCATCAACTTGGAGGATTAGAAGCTAACCAGAGAGCCAGTGTCCAAGATGGCCTTGATCTTGACTTATCTGAATGGATACTTCCACATGGATGATGTCTTTTCCAAAAGGAGATAGGATGGTCAGGACATCTTGAGTAACCTCCAGTTCCTTTTACCACTAAGCCAACATTCATTTCAAGGCAGGAATTTCCTTATATACAGTTTTCAAAGGTAGGGATACATTAATGTTCTGGAAGAGGGCCTCTGCTAATTTGGCTGTTTCTTCCAAGGAGTCCACCAAGACAAGGGGACAGTGAGCCTGAGATTGTTAAGGGCAAGCCATCATAGCCTTGGCTTTGGCTGAAGGTGGACAGGTTGTGGTGATGGTTTTTCCTGAACAGAGTTTGTACAGAACAGACAAAGTTTCAGGGACAGCCAGCACAGAATAGCTATAAAAATATGAATTATCATACTCAGAATCTTTGGGTTTAGAATCACTCAAGAGATTGTGGAAGAGATGAAGGATAGTAGGGCCAGAAAATGGAGGCAGTTTATTGTCAGAGGGAGGGTCAGGAGGAGACAGGGGAGGTTGGTCAGCAGAGAGAATCTCCACCTCTAAGCTGACCTCTCTTTCCACAACTGTTCCTTAGGGTCACAACCCTTCACACGCAGGTTAGTGCAGGAACAAGAGTGATGACTCTATTTGACCACAATTGTGACAGCCTTGAAGTTTGATGCTGTCCATTAGGTCCTAAAGTTATAATACAAGAGGTGCAGAAGGTGGTAACAGAATTGTTGTCTTTACTCTCATAGACCACAGTCTTTCCATACGTCAAATGCATATCCTGTAGAAGAGATTTGATGCTCTTCATAGAGGTGAGAGACGCCTTGTGCACTTTGAAATGTAGACACACAAGTTGGTTCACTTTACAGGTGCTAGAGCAGGCAGTGTATGCCTCCTAGGGAGTCAACTGCAACTAGTAATGAGCTTTTGACCTTAAATGTAGAATCAATCAGCAAACTTGGCTAAGGTTTCTTTGGGATTAAAAGCAATATGGATGAAAGCACCTTTCTTAACCTCTAGAGCTAAGGTCACCTCAAAATTATTTAATGAGGAGCCAATTCATGTCTTTCCAAGTGACAATGGATGGGAGCTCTGGGAACATAACATCTTGGCAAGTAGGGTGTAGACAGGTATGAATGTGTTCTGGTTTGAGGTTGTTCAGTGGCCCTCCTCATAGCTGTGTTGTAAAGTGTCAAGAAGGCGGCAATGGTTAAGGCCTTGGGGTCAAATATTTTCTTGAAGGTGGTTTTGTAGTTGGGATAAATGGAGAAAGAAATAGATTGACTGTTATTGCCCTGGTTGAGGACATTGATGCTGGGATTTCCTTCAAACTCAGACTCAGCAGCAGGTTGTCTGACCCACAGAAGACAAAGACTCTCCTCCAAAGTATCTAGAGTGAAGCTATTTTGGTCTCCAATTTCTCTGGCAGTAGTCACTTCAGTCTCAATCTTGACAACTCTTATTTTTTGGATAGCCAACATGCCTGTGATCCCATTGACCCAGGTGATAATAGTAATGAACTGGGACACCAAGGGGAAATCTTCTCGTTCATAGCCTCAGGCAGACAAGTAAGATTTGGAACCTCTTATTCCAAAGCGTCTTGTCTATCAGCAACATTGTTTGTTACAGCTTCCAAGTTATCCAAGGCAAGGGCAAAATTGAGGCATGCCTTTCCTTCTAATCCTGGGCAACACCCATGATCTTCAGAGCCCTGCACTTTGCCCTTTTCATTTTTTACCATCAGACTAAGAGAAAGAGTCTTCTTGGTCCAAAAGACGTTGAGGCAGGTAAGCAATCTCACCCCGTAATTTGGTTACTTGGTCAGTCAAGATGGTGATGCAAGGGAGGGACAGGTTCAGCAGTAGGAGGATTGGCAACAGAAGACTGACAACAGGTAGTGGCTCTAGCTCAGGGGTAACCGCCTAGAGCTTAGCTTCAGGTGAGTAGGGCTTTCAGGAAGAACATAGGTGATATCACAGCCACAGAAGTGCTTTTCATTGATATATGTTTGGACTTGGCGTAGCAAGATGTCAAAGCAACCTTGTCTAATTCCTATTTTTACTTTAAGCTGTGGCCCCAATTTTGCATATTAGACCCAACCAATTCTAGCTGGGCGTTAGTATGCTCCTGGAACTGTTTGAGCTTTTCTACCAAGGTCTCAAAGTCTTTCTGATATCTCAGGAGGGTGAATTTGATCTGTCCTTACCAGAAAGCATTATGATCATATAGCTCACACAATTGCTCTCTGATATATCCAGGAAGAGAGGAACAAAGGGTGTTTAGCAATGAGGCCAGATATTCTTGGGAGGCCAGTGGATCATGTTGATTGTTGGATATACAAGCAAAGAGACTGTGGGTCCATTCTTGATATGCCATATTTTGTGCATGGTTGTTGATTACCACCAACACCACTGCAGGCAGGAGTTGGCTTTGGGATCCCAGCACTAGGTGATGGTGGACCAAGGTGGGTGGAATGAATTGACTTTTCAGCACAACAATGTTTCCATTGATTCCATCAAACTAGGAGGACAACCAAATCACAAAAAGAAGAAGTAAAGGTCTTCCAAAGTGTAACCCAGACAGAGATCAGGGATTAAATGCATGGCTACCATACAAGTAAGGAGAAGCAAGCAAGCAGTGGCACAAGCTTGTCCAAGGTCAAGAGAAAAAGATGGGAGGGAGGCCCACAATGGTCCAGGTAACAGCACCATTACCATAGGTGTCTTGTGAAGAGTCAATAAAATCCTATTAAAGAGGAGGACTTGAAACTTTAGGAGACTTGGGTACTTCTGTAACAAATAGAGAAGGACCCAAGAATGCACAGGAAACAGAGTAACCAAGGAGCTGGCAGTCCCTGCAGCAAGCACCATTTTGTTGTGTTTGGCTCTGGGTGATAACATCCAAGGGGAAACAGCAGGAAACCTTTATAAAAAAGGCTTGAGGCTCAAAGATAGCCTTGGGTTAGCTGTCAGGGCCAAATTAAGGGCACATACATTAATTTCCTGGAACAAAAGAAGAGGGGTTCCTTTTGGCGTAAAGGAAGGGGAAAGCTTGAAGATTATAAATGCCAACACAAGTTTGGATAAACTTGTCTTTATTAGGGGGAAATGGTTCTACTTAAATAGTAGACAGAAGGTGTTGATTGTTCAATAGGTAGACAGTGTGGCTGATGAGGTCATTTTAAGCTGAACTTGTATCAGGATCAGTCAGGTGCAGGTAGGACAATCCGGAATGGGTGGAAGTTGATTTTGACCCATTTAAGGAAGGTGAGCAATTAAAAAAATTGAGGGCAAACCCAACCAAGCCTTTGCATGTATCAAGATTCAAAGGCCATATCAAAATAGCATTGATTAAACAGTTCACAACACAGCTGATGGGAGTAGCTCCAGCAAAATTAAGACTTATCCTTGGTGGTGGGTAAATTGGACAGAAGGATGGCCATCCCTTCACAGACTCCCAGTTCTGGTTAGCCCCATGGTCCAAACTGACTTGTGGCTGCTTGAGCTGCTGCTGGGTGGGCTCAGCATCTCTGTCTGCTTCCAGAGGGCCTGGGCATTCATATGAATTGGAGGGTGGGTTTCAATCATCTGTGGATGCTGCATGGCCGCTAGGTATGGGATAAATGAAAAATGTTGCCCAGGTTACCATCCTGTGTACCAGCCAGTCAGTTGGCTTTGGTGAATAATCCATCAGGGTCTCCTCCCAAATAGGGTAGGAAGGCCTATAGGAGTTCTTCTCCATCACCTCTCCAAAAAAAAGAAGTAACAGCTGGGGCAACAAGCACATTTTTAGGGGTCATGCTGAGTGAGCACCAAATGTTGTTACTTGGTGTAGAGCTCAGTTGTTGTGCATTGCTTAACTTGTTAGTCACAGCTTATATTGTCTACTGAGGACTAAGATAGACATAATATCCAAAGCTATTTAGTAACATGTTATAAACTGAATATGATGTGTTTGTCAGATTCTTGTGTGATGTAGTGAGAGGGAGATGGCTTCAATGAATAGATAGCAAGCTCTTTGAAAGAACTGAAATGTTGGCATAGCTGGAGAAGATGACTGCTAATGTTTGCCAGCGTTAAAGAAGTGGCTGTGACCTAAGCAGGGGATCTACTAGTCTGAGATTTGGTGTTGGTGGATAAAGTTTAAGTTGAGGTTAATCCACTTACAATCCAAAAGGATCACACTTAAAAGAATTTACTTAGAGTATAATAATGGTAAGTTTATTGATAATAAAAGTGTTAGGTATTTATACCCTTGGGTGGTTGGCGTGATATTAAAGGATACCTTGGTGTATTCACACTGTTCTCCGTAGCTTGGGTTGGAGGGGTTGACACCTTTAAGGAATTGTGTGCCTTTGTATGCTTGATGGGGAGATGAATTTGCTGAAAAAGTTTCAGAAGAAATTATTTTATCTGTAATTCTAGATTGTGGAAGACTCAGTTCATCTGGCTCAGTCTTAGAAAATGGTTTTTAGATTATTTGCAGAGTCAAAAGGTTTATCCAAAGACTTGGAGTGTACTGATTCTCCGACAATGTGATAATTGATTCTTATTTATTGTCATTAAGGGAAGAGTTTTATAGGGAATGGATATATTGTGCTGAGCCAGGATTCCTCTGAGTTCTACTATGGCTAAGTGTAATTTCCTTTCATCTATGACATTGCTTCCTCTAAGCTGCAGACCTGGATCCATTGATATTAACTAGCATATTAGCCAGTTGATCTCCCATACTATCTTACATCTGAGCAAGGGTACTTAATGATGTATCACTCTTGTTGCAATATCTACAATTACTCTCTCTCCAGAAAGCAGTTCCCTGAGTGATCCCCCAGTTAATCATCAAATTGGTGGCACTCTTATCAGACACATCTTGTATGGGGATAACCCTTTCAAATCCTAAATGGAACCTTACCCAGACAAGCCCCATGACTACCATGACATACATGGACAGTATGTGGCTTCTCATGATACTTTATATCCTCTATAAATTCATATTGATAAAATATCATTCTCTTCTCAATTTCCCCCTTTATCTCGTTTTGTATACTTCCCAGAAGTACATACTCGATACTCTGAAGTCTAATGAATGGTTGATTTTCTTTGACAGCTGTGACTGGTTTACACCGATCACGATGTGACACAGCCAGATCTGGGTACCTTGGTCTTCTAGGTCTGTTTCGAATAATGGATTGAAAATAGGGTTTATACTGATTGTGGTAAAACCTGGGGATCCTATTTGTAGTGGCGTTGGCCTTAAAGGACCCATTTATCAAGGTAAATACGGGGGTTCAAAGCAACTCGATCTCAACTTGGGTGTTTGGGATAGTTAAGAGGTGGGGCTAAAGGTAGGGTTCCCTATTATACCGCTTCAGATATAATTTCTAAATCAAGCTAGCTTGTTTGAATCCCAGCAATTAAAACCAGGAAGCCCTGGTTTATATAGCCGAGGGAAATCCAAGCGGAGTTGAATTTGAAGGTTGGTACGCTGCATTTAATCAAGTTGTAAATAATCCTCGTAAGGGTATCATTATTATGTAATTTATAGGCGTTTAAATGATGGGAGTTTACCTTATCTGTCCGAGAGGAATTAATGTTTGTAATCTTAATTAGTGTTTAGAGTATGAAAACCGGAATTAATGAGATTAATAGGATGGTTGTTTATAGAACCGAGGTGAGTTGGATTTGGAATGTTTTCCTTGCTGTTGGTTCTCGTCGTTAAGCTCCCCCTTTGCAGAGGTGTTGAAGATATCAGTGTTATCCCCCTTGACCAGCCAAGGAATACACCTGCCTACGACGCAGAACCCAAACGGCTGATCCACTATGCTGCGATGGCGTACTGCAGCGATAAATCAATCATGCAGAAATCGTGTGGACCCTGCAGAAAGATTGATCAAACAGTCCGCTTCAAAGGGATCTACGAGTTCTACTTGAATGGCCATGCGCTGATGCTTGTGGACCACCAGAAGAGGGAGGTGATTGTGGCATTCCGAGGCCTAACCTCTATGGTTAATCTAAAGAAATCCCTGGACATGAAAAGATACAACCTCAAGGCATACATATTCGACAACTCCACCAGAATTGAAGAGGCGAGAGATGTCCGCGTCCACCGAGGGTTTAAAGAGACGGCAGATTCGTTGCGGGATTATATCCTTCCTGAACTCAAAGATCTTTTCCAGGAGCACAAGGATTATCGGCTTCAGTTGGTAGGTCATTCTCTGGGGGGAGCCATTGCCACCCTCATGACAATCATCATCCATCAGGAAATGAAATTCCTGTTGTCTCGGATCAGCCTGACAACCTATGGCCAACCACGAGTTGGCAACTACGTATTCGCCAAATGGTTCAACTCGCTGCCCGTCACCGCCATCCGCGTCGTGAACGAAGACGACTCCGTCCCCCACCTGCCAGGAAAATGGAATAGATTTGTCCACATCAAGTCAGAGTTATACATCACCAATGGAGTATTCATTCCATGCCCGCCGTTTGGAAAGTTTTTAGAGGATCCGCAGTGTTCCAGCAGTCGGAGCCGAAGCTTTGGATATTCCTCTCACCTCGAGGCGTGGGGAATCCCCCTCACTACTGAAGCATGCTAGACATGTTTAAGTTATCAGATCCCTCTCCTGAATACATTTTCAAATGAAGTTATTTGTGGATTTCAAGTATAGATCTTTTAAAACCTCTTTACTGGAAATCATAACTAGCGCCCTGATGGCACGTTAATAAAAAAATCTACCCCTGAGGTGGCTTCCCAATCAACTCTGTTTCAATTGAACCATGACGAGAAAACCTTTCTTCTAAGGATAATTATATCAAAATATTCACCCAAGAAAACCTTAGATTCGGTATATGCCTACTTTTCATAGTCACGCTCTAAATCGTCTATCTCTTTGTCGATGGAAGCAGATCAATCTCTCAAATAAACAAGCCACTGCCGTGGATCCCAGAGCACTAAAGAATGCCTTTTTTCAATTTTTATAAACTTAAGCCTTTGTCATCTGTGCTATTACCACTTATTATTAGTTGAAGCTAGACCTCTACCATCAAATATCAAAGTTGAAGATTAACTGAAGTTGACCTTAGATGTGGTTTCAATTAGCCATAAGCCAAAACCTACTGGTCGAGCCGAGTTCCAAGTTGACAATAGGTTCGATTGATTTGATTACTGCTTAAAAAGAAGAAACATCTCGTCAGCTGGCTAGCTTTTGCTGAAGTCATGTTAGCAGACAGGTTATAGTGAAATCCCACCTTTTGCCGCAACTATATGGATTTCTTGCAGGCGGGTTTACTACCAATATTTTCATTTTGGAACCCTTGCCATTCAGTACGTTTGAATAAAGCACAAGAAGCAGACGTCCTTTGATCTGGGTACGTGTTTCTAGTGGGGTTCAACCCCGAGATAAAAACGAAATCAGATCCAAAATATCATAATTTATATTCTTAATCGATATCAACTTAAATCCAACCACCAAGCAAATCTGCATGAGTACCTCATAGCTAACCAAACATGATATTCAAAGATAAAGTTTATCCATGCCATTGAATAAAATCTTAAGAACCAAAATTCATAAAGTTTTCCCTAAAAAACCAGCAAAAAATAACCCAACCGTTCATATACATACCTGACCAGACAGAATTTCCATCCTATCCCAAAAGTAGATCAATCCAGGAAGGAATAACCAAGCCATGAGCCCAGCAAAGGTACCACACACCATCTCTATTTAATCCTTTGATGACATTTTTTTGCATTAGGACTATTGAGTCACAGAAAATAAAATATCAATAATAAAAACCTTTAATTCCCTTATAACTTTATAAAACAGTAACTCAACAATTCACCATCTCAATTTTGGCATCCCAAGGCAAATAAATCAAAAATTATTTTACTAGCCTTATTTACATAAGAGCCCCTTAATGTGGGGCATGTTTACGCCATCTCAATTCACACCATTTATACATACCAAAACAAGATTATACCAGCACTAGATCAACTCCTTTTGTATACTATCATAAGATGTTCCTATAGTATTGTCAAAACAGCAGGCTTGACCCACCAGCAAGGTTCCAAGCAAGCGGTTTGTGACCCGCAATCCAATTACCCAGCCACTCAAAGCCAGACTAGGAAGTCAACTCAAATTTCCAATTCCAACAATATGAACAAATGATGATCCCTTATGGTGGATACCTTGTTTTGGCGCTTAACTCATTACCAGGATCAAGCCACCTCCTTCTTCCATCCAACTGAGTGATCAACACAATCATGTTCCTGTTATCCTTGATTCACAATGACTATATAATCACTATCTCTCAATAAAGATTATTATCTATCTCCTAAATATTTTCCCCCATGTAACTCTGCTAAAACAGCACAGTTACAACAGTGTAGTTCAAACCATAAACAAAATGAACTGACACAACAAGTGAAATGGATGGATGCTATTCCGGAGTATATTATAATCCAATCAGGATTCATATGAGACACCGACAGAAGGACCAAAATGAAACAAAATCTGAGTAATCTAGAAGCAAGATTACACAAACACAAAACAATATGCTCTCACACAAGATGTGCAGTATGAGCAGCCTAAAATAGAAAATTAACAGTATAAAAGCCAATCAACAGCTATCCAATTTAGAACAGAAGCATTTTATCCATTTTCATGGCTCCCAATTTGTATGAAAAGGTTTTGAGAACCTTCCAAATATGGACTTGAGATTACAATAAAAATAATTCATTAAATTTTAAAATTTCTACTTTTAGTGATCTTATCCTAGGTTTTATTTCAATATGGTTTTCAATAGCAACATCTTCAACCACGCCAGCAGCCAAGCCAGCAGCAGCCAAGCCAGCTTCCATGGAGGCAAGGCTCAGAACATGGAGGTACCCGTTTACACCCAAGCTTTTGAGGTGGGTAACAAGGAAGCTGACCTGTTACTGTCCCCCAACCCATATGGCTTTGACTTGTTTGAGAGTCACTTAGTGTCTAGCTCTTCCCTTGCTCCCACACCCACCCCTGCACAAGCTGCCCGTCAACCAATCAATCAGGATGGCAACCTTGATTTGGAACAACTTCCTGCCACCGCCCAACCTGTCCCCCCTCAGCCAATCAGGCTTCAGCTCCTGCTGCCCAGCGCCCCAAATGCAGAATAATCACTGCCCAAATTCTTCGGGAAATTGTGGTACTCAACCTTCAGGGTCTGTCCTGGGATCAGATAGCCAGCCAATTACAATTCACCCAGGCTACTGTCATGCGGGAATTCAACAACCTGATGAATAAGGAAAATCTAATTGGGACAGCCAAGAAGCCAAAGAAGGCCACAGAGTCCCAGATCAATGAGGCATACCCAAAAATGCTTGACCTCCAGCGGGACCCCAAGCTTCCCTTGACCCAGGTCTAGAAGCAACTTGCACACCATGGCATTTGGGTGTCTGAGTGCATGGTGCAGCTCTGGATGCACGGAAAAGTGGCTTCAATTAGGGTTCTTACAAATTTTGCCGGCAACCAATGGGATGGTGCTGAGGATTCCCCATATGTCACTGCAATCAAATCAACCCTGGTCAGATGCTTGACAAGTCTAACAGATAATATCATGTTTGTCTTTTACTACAAGTTATCAATTGCATTTGATAATTTTGGTGAGCAAGGAAAAGCCGCCACCAAGAATGGAAGGAAGAAGGTCAAGAAAGGGACGTTCATTGGTGCATTTCTGGCTGTTTCAGCCTAGGGTTTTGTCTACTATCAGACAAACCCTGATTTCATCAATGGGTACTCATACAGCCACATCCTCAGTGGATTGCTCAACTCCTGGGATGGCTCAAATTCCAAATACCAGGTTTTCTTGAGCCACCAGATGGAGGGAAGCTCCACTGCCCTCAAGGCCATCCAGGAACGCGGGCAACAGGCCTCTGTGTACCCAGCTGGTCACGCTGACATCCATCTGGAAGATGTGGTATTCTTTAATATTGGAGATACACTCTGGGAGCGCCGCCCTCAGGCTTTCAAATAGCTCTATCTTGGGGTCCTTGATCACAATTTTCTCTTTGATCACCAAATAGTGGCTGACTTGTTTGCGCAAAATAGTTTTTCATGTGAACATGGGCAACCAATCACGCAAGGATAAGCGCCTCCCACTCTGTGTCACAGCCACCTACCAGCCTATCCAGCCAATGACTGATGAGAAGTACAATGAGCAGTATATGGTGGCCATCACGCGCAATCCTCCTGCCTCCACCCCTGCCACCCCCACCCCCACCCGCAAACCCAACCCATCCAATCCCAGACCCCCCAGGCCAGCACCGCCTCTACGTCTTCCTTCCTGCGCCATTCTGCCTACTAGGAATCACTCTTCTCCGCCTTATATAAACCCCCTGGTCCCAAAATATTTCTATTTATATTATCTTTGTTTTGAATTTCAATTGTTTGTGTTCTCTTTGTTTATAGTTGGCTATATTCTTTATGTTCAGCTTATTTCTATAAAATCATATATTTACTATGTTGTGTATCTAGATCCTGAACACGGTTATTTTTAGCACCCAAAAACATCCCCTTGTGAAAATATTAACAACAATTTGGTGATCAGCTAAAATTTGAATTAGAAAGTTATAGTGTTAACTGTTTTTAGATAAAGTTGTTACTGATCCAAATTCAAAACCTTAATGATAAACTTTAAGCCAATCAGGAGCCAAGTGATAAAGTGATTGTTGTGACATAAAGGGTCATTTAATACTTCTTTAATGCATGTGTGCTAATTAATATGATTGGCTGGATGTTTTGTCATTGTACGCCATTGCTGCTGTGGAGAGTTGTTGGTGGACTGGTGCCCAATCAGCTACTGGGTTAGAATTAGACCATCAACAACTTGCCACAGCAGCGATGGCGTACAATGGCAAAACATCCAGCCAATCATATTAGTTAGCACACATGCATCAAAGAATTATTGAATGACCCTTTATGTCACAACAATCACTTTATCACTTGGCTCCTGATTGGCTTAAAGTTTATCATTAAGGTTTTGAATTTGGATCAGTAACAACTTTATCTAAAAACAGTTAACACTATAATTTTCTAATTCAAATTTTAGCTGATCACAAAATTGTTGTTAATATTTTCACAAGGGGCTGTCAAGCGCCAAAAATAATATGTTAATCAAGGAAACAATGCCAACACAAAGCAAACAACACATATCAAGATGAGCGTAAAACATATACAAAATGGGTAAAAAGATGGGATAATGTAGTAGATAGGAAAACAAAAAGGAATAAACAAAGAGGCAACAGTATCAAAAAATACATAATTTATAGGGGCAAAAGCTACAAACATATGGAAAGGTTAGTAAAAAATCAATGCAAAAATTGGAGAAGCTGCTAAAAGACCTTGACTTGGCAATTGCCAAAATAAAGGACATTGACTGCAAGGTCAAAGCCAAAGTGAAGTCCGCCATCATCACTGGGGACAAAATTGACAAGGTGTCTGCAAAGGCACTAATGTCAAAAATGCCAGACACCCCAGAGAAGACAATCAAGCACTTACTAAATATTCAAAAACTGTGGTTGAGGGCCTCCAGTTCAAGGCATACAATCTTTATGCACCGTCTGTCTGGGTTGATGACCCAGAGATGTATGAACATCTCAAACCTGTCAAGTGTGCCAGGGCAGAGGATACCTAATTGCCCGCACAACTGCTTGCACCAAGAATGGCAAAGCCGGCTGAAGCCGCTGGCAAGGAAGAAACACAAAAAGGTAACCTAAAAAATTTTAATTAATAAAAATTCTTAAATACTTACATTTTTTAGAAGATGTTGATGATGAACTCCGCCAGGTCCTGGTTCTGTTTGTCCCCCCCACCTTCTACTCCAACTATGCCACTCATGTGGCCAAACAGCTTTTGCTGTCCCCCCTGTCTTGCAGGAGCTTAAAGACAGGATCCATGGTACATTCCCAATGTTCAGGGAGGCATTAGATGGACTTTTACATGGTGAGGGGGCATCTGAGTGGGCAGTTACTGCCTACAAAGATGCCCAACTGGTTTGCCTATACCCGGTTAACCTTGGTGGAGTTTACTGTGTAAGCTTCATTGAGCTTGTTTGGGACGTCCTGGTAACACTCCCATTCAAGAATATACTGGAGATGGGCCGGGATCATGTGGCTGCTTGCTTCTGCTACCCCTTGGAGCATACCATCTCTTACCTGTTGGGGAACTTTGGACGTGTGGTGTCAAATTGGCTGTTGCAGACGCAACAGCCATAAAGAAGGCAAAAATTCTCCTGGTAGACTCTAATGCTGGCCTGGAGTGCCAACAAGACGGGAGTCCCTGCAGCTATGGAGCTGACCTTTGCCAAAACCAAGCACAAGAAGAAGATTAGCGCTTTATACAACAAATTGTGCAAGTTTACAGAAGCCTTTTCTGGACAAAGGCTTCATCTGGTTATTTATCTGGGGTTTCTATTCTACTTCAGGATGGGCGCGTCTGTAGAGGACCTGGACAGGGTCCTTCTGGGAATTGACAAGGCCTGGCTTGCACTGGACGGGAAGAAAGTCCCCCCTGGGTATGACTTGGTGGATCACATCATCCAGGACGCCCTGGTCCTGGCTGGAATCTTTGGGTTTGCAGCCCTGCCAGAAAAGCTGCTCCTCTATTCCCACCTCACCATCCTTCTTTTTACCAGCAGGCACAAATACTTTAATAAGGGTGTATCCACCGTCCATGGTGTGGCGGTGGAGGTTGTGCGCCACCTCCATTGCGGGGTGGGTACATACCGCCAAACCCATTATAGGTGCACTTAATTTTATCTCTATATCAATAAATATATTTATACTCTACTATATTTTTATAATATAAATAATGTTTTAAATAATATTTTAGCAAACAAGATTTGCAAAATATATTGCAGAAATGGGTTTCATAAAAGTATAAAATAATACGGTAATAAAATAAATTTCAACCTTACAATTTACGTTTAATTTTTTTAAACTATTTTTATATTTATTTGACCAAAGTGATTTAAATATTTTTTGTGTAATCCAGTATTGAGCGTTTGGGATTACCTCAGATGGAATAATAAAATAATATATAATAAAATAAATAAATTACTTACATCTATTGATGGATCTTCTGAATGTGATTGCAGGCGTAGAAACATCTAAATATAAAATGATAATTAATAAATCTTGAATAGTAAATAAGAGAATATAAAAAAGTTGGACACACTAAGCCTTTAATTGATTGGTTGTTTGGCTAGGCATGCGAGGATGAACAAATCAGCGTGGCCATTGAATTTGGCCACGGTCTCAGCTGGGAGGGTATGGATCCCGGCCTGCAGCAAATCAAACAGGTCCTTGGTCCCTGTTGGGGTTCCTTGCTTGACAACTCGCTTGAGCCACCCAAAGACTTCCTCAATGGGATTTGGGAAGGGCAAATAGGCGGGGGGGAAGAGAATGCGCAAATTTGCCGTGGCCAATTGCTGGGGGCCCACTGCAATGCTGGTGTCAATTGATGGAAATTCTTCAAAAATATCTGCCACCTTGTGGAGACCAACGTTTTCCAATACAATTACATTGGGGAAGCCCAGGCTTGTGCGCCTCAGGTGCTCCTGGACCAATTGGAGAAATGATAGGAAGGTCCGGCTATTGTGGGAGCCTAGTATCATTTGGTACAGCTTGACCCCCTTTGGAACAAGGAGAGCCACCATTGAGTATGCTGTGGCGCGGACTGCAGCACGCCAAGCCATCCTGTCATTGGAGCCTTTGGGGACATACCCATACTCATTGCGCATTGACAAGGCAAATGCTGATTTTTCAATATAATAGAATTTCACTGTCTCCTTGGCTTTGAGGGCAGTGTACACCTCAGCGTAATTTTTCTAGGTCTTGATATTGGCTGGGCTGTTCCAATTGTAGGGGGATACCCCAAACTTTTTCCAAGAAAAGCGCATTCCCTTGACCAAATAATAATAGAAGAAAATTGAGGCCTTGATCCCAAAAGTAGATTTAATCATTGACTGTATATTTGCCAGTTCAAGATGGCAATCTTGGGTTATCCACTGGCGGATTGCCCATTTGTGCTCCTTGGTGAGCACAGTGGAAACACACAAGGATTTCTCCGCGGCAAGGACTCAGCCAGTATCAATGAACTTGTTGAAGGTCTTTGAGGCGTACTTGGGATCCACCCCCAAGCAAGAGCTGCAGCCGCCTTGTAATCACCAGATTCCTGCATGAGCCGGAGAAGGATGCTGCGCTTAATGTCAGGAATGCGCTTGTGAGCAGGCTTTTTAGCGGTGGGGATTGGCTTGTTGGTGTTGGGCAAAAACAGGGCATGGGCACCTTGGTGTAAAACGCAGCAACTTTCTTTAACACCAGCTGTCCCTTATTGGTTTGGTAGAACTGGGGCTCCTTGTCATCCTCCTGATTTCCATCACTGATGTAGGGCTTGTAGCTAGTATCAAGTACAGGCTTCACCTTCTCCAGCATGGCTGACGGGACCAACTCTTGCCGGTACACAACGTCAAACACATATGAAGTAAGTTCTACCTCTTTGTTTCTAACTGTTTTGGTAGTGGTAACCTTGGTGGGCTTCTGGGTCAGCTTTGGGACCCAAGGGTTTATGCTCTGCACCCTAGCAGCTTGTGCTCCTTGAACCAGCTGTGTTAGTGCAGCGTCACTATGGAACTCTCATCTCCTGTCTCCTCCTTGAGTAGGCACTTGGGTTGCACTAACTCTATTCTTTGACCTGCGGGGGCAACCGCAACTGCAGTGCACAACGGGTGCAATGGTAGTATGTTGCTGTGTTCCTTTCATTTTGAGAATTTAATAAAATATTAAAAAAACTTAATTAAGTTACTCCCTATTTGTAATTTTTGCTTTTATCTGTTTATGGATATTCAATTAATATTTTTCCCATCCAATATCCCAATTATAGATTTTTTATTTCTTAGCTAGTTGTTTTTGGTTTTACAACACCCATTTTAGAATACTCAAAAAAATCCACTTATTTTCCTAGATTTTACTGCCAAATTCAAACACCCAACACAATATTTTTAAAAAATTTGTTTCATATCTTGTGTTTTATTTTAGATACCTTGGTATCATTCTTGATTACAACTCATTGCACAAATTGATTGAATGATTTTGTTTACATAGTAAGTTGCTATTGTGTTTTGTTTTTGGATAGAGTTTTGACACACCACGCTTGGGTGTATTTTGTCACCAATTCACATAGTAAACATATGTACACCAAAGGTCAACTCACACCATTTTGTTTGTGAATCCATGTATTTTGGATTATATTTTGAATGGTTTTGCTTTGCGCGTGAGTACTTTGTTACTGTGTTGACCCATTTTGCCCATTAACACCAATAAGCCCTGTTAACAGAGTGTATATTTTAACCTGAGAGTTTTGATTTTGTTCAAATCTGAAATCATTTTTTTTAAATCTGAAGTATTTTTGCTTGTCTCCATAGCTTTTAAAACTACTGTATATGCCTTTCAGGCTGGGTGGGGCTGAGTTGATAAAAATATATAGTGATAAGGATATGGAGGTGTATAATTGATGATCCAGTGACTACACAGTGTGAAATCACTGACATTCACCATATTAACTGACAATTATATGCCATATAATAGCTATATTAAATAATAAGCTAGTGATTATACAAATATAATCACTAAACTTAATAGACTTTTAATCTAATGATAATGTGGTGTGTATCTGATAAAGATCAGCGTAAATAATTAGCCTGATCATTTGTGGTCAATCAGCCTAATCTCACACTAAAGTTGATTATCACTGCTGTTTAAAACCCCCACTTTTGCAATATGTCTTTTTAACTTGTACATAGGGATGCTGTGGAGAGCTCTTCTTAATAAAACATCTTATTAGCAGTTGTAAAATTCCAGATACAAATCAAACAAACAACACACACATATAAGAGGAACTAAAAAAATGCTGTGTGATTGTTCAACTGTTCTGTTATATTTTTTAATATACCTTTAAACTTAATTCCTGGCACTTCAATTGCAGCAATTGAGCTATATAAGCTACACATATTATTTGGGATTCACTTCCGCGAACTTGGTTGGAATTGTGGCACCTGCCATAAAAGATGCAGCTTGGGTGCAAGACTTCTAAAAATAGTTAGCCTACTACTTCTTTTTCTTAACAATGTACCTGTTAATAGTAAAAGTGACAGCCTGAGTAAGGATATAAGCATATAAAAGATAATAAGATAAAAGTTATATTTTATTTAAAAGGCATAAGGTTATATAGGCAGAAGTGGGCAAGTACTACTAAGCAGGAGGAGGCACCATCTAAGGAATTGCTATATGGAGCCCAGAAGACAGTGGCAGGGGAAAGGGCCATCAGTGCAAGAACAACCAGTTTCACACAGCTTATGCATAATGGAGAAGTGAGATTGTCAAGCCTCAACTCTATTTTAGTTTTCAGAAGGGAAGGCCAAGTTGTGTGCGCAATTACTAAACAACTTGGCTAGTGATTTTGGAGCGTAAATAATCAATTTTAGCAGTACAAAATAACAAACACAATAAAATGAACAGAAAATTGCACAATTTTTATTAACCTTAACTAAGTTGGACATACATTTGGCTGACACATTCTGGAATGCAACACAACAAAAATCCATATTCTGAATCAAGAAAGTCATATGAAACCAATTATTCTGATGCCACCTTCTGTTTCTTATGCCACCATCTTCCTGCCTCCTTATGGAAATTTCTCCAGATGGTGCCACCTGCAGCCAAATAGTGATTATCCCCATCTACTATATAACCTTACTGACTATTAATAAATCTCATCTTTGTCCTATTAACTTTAACTCTTCTGACCTTTTATATATTCTATCACAGAGCCCCAATAGGTATAGTTAAAAGAATTAAGTGTAGTATACTAACTTTTTGTAGAAATCCTGCACCCAAGTAGAATATTTTACAGCAGTTGTTTTGATATATATTGGCAGTTACACCATTTCATTTTACATTGTTTAAAATTCCACTGGGTTTCATATCACTCAATTTTTTAATTAGCATAATAGATATGAGAAAATAAAGGGAAATTACCTATGGTACCATATAGCTATATCAATTCACCTATTTGTCGTGTTCTGAGGCGCGGCACAGACACACAACAGGGAATCCTAACCTTAGGATTAGATTTGTACTAAGTCTTGGTTAGATGACAGGAAAGCAATTGTTTTTACCTTGTAGCCCTGGATGAATAATCTCTGCTAGGCGTGGCTAGAGAGAGGAACCAAAGTACTTGAAGATACAAAGACAAAAATGTGAATAGAACTTAATTTTTATTATTAAAAGTGAAATATAATATATACTGTGTAGCTTTACCACAAAACAGTATATGGATGGTAGGATCACTTGCCACCAGCATGAGTGGGCCAATTGAGATGCGCAGAATCAGGAAACTGAACAATTGAATTTCCCAATTTGGAGCCAGACTCATTTTGAAGGGGGAAGCAAAAGAGAGAGATTTGTCCTCAAAATAACCCATAAAAGGCAAAATTAAAATAGTGAATGACGGCATTCAAGACATTGTCCCCCTCTAGATTGGCCTTAGGGGGTGGTACTTGCGGAGGAACTTGGCATGCACTCATGCAAACAGTTGACCACTAGAGAGGAGTTTCATATTATACTCTGATCCTTGCTTGAAGGTCACTTCTAGATGTTCAACCCACAACATATCTAACTTGTGAGTGTGTCCTCCTACTCTATGCTGATAGTAGAGAACATGGTCCCTAATATTGAACTCAGAAAGGAAGAGCAACCAGCATTGTCAGGAGAGAGCTCAAGAATCTTGGCCTTGTACACAGAGGTGTATGCAGTTGCTTGTATATTAATGATGTGGTTGACTAAATCTTTGATATGGTCATCTGGGTTCACAGCCTTATCATAGGAGAGGAGGGGAGCCCCCAGGAGCAACATAGTGGTGACCTACGCCTATATAGCACACCAAAGGGAGTGTACCCAGTGACATGATGTTTGATAAGGCAATACACAAAGAGAGCAGCGGGTAAGTATAGATCCCAGTTTGCAGCGTCAGAGTAAGTGAGTTTCCTCATGATAGAGACCAGAGTCAAATTTGCACGCTCAACCACCCCATTGGCAGAGGGATTATAGGGGGCAGAGAAAGACTGATGAGACCCCAAGGCTTCAACAACAGAGGCTGTCAACTTGGTATTGAAGTTAGTCCCATTGTCAGATAACAACACTTGAGGACAGCCATGGCAAAAGAATATGTCTTGAAACAGAAAGGCATTGGTTATCTTGGCAGTGATGTCCTTAGTAGGGCAAGCTTCTACTCACTTGCTAAAACAATCAACAGCAATTAGGATAAAGAGGCAACCAGAGCAAGAGCAGGGGAGAGGCCCTAAAGCGTCAATGCTGACAGTATGAAAGGCGTGTTGAAGGGGGACTAGCTTGAACTCATGTGAGGCAGCTTGTGGTTGCTGGAGCTGGCAATCATGGCAACTAGCAATGACATCTGGAATCAGAAGGCAAAGGTTCTCCCAGAAATATTTTTTTGGGAGCCAGTCATAGGTCTTGGCAATGCCTCCATGTCCTGTCTCCTTATAAGCTTGAAGCACCAACAAAAGGCAAAGAATAGGGTGTACATAAGGTAGATGGCAGTCTTGTACTTTCTTGAAAAGCTGGTTGTCACAAATGAGCATGTCTTCAGATAGCTTGGATAGGGCAATACAAACTTCTTCTGTCTTGTTCTCTCATGACAAAGGATATCCAATTAGCTCATATAGTTGATTAGCCTCAGCAGGGTGTAGCTCAAGGATGGCATTCTGGACAATACATCAGTGTTTTGATGTTGAATCTGGGACAGTGTAGCACATTAAAGTTATAGCCTTGCAGGAGGAGAGCCCATCTAGCTAGTTGTTCTTCTGGATCCTTAAGCTGTTGTAACCACTTAAGCAAAGAATAGTTGGTGACCACTGTAAAATGGGTGCCGTACATATAATGGCGGAACTGTTTGACGACATGCAATACAGCAAGGCACTCTTTCTCTGTGACGCTGTAATTCTTCTCATGCTTGTTCAGTACATGAGAAGTATAAGCTACAGGGTGATCCACACCCTCATCATCTAGTTGAGCCAAAATGGCTCCAATAGCCAGGTCACTAGCATTGGTATATAGGATGAATTCCTTATTGTAGTCAAGTTATACTAGGATGAAATCCTCTTTGAGCTTTTGCTTGAGGGTCTCAAAGGTTTGTTGCTGGCTAGAAGTCCATTCAAAGGGGACATTACATAACAGTTGGACCAAAGGCTCACTAGTGTTGGCAAAGTTGGGATGAACTGTCTGTAGTATTCCATCATACCCAGAAAGACTTGAACCTCTCATATATTGGTGGGTGGAAGCATTTTGTCAATGGCCTCAACTTTCTTGGTCATTGGGCTAATCCTGGTCTGGGTTACCTCATAACCCAAGAATTTAAGGCGCTCTGTTGTAAATGTTGCCATTCACCATGTTTAAATTCTGTCTTTGTTGGGTTATTGTAAAGACCCAACAATTGGGGGAGTATTTTAGCAAAATAAGGGACCAAGTTGGCAACTTGGAAGCCTGTGAGCGCCATCACAATTGGATAGACCATCATCATCCATCAAAAAGCCTTGGTGTGCACGTTATAGCGTCCAAAATTACTGGAAAAATACGTGAGTACGTAGTATATACAGGTGTATATGGCTATAGACTGGGTGGAGTGGGGCAATACCAGTGTGGGCCAGGAGTACTGCTTGGAGGAGTTTAGCTGCGCCGGCTCCTTGTAGAAATACTTGCCAGGTGATTTTTTGAATGGCCCATGCTGGTGATTATATTGGTGGCTCCCAATCCCTAGGCAGGCTGTGAGAACAGCTGAGAAGATTAGATGATTCATCTTCTGATCCTGAGGAAGGGCATACAAGGCTTAGTATCTTGTTTTTAACTTCTGGTAGGTAAATTTTAGATTGATTTATGTGATACTATTGAGGGGTAATTTTACTCAATGATATCACAAACTATCATCAAGTGATTTGGCTTTATTATATACTATCATCTTTGTGGGGCATGAATAGTGTAAAACACTAGACAGGAAACCCCAAACACTTGGTGTTGTCTGGGACTCCCTTTTGGGAGGGGAATTGGAAGTGATGTGCAGGCAATGAATTATTACTACTGGGCTTGCATTGGGTTGGTGTATCATTGGATGCTTTCATGCATCTAAATTTGACTTCTGCAGTTAATGCAGGAATGGTTGGGTTGAGCAGCTTGTCAGCCCCTTCCAAATTTGGTAGATTCCAAATTTGGGCAGCAGTCCCCCTCCTTTTGGTTTTAGGGAAATTGCCTTTTTGGGTTTCCCCATTGAGAAATTTCCCCATCCAGCAGGGGTGCGCTGTCCCCGCCGGCGAGCCGCCAGGCTTGGCATGCAGCCGCGCGGCCAGGGTATAAAACTGTCCTTCTCAAAAATAAATTTTTTAATTTCCAAATCTTTGGTCTGGCCTTTTGCAGCAGTTTCCCCAATCAGGGGAAACTGCTGCAATTTTTTATTTTGCTCTTTGAGCTTGATTGCAGATAAAAGATTATCCTGACCCAAGGTGTTGCCAGTAATATTCCTGAAAGTTATTTTGAGGACAAATCTCTCTCTTTTGCTTTTACCCTTCAAAATGAGGCTGGCTCCAAATTAGAAAATACAATTGTTCAGTTTCCTGATCCTGCGCAACTCACCCACCCCACTCATGCTTGTGGCAAGTGATCCCACTGTCCTGTTAGTGTTTGTGGTATTGTCTACCACTATATATTACATTTCCTATTTTCCAATAAAATTAAGTTCTATTCACATTTTTGTCTTTGTGTCTCCATGTACTTTAGCGCCTCTCTAGCCATGTCTAGCAGATATTATTCAATCAGGGCCACAAGGTAATCACATAGCCTTCCCTGTCATTCTAACCAAGACTTAGTACAAATCCAATCCTAAGGTTAGTATTTCCTGTTGTGACTCTGTGCTGCGCCTCAGATCACAACAAAAATGGTGCTCACTACAGGGGCTGTAAGCCCCTTGGTTACCTCTTTTGCAACAACGTTTTCAGGACCTTTGCCTCTGCCCATACAAGAACCAACTTCATCTGAAATTACCAGTCCTCCTATCAAGGAAGACATCACATACCCATCTATTGTCCCTACTGTACTGAACCTTGGGAGTGGTCCCTGCCTAGTGGCCTACCCTTTGGGTACCCCTGACTTGGAACAAGGATGGCAGTAGCCTTTAGGATAGCCTGTGATGGAGCCATCCCTTGCCTCCAGCTTCAGTTCAATCAAGCAGAAAACTACAAATTGATTGTAGCTCCACAATTTCCACAGCATCACCTCTCAGCGGCTGGCTCTGCTGAACATTTATTGTCCTCCCTTGTACAACCCGCCTTATCCCATCATCAAATGGTATTAGGGCTTCACGTTCAAGAGATTTTGTTGCTGCAAGCTGCGTCACTCATCACTGGGATCAGTTTGCTGCCTACCAGCAGTGGATCCATTCCCTGTTTTCCTTAGTATTTGAAAATCAGCGCAACTCTGTCACCTCTCAATCTTGCTTGGTCACCTCCATTGAAAGAATGCACCAATCCATCCCTGAGTATATCAGAAAGCGCATTCATGAGTTCCACCAGCTGGAACAGCCCTGGTGTACCCAAGTAGGCTCCACTCTAAACGCCTATCTCACCAACTTTGAATGACTTGTGCAACAACTCAACAAGTTCAGCGCTTATTCCTTTGACCAATTACAGCAAGTAGTGGTCCATGCTGCAAAGGGCCTCCACAAACTTGGCAAGGACTTTGATTAAGAAAGGGCTGCTACCGCTGCTACTATTGCCAAACTCCAGACTCAAGTAAACAAACTGTCTGCCTCCAAAGCAGATGCCCCGCCTTCTCCTCCATCCAATGAATTAGCAGATAGAGAACAGAGGCTCTGGGATGCCATTAAAGATTTAAGAGCATCTACCTGCAGTCAGGATCACCCCCCAAAGCCCCTCAGCCTGATCCTCAAGTGCTTTCTCTGACGGCTCAGGTTGCTGATTTACAACAAGAGGTTACTACTTTGCGGGAGGCAATGTCGTTTATTGTTAGTCCACCTGAAGTTGTGGGCAAAGATGGTTGTTGCTTGGCTTAGCAGGAGCCCCCTGCATCCATTGTTTTAGAGAGTTTATAGCTCTAGCCAATGAGGTGGATCTCCTGGAGCAAGTACACTCTGAGCTCAATAAAGACATACACAAAATAAGTGAAGTGATCAATTCAGTAAATGACAGATTCACCCCTTGCCTTTTGGTGGGCCCGTCTCTTACTTCCTGACTGGCTCAACTGTCCTTAGTAGTAACAGCACAGGACCAGCACCTGGATGTTACTGAGCAGCAGACCACCCTAGCTAATAATACGGGTACCTGCACTGCTGAAACCTTGACTACCCTTGAAGAAAGGGTTTGCCAGCTGTGGGCCAGGCAGCCTACACCAAGTCAGAAGCAGAATTCTCCCCACACATAAATGTACTTGATAGCAACAATGGTGGCCCAACTCCAGAAGCACATTTCAAGACTACCTTTAAGAAAGTCTTTGGTCCCAAAACCTTGAACATTTCAGCTTTCCTAACTATCTACAAAGCTGCCATGAGAAGAGCCTCAGATGAGGTTAAGAAGAAACACATTCTGACCTGTCTACACCCAACCTGCCAAGAGGTAGTAGTGCCAGAGCTGCCCACCATCAAGACCTGGGAAGGTATAAAGCAGCTTCTGATTGATAAATATGGTGGTAACCTTAGTCTGGAAGTGAAGAAGGACGCCTTCATGTACATTGCTTTCAAACCAAAGGAGACCCTAGCTGAAATTGTAGATAGATTCTACACGGAGGGACAGCAACTGATTACAAGCTACCAGTTGACCGCACATGAAGTGTACATGGCTTGCGCTCAAGCCCTCAAAGTTAATCAGCTTCTGTGTCTTCACTTTAAGGCTCATAAAGCCATGTTTTCTTCTATGAACAGCATAAAGACACTGTTGCAGGATATGCACCTTACCCATTCTGGGGCAGTTGTGTGGGAGAATTGTGCCGCCTCTAACTCTGGTTTTTCTTCACGTGGCCTGTGTATCCTCACCATGAACTTGCAGAATCCTCTTTGACGCCAATGTTGCCATAACTGTGGACAGATAGGTCACCATTCCTGAGTCTGCACCAATCCTCAATTGGAAGGAGCTGATCTCAAAGAGCAGGTGGGAAAATAGCAGTCAACCTAGAGACAGAGACGCTCTTGGTTGACAATTATTACCAGTCTCCTTTGATTCCCCTCTCCATTGCTGACTCTGAGCCTGCTGACACTGAGGCTCCTCCTATTATGCTGCTATTCCATAACATTTTTGTGATGACTCTGACATGGAAAATTCTGATATGGAAGGTCCTAACGCCTATGGATATTCTTTCCTGGCCGTCCCTGAAACTATTGAAGACCCTTATAAGCTATGTTCTGGGAAAACTACAACAACCGCCAAGCCTCTGCCTGAAGCTAAGGAAGTTGTCTCTTTCCCTTACCTCACCCAAGCCAAGAGGTCTACTGTGCATGTCAAATCTTCCAAAGAAGCTGCTGAGTTTTCTGACGCTGTGTTCAAAAATGTCTCCGTCTTGCTCCCTCTCCAGAAAGTCTATAAGAAGTTCCTGGGCCTCAGATGCATGATTAAAAAGTGGGACAAAGAACTAGCAGAAGCCCAAGACATTCTGGCTGTTCTCCTTTTCTTTGGTTGTACTACCACTTGTGTGGAAATATCCATCCAAAAGGTGAAAATTAAGGCTGTCTTAGGCATGGGGTCTCCTGTTAATATTGTCTCTTCAAAGCTTGTCAAGAAGCTCAAACTTGCTCCCAACCTTAACTATCATCAGTTGTATGGCACAGCTGGGCTGTCCATGACTTGCGCTATAGGAGCTTATTCTGATCTACCCATGCAGTTTGGCAAGCTACTCTTGGCTGGCCTGAAGTTGTCTTGGAAAATGAGAGCTACAACCTTCTAGTTGGTACTCAATTCCTTAGGGAATAAATGGGATCATCAACTTAAAGGACGGCTACCTCTCTATCTTAGGGTACAAGGTCCCTTTGATCTTTGAAGAGCCAGTTAAAGTTCCCGGGAAGCACCTCAAGAAATGTGCCTTAGAATATCCCACTGGTGTTTTCACTCTAAAATACTGTACCCATTCCTACAACATGAAATGTCCTCCTATGGCTTTCCCTGTGTCTGAATGAATTCCTCTCTTGGCCACTTCCGCTGTAACCATTCCTCATGGGTCTCAGGCTATCCTAGACTCCCAAATATTGTATAAGCTACACAAGTGTACATTCCTAGAGTTATACTCTCCTCCCTTGCTAGGACGCAACAAAACCTATCTCTGCCTGGGCATCTTGGATGTCTCTCATAAAGACTCTGTTCAATTGATGGTTGCCAACCTAACTGCTCTCCTCATACATGTGTCTAGAGGACAGGTTGTTGGCTATGGCAAGTTGTTGAATGCCCCTGACGTCCTATCCCTAAATCCCTTTGGTACGTTCCAGGACTTTAATTTACCTGAAGACAAACCTCAAGCCCTATCCTTGTTCACTGCTCAAGACTTCCTGCAGCTATCTCCAGTTCAACAGAAAGAAGTGCTTGACCTACTGGATCAGTTTTTGGATATCTTTGCTAAGGATAGCACAGATTATGGATTAGCCAAAGGTGTCATTCACCAGATTGATATTGGTTATGCTCCCCTCTTTTGCGCTAAACCCTACCACCACAGTCAAGTAGAGGATGCTCAGGTGTCTAAAGAGCTCAAGCAACTATTAGACGCTGGGCTATTGGCTCCATCCCAAAGTCAATGGGCCTCCTCCCTGCTCATACTGAAAAAAAAGGATGTAGGTCACTGTATTGTGATGGATTACTGACACTTGAACTCCTTTATCAAAAAGTATTCCTATCCTCTACCATGCATTGATAATGCTCTCTGTTGCTTTGGCAACTCCAAGTTCTTCTCCACTATGGATTTAACTTCTAGATACTGGCAAGTTGATCTCTCTCCTGAGGATAGACAGAAGGCTGTGCTCATCACTTCTGAAGGATTGTTTGAGCCTACACAAATACTGCAAGGGCTCTGCAATGCTCCAGCTACTTTCCAACAAGCCATGGACTCCATCCTCTGTGATTTGAAGCTCTTGTGTGTTTTAGTGTACTTAGATGATATAACTGTCTTTAGTGCTACCTTCACCAATAGCCTGGCCCATCTTAAGGAGGTGTTAATAAAGATTTGTGAATCTGGGCTTAAGTTAAAGCCATCTAAGTGTGCCTTTTTCAAGGAATGCCTTTAATTCTTAGGGCATGAGGTGACTCAGACAGGAATTTTCCCCATGTCTAAGAAAGTTGAAGCCATTGACAAAATGCTTCCGCCCACCAACCTACAAGAAGTTCAAGTTTTTCTGGGCATGATGGGATACTATAGACAGTTCATCCCCAATTTTGCTGACACTAGTGAACCCTTGGTCCAGCTGCTGCGTAATGTCCCCTTTGAATGGACCGCCAGCCAACAACAAGCCTTTGAAACCCTCAGAAAAAAACTCTAAGAGGCTTCTATCCTAGTATATCCTGATTATGATAAGAAATTCATCCTATATACTTATGCTAGTGACCTGGCTATTGGGGCTATCTTGGCTCAACTGGAAGTCAAAGGTGTGAATCACCCTGTAGCCTATACCTCTTGTGTCCTGAATAAGCATGAGAAGAACTACAGTGTGACTAAGAAGGAGTGCCTTGCTGTACTGCATGCCGTCAAACAGTTCCACCATTATGTGTATGGCACCCATTTCACTGTGGTTACTGACCATGCTTTGCTCAAATGGCTACAGCAACTCAAGGAACCAGAAGGACAACTATCTAGATGGGCTCTTCTCCTGCAAGGGTAAAACTTCACTGTGCTACACTGCCCTGGGATTCAACATCAGAATGCTGATGGAATGTCCAGAATGCCCATCCTTGCCCTACACCCTGCTGAGGCTGACCGGCTGTATGAACTAATTAGATATCCTTTGTCATGAGAGAACAAGACAGAGGAAGTTTGAGTTGCCCTTTCTAAGCTATCTGAAGACACCCTCATTTGTGACAACAATCTTTTCAAGAAAGTACAAGACCACTACTTGCCCTATGTAAGGCATAGTCTTTGCCTTTTGTTGGTGCTTCAAGCTCATAAATAGACAGGACACGGAGGCGTTGCCAAGACCCATGCCTAGCTCCAGAAGAATTACTTCTAGGAAAATCTTTGCTTTTGGATTCAGGATGTTATTGCTAGTTGCCATGAATACCAACTCCAACAACCTAAAGCCACCACTCATGAGTTCAAGCTAGTCCCCCCTCAACACACATTTCACACTGTCAGTGTTGACGCTGTAGGACCTCTCCCTTGCTCCCGCTCTGGTTGCTGCTTTATCCTAATTGCTGTTGATCATTTTAGCAAGTGGGTATAAGCTTGCCCTACTAAAGACATCACTGCCAAGACAACCGCCGCCTTTCTGCTGCAAGATGTATTCTTCTGCCATGGTTGCCCATAAGTGTTGTTGTCTGACAATGGGACTAACTTCAATACAAAGTTATTAACCTCTGTGGTTAAAGCCTTGGGGTCAATCAGTCTTTCTCTGCCCCCTATAATCCTTCCATCAATGGGGCAGTTGAGCATGCAAACTCAACTCTGGTTTCTATCATGAGGAAACTCACTTACTCTGACGCCGCCAACTGGGATCTATACTTTTCCCGCTGCTCTTGTTGCCTATTGCCTTGGCAAACATTTTTGTCACTGGGTATTCCCCTCTTGCTATGCTGTATGGTAGTGAAGCCACTACCCTGTTGCTCTTGGGGGCCCCCTACTCTCCTCTGATAAGGCCATGAACCCTGACAAGCATATCAAGGATCTAGTAGGCCAAATCATTGATATCCAGGCTTCTGCCTACACGTCTGCCTATAAGACCAAGCTGCTAGAGCTCTCACCTGACAATGCCAGGAGTCTCCCCTGCCTGAGTTCAACATTGGGGACCATGTTCTCTACTATCAACATAGAATGGGAGGACGAGCTCATAATCTAGACTTGTTGTGGATAGGTCCCCTGGAAGTGACCTTCAAGCAAGGGTCAGAGTATACTGTAAAACTCCTCTCTAGTAGTTGACCTTTTGATTGTGTGCATGCCAAGTTCCTCCGCAAGTATCACCCCCCTAAGGCCAATCTAGAGGGGGCAATGTTGTGAATGCTTCATTCACCATGTTTTAATTTTGCCTTTGATGGGTTATTTTGAGGATGAATCTCTCTCTTTTGCTTTTGCTCTTAAAAATGAGGCTGACTCCAAATTAGAAATTCAATTGTTCAGTTTCCTGATTCCTCACAACTCACTTGCCCCACTCATGCTGATGGCAAGTGATCCTACCGTCCATGTACTGTTTTGTGGTAAAGTTACACAGTATATATTCCATTTCACTTTTACCAATAAAAATTAAGTTCTAACCATGTTTTATCTTTGTGTCTCCACGTACTTTGGCACCTCTCTAGCCACGTCTAGCAGATACTATTCAATCAGGGCCACAAGGTAATTGCATAGCCTTTCCTACCATTCTAACCAAGAATTAGTACAAATCCAATACTAAGGTTAGGATTTCCTGTTGTGACTCTATGCTGCGCCTCAGATCATGACACATTCCTTGAAGAAAGCACACTTAGATGGTTTCAACTTAAAGCGGTCTCTTAAATCTTTATGAACACTTCCTTGAGGTGAGCCAGGTGATCTTTAAAGGTAGAACTGAAGACTTTTATATTGTCTAAGTACACTAGGACACATGAGAGCTTTAAATTACAGAGAATGGAGTCCATGGCTTGTTGGAAAGCAGCCGGGGCATTGCAGAGCCCTTGTGGCATGTGTGTAGGCTCAAGCAATCCTTTGGAAGTGATGAGTGCGGCCTTTTGTCTATCCTCAGGAGAGAGATCAACTTGCCAGTATCCAGAAGTTAAATTCATAGTGGAGAAGAAGTTGGAGTTGCCAAGGCAACAGAGAGCATTATCAATGCATGGTAGAGGATAGGAATACTTTTTAGTAAAGGAGTTCAAGTGTCAGTAATCCATCACAATACAGTGACCTCCATCCTTCTTTTTCAGTATGAGCAGGGAGGAGGCCCAATGACTTTGGGAAGGAGCCAATAGCCCAGCGTCTAATAGTTGCTTGAGCTCTTTAGACACTTGGGCGTCTTCCACGCAACTGCAGCAATAAGGTTTAGAACAGAAGGGGGAGTGTCATCAATATTTATCTGGTGAATGACACCTTTGGCTAGGCCGTAGTCAGTGCTATCTTTAGCAAAGATATCTGAAAATTGATCCAGAAAATTAAGCACCTCCTTCTGTTGTACTGGGGATAGTTGCGGGAAATCTTGAGCAGTGAACAAGGACAGGACTTGGGGCTTATCTTCAGGTAAATTGAAATCCTGAAACGTACCAAAGGGATGTAGTGATAGGACATCATGAGCATTTAACAACTTGTCATAGCCAACAACCTGCCCTCTAGACACTTGTATGGGGAGAGTGGCTAAGTTGGCAACCAGTAATTGAACAGGGTCTTTATGAGAGACATCCAAGATTCCCAGGCATAGGTAGGGCTCATTGCGTCCTAGTGAGGGAGGAAAGTATAACCCTAGAAACGTACATTCAGGTAGCTCATACAATATCTGGGAGTTTAGGATAGCTTGAGACCCAGAGGGAATGTTTACAGCGGAAGTGGACAAGAGAGGAATCCCTTCAGATGCAGGGCAAGCCATAAGAGGGCACTTCATGTTGGATGAATGTGTACAGTATTTTAGGGTGAAAACACCACAGTGATACTCTAAGGCACACATCTTGAGGCGCTTCCCTGGGCTTTATCAGGCTCTTCAAAAATCAAAGGGACTTTTTACCCTAGGATGAAGAGTTAACCACCCTTCAAGTTGATGATCCCATTGTATTCCCTAAGGAAATTAGTATCAACTAGGAGGTTTTAACTCTCATTCTCCAAGACAACGGCAGGCGCGGCTAAGTGAAGCTTGCCAAACCGCATGGGGAGAGCAGAATATGCCCCTATGGCACAAGTCATAGATAGCCCAGCTGTACCATAAAATTGATGATAGTTAAAGTCAGGGGTAAGCTTGAGCTTCTTGACAGGCTTTAAGGAGACAACATTCACAGGAGACCCTGTGTCTAAGATGGCCTTGATTTTCACCTTTTGGATGGATATTTCAACATGAGTGGTAGTACAATCAAAGGGAGGGAGGATAGCCAGAAAATCTTGCGCTTCTGCTAGCTCTTTGTCTCATTTTTTGATCATGCATCTTAAGCCTGGAAACTCCTTATAGACAGTCTGGAGAGGAAGCAAGACTGAAACGTTCTTGAATGAAGAGTCAGCAACCTCAGCAGCTTCCTTGGATGACTCTACATGCACAGGGGACCTATTAGCTTGAGTAAGGTAAGGGAAAGAGACAGCCTCATTGGCTTCAGGCAGCGGCTTGGCAGTTGTTGTAGATTTCCCAGAAAATAACTTTTAAGGGACTTAGATAGTTTCAGGTATGGCAAGAACTAAATACCCATAGTTGTTGGGATCTTTCACATCTGAATCATGCATATCAGAGTCATTAGAGATGTTTTGTAATAACAGCAAAATGGGAGGAGCCCAAGTGTCAGAAGGCTTAGAGTCAGTAATAGAGGAGGTGATTGAAGGAGACAAGGAATAGTTGTCAATGAAGAGCGTCTCTGCCTCTAGGTTGACTGTTCTTTTCCCGCCTGTTCCTTGGGATCAGGCCCTTCAACCCAAGGATTAGTGCAGATTTGAGAATGGTGATCTATCTGGCCACAGTTGTGGCAACCTTGACGTCTAAGAGAATTCTGTGAGTTCATGGTTAGGATGCAAGGGTAACATGAAGAAAACCATAATTAGAGGCGGCACAAACTCCTGCACAACTACTCCATAATGGTTAAGGTGCATATCATGCAACAGCGTCTTTGTGCTCTTCATAGAGGAAAGCATGGCCTTATGGGCTTTGGAATGAAGGCACAGAAGCTGTTACACCTTGAGGGCTTGAGCACAAGCCATGTAAGCTTCATGGGCCGTCAATTGTCTGCTTGTTATCAGTTGCTGTCCTTCCATGTAGAATATATCTACAAATTCAGCTAGAGTCTCCCTAGGATTGAAAGCAATGTGCATTAAGGCATTCTTCTTCACTTTCACAAGTGACAAACTCCTGTCAACTATATTAATCAAAAGGCCTCAACTATGGGAGTTAAACCCTGGCATCTCGCGGGCTGCCAGCCCACAGGGCCAGCCGCCTGGCCGCCTGCAGTTTTTGGGGTTCAAATCAGGATTGGATTTGACTTCAGAGAATCTCCTGAAGTTTGATGAGCCAAGTTTGCCTACAATGATGCCTCCCGCGCTAGGGGTTCCTGTTAACCCAACCAATCAACGGGCCAGGTTAGCCACAGACCCCAGAATAACCCAGGCCACATCAGAAAAAGAAGCAAAGATAACTTCCATAAAAAGCGGGCCACCCAGAGATGACCTGTCCTGTGACCTGGTTAAAGAATTGGAGTGCTCTAGTTGCAAGCCAGCCAATGAAATAACCCCTGTGATTGTCGCCACCAAGGACTGGGAGGACCAAGTAGATGGGGAAACCTGGGCCATGAAAATCTTTGAAAGTTTTGCCATGACAGATGGGCATACTTATACCCTGGGCCGCCAGGAAGATGCCCATTGCCATCCTTACAATAAAGTGACATGAACCTTAGGTTCAATCAGATCATACCATACTTTTTATTAGCTTTATTTCATCTTCAGTCTACTCCTTGTGGCCCTGTTCCCTGTGCTCACATATCCCAAGAAATTGCGGACCAGCCGCCCAAACTTTACCGTCCACCAGGAGCTCCCTTTGGCCCAGTACATTTTACCGAGTACCCACCCAACCCGGTGTATTTGGAGTTTACTCTGGAGGAGGTCCTTATCCACGGCCCTGAAGCTAGAACTAGAGAGACTAAAACTTTGTACAGAGAAGGCATCAAAATCACCATACCTCTTCTGCTATTCCAAGACAAGTATAATTTCCTGCCCGCATATTTAGTTCCAATGACGCTGCCCCACACCCCAGAGCTCAACTGCCCGCAAGATTCTGTTGCCACTGATGAGTCCACCTCCACCCAAATATTTGGGGTGATGTATATTGCCCTCACTGGGTTTATTTATTCCATGGTGCCAACAAGTGGACCTTGGGCAATACTCGGAAATTGCTATCTTATATTGTAAAGTTAGCCCCAATCCTGTGGTGGGCTCTCCCTGATGGGCCTGCGGGCTGTCTGCCCGCAAGTCCTCAGGAACCCCCACAGGTTGGATCCCTGACATTCACTCCCAGACTAAGTTCACCACCAAATTTGTCAATCAGAAGCTTCTTCATATCTTCCTAGGTCTTGATGGTGGGCAGCTCTGGCACTACTACCTCTTGGCAGGTTGGGTGTAGACAGGTCAGAATGTTTTCCTTCTTAACCTCATCTGAGGCTCTTCTCATGGCAGTTTCATAGATAGTTAGGGAAGATGCAATGATCAAGGTTTTGGGACCAAAGACTTGCTTAAAGGTAGGCTTGAAATGTGCTTCTGGAGTTGGGCCACCATTGTTGCTATCAAGTACATTTATGTGTGGGGAGAAGTCTGCTTTAGATTTGGAGGGGGGCTGTCTAGTCCACAGCTGACAAACACTTTCCTCAAGAGTATTCAGGGTCTCAGCAGTGCGAATACCTGTATTATTAGATAGAGTGGTCTGTTGCTCAGTAACATCTAGGCGTTGACCCTGTGTTGTTACTACTGAGGAAAGCTCAGCCAGCTGGGAGGTAAGGGAAGGCCCCACTGAGAGACAAGGGGCAAACCTGTCATTTACTAAGTCAATCAATTCACTCATTTCTTGCATGTCCCTATCAAGTTTGGTGTGGTCTTGTTTCAAATGGTCCACCTCATTAGCTAGAGTAATCAACTCTCTAGCACATTGGATTTAAGGGGCTCCTGACAGGCCAGGGCAACAGCCATCTTCATTGATAACTCTAACTGGACTAGCAGCAATTGTCACCATTTTGAGTAGGGCAGCAAGCTTTTGCTGTAGCTCAGCAACTTGGGTTGTCTGAGCAAGCACCTGAGAATCAGGCTGAGGCGCTTCAGTAGGGCAAACTTAACTACAAGTAGTAAATTGTAGTTCTCAAATGACATCCCAAAGTCTCTGCTCTCTATCCACCAAATTGTCAGATGGGGGAGAGGGCAGAGCATCTGGCTTGGGTGTAGATAATTCATTCACCTGAGTCCGGAGCTTGGCAATATCAGCAGCAGTGACACCCCTTTCTTGATCAAATTCTTCACTGAGCGCATAAAGGCCTTTAGCAGCAAGGTCTGCTACTTGTTGCAGTTGCTCAAAGGAGTAAGCGCTGAACACATTAAGCTGCTGTACAAGTTGTTTGAAATCAGTGAGATAGGCGTTAAAGCTGGAATCTACATGGGTTTTCTGGGGCTGTTCCAAACAGTGAAACTCATGTAGACGCTCCATAACTTATTCAGGGATGGACTGGCGTATTTGTTCAATGGAATTAACCAAATGGGTCTGGGAGATGACAGAGTTGCGCTAATTGTCTGATACCAAGGAAAACAAGGAGTGGATCCACTGTTGGTAGGCACAAACTGATCCAAGTGATGAGTGACGGCTGCTTGTAGAGATGAAATCTCCTGAACGTGGAGCCCTAACACCATTTGATGGTGGTCTAAGGTGGTTTATACAAAATATGCTAATAGGTGCTTGGCAGAGCCAGCTGCTGAGAGGAGATGCTGTGGAAATTGTGGAACCGCAATCAATTTGTAGTATTCTACTCAACTAAACTGTAGCTGATAGTGAGGGATGGCCCCATCACAGGCTAACCCCAGAGCTTCTTCCATGATTTGTTCCAAGTCAGGGGTACCCAAAGGGTAGGCCATTAGTTGGGGACCATTTCCAAGGTTCAGCACAGTAGGGACAATAGTTGGGTCTGTGATGTCCTCCTTGGTAGGAGGACTGATAATTTCAGGTGAAGTTGGCTCTTGTATAGGAGGAGGCAAAGGATCTTAAAACGTGGTTGCAAAGGGGGTAACCAAGGGGCTTATAGCCCCTGTAGTGAGCACCATTTTTGTTGTGTTCTGAGGCGCGGCACAGACACACAACAGGGAATCCTAACCTTAGGATTGGATTTGTATTAAGTCTTGGTTAGATGGCAGGAAAGACTATGCAATTACCTTGTGGCCCTGAATTAATAATCTCTACTAGTTGTGGCTATAGAGAGGCGCCAAAGTGCTTGAAGACACAAAGATAAAAACGTGGTTAGAACTTAATTTTTATTGGTAAAAGTGAAATGGGATATATACTGTGTAACTTTACCACAAAACAGTACATGGACGGTAGGATCACTTGCCATCAGCATGAGTGGGGCAATTGAGTTGTGAGGAATCAGGAAACTGAACAATTGAATTTCCCAATTTGGAGCCAGACTCATTTCAAAAGGCAAAAGCAAAAGAGAGAGATTCATCCTTGCTATAACCCATTGAAGGTAAAATTGAAACACTGTGACAGATCCAGGTCCAACCAGTCAAAATTGCTGTTATCTTGCCCTTGACTCTTGTTACTTTTATCTTCCTGTGACAAAGCTTTGAGGAGCTTTGCCTCCAGGGAGGCAATTTTGTGAGACAACACTTTATTGTCATCTTGCCAACAAGTCATTATTTCAACACTATTCTCCTCTCTACTTCTTAACGCCTCAACTTCACAAGTGGCTCTGTCCTTCACCTGTTGTAGAATTTCATTGAAACCTAACAGCAAGTTCCATGAGTTCCATGCATAAACCCAATTTCCTTGTGCAGGGGTTCCCTCTTTGGCAAAATAGTTGGAGTATAGTTATCCAAATTCCACTTTCACATCTACCAAAGATTCCTCAGGTGCTATTTTAGAGACATCTAAACTAGCCCAAGCCTCCTTGAGTGAACTGGTAGGAACTTCCTTCCTAACAGCAGTGGTTTCTACACAAAGCACCCCAAATTTTGCTCTTTCAAATGATTATAAAGAAGACATGATAATTAAAAAGTAGTTGAGTGGAAAGGGTCAAAATCAACAATATATCTTTATTAAAATTAGCTGTTTTTGCTTATATACCATTTGGGGCATAATTGGCTGAAAGCCCATCTGGTTCCTGAATCAACCTATGATTCATATCACGTGGTCTGTGACATTTGAGTCATCCAAACCTAGATATTTACCTAAAAGATCACCAATAATTCTCAACCTATGAGAACCAACCCACAATAAGAAGGAGTCACCTGACGCCATTCATCTCAATGTATCAATTCAGCATGGAGCCTCCCCAGCTCCTGGTGCCAAAACCCTATCAAAATATACATCCCAAAACTCAGCTATCAATGTTCCAACTGGGAACCAGCTGATCAAGCCTGAATTCCTAGGCATCACTACCTTTATTCAGTTATTGTTACATTTAATGGTTTTCTAGTGTTTTAAAAACCTCTTAAAACACTTTGAACCTCAAACAAAACACCACATGACATTTCTAAACCCAAATTTGGGGATTTACCTATGATTAACCTTAATAAAACTTCTTGATACAGCCAAGGCAATTAACAAATATAATTAAATCCTCACTAATTATATTGCAATATATTTATTAATTAACCTTCCCGGTCAATTAACTTGTTTTTGAGACGTCTAGTCTCTATGATTGATTCAGCCAATCTTGCCTCAGTCTTGTCAGTTAGTACGGCCTAACTAACAAAACTACCTTCTGTTATTTTATTAAATATAGATACTCAGTTTCAAGGAACCTTCATCTGATGAATTCACCAAACCTATCTACATAAAATAAACAGCAAAAACAGAGCAACTTTATATCTCAGAGTATTTATTCGGCTAAATACTTAACAGTGACTATTGTACAGTCACAAACACGGTGAATGGCAGCATTCACAACACTATTGCAATTCTTGCTTTTGTTGCAACATCTTTGATTAATCCCTCTTGGGGAATTAACACCCCAAGTAAATCACCGAGCGGCTCACTGAGTGGTTCACCGCCCAGTCAATAAACTGATGGCACCATTATCAGTTAACCATCTATGACAGGGATCACTCAATCCAGGTCCTAAATGGAACACAACTTGATTAAGCCTTGTGACTCAAGAGGAACATTACTCAGAAAAGCCCCATGACGTACATTAACAACATGTGGCTTGTCCTGATACTATATAATATTCTATATTCATATCCAATAAAGTATCATTCTCTTCTTAATCTTCCCCTTTATTTTGTTTATTATACTTCCCAGAAGTATAAAGTTGACAGTGGTAGCAGAAGATAGGTTATCCATACCTACCCAACTCAAAGGAAAAATTCCTCCCAAGAAAAGAACCCAAACAATGTCACTCCCTAATGGCTGGAGAGATTAAAAAGTAGGACAAGACGTCCCCCAGGCCTTGTCATCTACAATAATCTCCTTGTACCCATTGACCAGTACATTGCTCTCAAAACCCAAAGACTGTTCCCTACCACACCCAACCACAACAGCACCTACATAACCTGAGATACCCAATATTGTGTTTCAACGCTTACATTCCGCTGAGATTGGCGCCTTTGCAGGACTACGCCGTGAGAGCACTTCTCTTTAGATCAACAGCACCAAGAGCAAGTTTGAACAAGTGGAGTACCCCCAAAGACTCTGGGTTAGCAAAATTGCCCTCCACGTCACAGAGACTGCTCCACGCTTTGTTACCAAATGGCTAGCCCAACATCCTGACCAGAAGAAAACTGGGAAGTGTTCAAGGCTGCATTCCTCAAAAAGTTCTCCATGAAGGACTCAGACGTGGTGATTATGACTGGAATTTGAACCTTTAAAATGACAGGGACCATCAAAGAATAAATTGCGGCATATGAAGGACTACGTGACTGTGTGCCCAACACCATCAACTTTGATGAACCTGGACCATGCCTGGACTTCTACAATGGCTTTCCCATACACATTAGACGTCAGTTTGACATGAACCGCTGCAAGAACCTCAATAATGTATTCCTAGAAGGAAAATGTGCAGCTCAGAAGTCTGACAATCTACATGCCACCAACAAGCGCAAGGAAAACCCTGCAGCTAAGAAAGAGCCTTGCCCCAATAAGCAAAACAACCAAACCAACAGTACCCATCCTCAAAACGGGAATCACATTGCACAAGCCAAACAGGCCAGCACCAAAGATACCAACAAGGAGGGAAAAGCTCAGGAGAGTGCTTAGGCAGCCGCTCTCCCCCTCTTCACAAGACTTGTACAGAGAACAGGACGTGGACTCAATCACCATGATCCAGGTTCCCTCCAGTGATCCTCTACTGTTTGCCGCCCAATCTGGAAATAAACTCCTTACCTATCCTTTCTGTTTTTTTAGATACAGGGCACAGCACTATTTGATACTGGAGCCAATCAATCACTCATTAGCAAGAGTTTTAAAGACCTCATGAAGTTATCTACCATTTGAAGTAGCATCAAGAAAGTCATCATGGCGGACAACCACAGCACACCAGTTACCCACAAGACAAAACCTTTCTGGGCCCAAATTGGAGACGTCCAAACAACAATTAGTGGCCTCATCATTCCAATCCCCAAATACAATATCATACTTGGATTAGATTGAATGCAAAAGACAAAGCCTCACATTGACTGAGAAAGTGCCATCCTCACTATCCAGCAAGTGGAAGTCCACCATCACGTGTACCCAACACACCTTGACAGCCTCATTAGGGACCACATATTTGTAAAGATCATGGAAACGTAGAAAGAAACTGACATCAGCAAAATCAATTGGAGCACATGTACATATGAGGCCATACACTTCAAAAACACAGTAACTCAGCACAAACAAAACCCAATTAGAGACCAGCTAGTTAATGAATTTCCCTCTGTATTCCAAGAAACACTACCTGGGTTGCCCCCTGATTGGATATACAACACAAGATCAACCTAAAAGGTAGTGTGCTTAAAGCAAAACCCATCTACTGCCTCACACCACAAGAAGACGGCGCTCTAGAAGCTTACCTTGACAAAGCACTCAAGAAAGGCCTCATCAGACCCTCAAAATCACCCTTTGGTGCCGCTGTCTTCTTTGTGGCAAAGAAAGATGGAGGCCTTTGCCTGGTCACAGACTACATGGCCCTCAACAAGGTCACAATAAAAAACAGGTATCCCCTGCCCCTAATTAATGACCTTTTTGATGCCCTGGGGGGTCCCAAATCTTTACAAAAATTGATTTGACAGCAGGTTACCACCAAATTTGCGTGAAACCTGAAGACATTCCAAAGACCACATTTTGAACTAAATACAGATCCTTTGAATGTGTTGTCCTCAATTTTGGCATGACAAACGCTCCCAGTACCTTTTTAACATTCATGAATGAAGTATTCAAGGAACACATTGGGAAAAGAGCAATCATCTACCTGGACAACATCATCATTTACAGTCCCAACCTGCAACAACACTTGGAAGACGTCCGTGCAGTCCTCTGTACCCTGCAGGAAAACCAATTGATTGCCAAACCGTCCAAATGCTAGTCCTTCTTAAATGAACTCCCCTTCCTTGGCCATATCATTAGCAAGGACAGTATCAATCTGGATCCAGACAAAATACGCGCTATAACAGGGATGCCTGTCCTAAGGAACAAGAGCAAACTCCACACTTTCCTTGGAATGGTAGCCTATGTACGCAGGTTCATCCCTAACTGGGGCACTCTGACAGTCCCCTTGTCAGCCATCACTGGGAAAACAACCAAATTTGTCTGGACACCCTTACAAGATCAACATTTCTGCCAACTGAAAGAGCATGGTTACTGCCCCATCCTACAATACCTGAACTGTGAGGGTATCTACAAGCTAGAAACTGATGCCTCTGATTATACCATAGGAGGAGTCCTCTGTATCCAAACAGCCCAAAAGGACTTCCTCCCCGTGGCATATGAATCAAGGAAGCTATCAGATGGCAAACAAAGATACCCCATACACAATAAGGAATTGGTTGCCATTATACACTGCCTCATGAAATGGCAATGATATCTGAAAGGAGCCCAGACATTCAAAGTACTCACCAACCACAAGCTGTTGATATTCTTCAAAACACAACAACACCTTTCAAGAAGACAAGCTGAATGGATGAGTCTCATACAGAGATACCCCATGCAAATTAAATACAAGTCAGGCAGAGAGATGCTTACTGTAGACGCCCTATCAAGGCTATACAATAAACACATCCTTTGCACTGATGGCAACCCCAACTGGCCCATGTTAATTATGGGGAATCTCCAGGAAGGGTTCCCACCTGGTACCCCAATGGACATCCAAAAGAAAGTCCTCAAGAACAAACATCTGTTCAAAAACGTATATGGTACCCTCCACCAAATCCTTCCAAATGGTGACACAGTACCCTACATCTCATCAAAACAAAATATTGACACAATCCTCCAATATCACAGAGAGTTGGGACACACCTGTAGCAGAAACTTTCATGAATATCTCAAGACTTGCTACTGGTGGCCCAACATGCTAGATGATATCAGAGAGGTACTGGAACAATGCAAGGTCTATGAGAAGTACACACAAACCAAGGCTCCACCCAAGTCAGTAGTACTTGTATCCATCACACAACCCTTCAAGGTATGGCCGTTGTATATTATGAGACCTATGCCTGGTGAAAGCAAGGGCAAAAATTACATCATAACAGCTATTGACTATGCCACTAGATGGCCTATGGCACAAGCTACAAAAGAACACAAAAACAATGATGTGAGACAATTTATTGGTAAAGAAATCATAGCCAAGTTTGGCAAACCCAGCATCCTGATCACAGACGGAGGCACCAAACTCCAGGCTATTAACACCAACATCTATCTTGCCAAGAATAGAAAAAGACACATCACAGCCAGCCTGTACCACCTGCAAGCAAATGAATGTGTAGAACAACTAAATAGCTCTCTAGTGGAAGACCTCAGTAAGTTATCTGCTAATAATCCAAAAGCCTGGGTTGACATGCTACCAACCGCCCTTATGGTCTGCAGAACACAAGTCAACCGCAATACGGGCAAAAGCCCTTATGAACTTGTCTATGGTCAGAAACCCTCACTTGTCAGTACAACCACGGGTCCACAACTGCCACTTCCAAAGAAGATACCAGACAGTAATGACCCAAAAGTACTACAAGCCAGAAAGGACCAAGAAACAATGGAACAACTGTTGCAACCAAGTTTACAGACTTGCATGCTAACGTATCTTACAATACACAGGGGGCTCTCAATGAGCTGCCCCTTGACATATCTAATGTTATGGATTAATCTGATGGCAATATCAAATGGCGGGTCTTTCATCCTAATTAGAAGTGTTGCCAATTTGACCTGCTGATCCCCGCAAAAGTTATTCCTTGGCTCCAAACCTTACATGGAACTTCCCACTATGCCACCCCCTTGTGGCCTTGTGGCTTTCCCCATATGGTATATTAATCACACTATTCTACAATAAACAATACCTTATTCTTATTATTCTGTCCTTTCTATTGTACTGTTGTCTTCCCCAATTCCAAATACTGAATCCTCATTGGTTCAGTTGCAGCACAACAAAGGGTTCAGCGGGAAGCAATCTCATTGCAACAAGAAAGTTTCCAAGTTGGAGACAAGATCTGGGTTGTCAATCACAATCAACACAAATTAGACCCAGGGTTACGCAGACCAGGCATTGTCATGGAAGTGAAGCCCAATAACACCTACCTCATCAAAGGGATTGGAGCTTGAACTGAGCTGAAATATATGCATTATGACTGACTCTGTTTGTGTAAGGCAAGAGCAGCCCAACAAAATTCAAGGCTCCCTGTACCCAACGCCAAACTGGATCAATACCACACTTGTATACCAGATACTCTCAAGAAGATTCTCAAGGCTCTGCCTTCCAACACCCCAGGGGGAGATGTCACAACATCTTCAATTACTCCCTCTCAGGGAATTGACGCCCCAAGTAAATCACCGAGTAGCTCACCAAGTGGTTCACCGCCCAGTCAATAAACTGGTGGCATCATTATCACTTAACCATCTATGACAGGGATCACTCAATCCAGGTCCTAAATGGAACACAACTTGATTAAGCCTTGTGACTCAAGAGGAACATTACTTAGATAAGCCCCATGACCTCCATGACGTACATTGACAACATGTGGCTTGTCCTGATACTATATAATATTCTATATTCATATCCAATAAAGTATCATTCTCTTCTTAATCTTCCCCTTTATTTTGTTTATTATACTTCCCAGAAGTATAAACTCAACTTTTTCCACTTTTAAAAGGTACCTTTTACATTAAAAATCATAGTAATAACAAATGTAAGAAAACTTATGAAAACTTGCAAGTGTTTATTTTTGGCCTTCTCTAAACAACTGGGTACTTTTTTCCCAGTTGTATAAGCTAGTTTTTTTTAAAATCAAGATTTTACTCTTTGGCCTGGTTAAGGTAGCTTCACCGTAGGTTTTTAATTTAATATAAAAAATGGTTAAAATCACTATATTTTTGAGCTACAGCATCTCAATTATGTCATCTCAAATATGCCAATTTGACTGCAAGTTTTCATTCAAAACTCAAAGTTTTGCATACTTGCGCTACAAGAAAAGTTTTATTTTTGCACAATGGTAAATCTCTGTAATTTTGATAGTATATATTTTCAGACTTCTCTAAACCTCTATGTAAAAATATTTACTATTTTTTATTGCAAACATTCCTATTTTTCCTTTTGAAAATTGCCCCCAAATATCCCATATTTTGATCCTTAATCCCTTAGATGCCTCCCAAATCCACCACCAAAGCTGCTGTCAGGAATGCCTTTTCAGACATTTCTGAAATCAAATTACTTTAAGCAAAGGGGGAGATTTGTGTTCTCCTTCACCTTCTTTTGGAGCTCCTAAAGGGAATGGGTTAGTAAGTAGCATCTGTTCTTTATTACCTGTTAAACTGGACCCAAATTGCTTCCCAAGCCAGTATTATCATCAACAGGATTCAAACCTGGGTCTTCTTCAGTTCTAGACGCTCTTCAACCTAAAGAAACAATTTGTAATATTGTAAAAAATGAATTGTTACCTTTTGAGCTTGCTTCTAGCCAATCAAAGTTTACAGCAATTAAATCAATGGACTCTTTTAATCAATTTAATGACAAAAGCAACTGTTTTGACCTTGTCCTTACCTTGGCTTGCCCATTGACTTCTGGTTCTGTTGTTGACTCTGGTTCCTCTTCCCCAGTTTTAGCTGGGGAATAGCATGGTCTGGCCTGTTTTCATGCCTTAATGGCAAGTGATTTTCACAACAATTATTATTTTTATATTGCCAAAGTCCATTTTATCACTTCAGTACTGCAAAAATTCCAGTAATAAGTTAACTGCCCATGATCCCCATATTCCCTCCAAAGTCCCCATTTCCATCCCCAAGAGATTTGATCTCCTTTATTTTATCTCCAGATTATCATTTACCTTCCATGCTATTTAATGCTGGTAATTTATGATCTCTTAATTGTTCAATCAATAAAGTCTACATTCACCCACTGTGACTCATTTGCTTACCCTTTTAACTTGACTTAAGCTTTAAAATCCAAAACCATGAGATTACCCAAGGCTCCTCTTATGGAGTCTCTTGGGTATAAATGGTTGTTTTGGATAATCTTGCTGCCGGCTGTGTTGGCCAGCATTTTGATGGGTTTGCACGCAGATTTGGGTACCTCTCCCAAAGCACAATTCCTAGACAGCTCTTAGTGCTGGGTTATACCCAGTGTATGGTATACTGCTGCACCTTTATCACATACTCATCTCTCAGAGAAAAGACCAAGAACTATCCATCCACATCCTGAATTCCCAAACCCCAAGTCTTCCGTCCTTTGGCTTCTGCCTTCCTCCTGTGTTAATTGGGGCATACTTCTTCTTGGGACGTTTTAACCTGCTCCTAGGCAGATATTGAGTGTTCAGAGAATTATTCCATCAAGGAATAGTGTCCTTGCCTTTAGGATCCTTGGTAACTGGATTAAATCCCTCTGCCATCATTCACCACCTAGGAAGATTACTTCCTAGTGAATGAGTGCCTGACAGCTGCATCCAAGGCCTCCAGGGGGAATAAAACCTCCCAAGGCCAAAAATGCCAAAGCTACCCTCAAGAAGCAGCCTAAAAACGCCTGTCAAGACTCACATGACATCCCACAAGCCTGAAGCCAACAGCCCTACCCCTCCCCACTCTCCTATTGTTCACTCACCATATGATAGACAGTAAAGAAGTTAAATTCAAATATGAATAAGAGCACAGATAAGGCGCTGAAAATAACTCTGATAGGCATGCATCAGCTTCCTCAGAGGAGGAGCCCATCCTTAAGTGGAACTTATATGCAGTATCTGACATCTGCAATGGCAATGGAAAATTTAAAATCCTGGCTGTTGTCCCTGACTCTTTTCCAATAATGACCAAGAAGGGGATGCTGGCTTTTTCAAAAACATTTTCTTTTTCACTTGCAATGCCAGAAGAAAAACATGATACATCCCACTACCGCCCTGATAGTCCTGTCTATCCTGCCAGACTAACTACAATTTTCATGACTCAATTTAAGGAGCTCACTGTTGAGGATGGCTGTTTAGGCTTTGACAAGATACTATACTTTATCATGCGCTGGTATCTGCACCAAGTTATCCCTATCAGCAAAAAATAATTCATCTGAGCTGTTCAATCATGCCCTCCTTCATCTGTCAAAAACAGAGAGAGGAAGTCAGAGAGACAACCAAACCCCAGTGGTAATCACTGGTCAATGCTCAGTTGATGCAAATCTTGGTACCAGTGCTAGGAGCATTGATAAGCCTGTGCTCACTGAAGACCAAAAGCTATCTATTATTGGAAAGTCATTTCTGCTAAACAATGATGGTCAAGGAGAACCAAACCGTATTTTGTGCTTTTCAACCCAAGAGGGTCTCACAATCCTTCTTAGGTGCTTTACCTGGTTTACTGATGGGACTTTCTCTCCCTTTCTGAAAACCTTTTTACTGGATTTGGGCCATCCATGGCCAAGTGAAAGCACATATGGTTCCCTTTGTCTTCTCCTCTCTTCCTAATGAAATGAAGCAAGCTTAATTCCACACCCTGAACATCATCAAGCAAAGAATGAATGTCATTATTCCCTCCATGCTCAATAATGAGCCAACTGATAGGAGGGGCCACAAAAAGAAGAATATACCCCATAAAGAGTTCAGGAACAGATAAATGCAACTACAAAGGCTCCAGAATCACTCCCATTCATATCACATTGCTTTGATGATTATTTTAAGCAGCTCACACCAAGGTCTTTATCAAAGTCTTTCAGAGAAGCCCCCAAGGTTGCTTCTTTCATTACCACCAGCCTCTGCAAAAGAGCTTGATGAAGACCCCAGCCCTCAACAAGCTGGTATTTAAGGTTGGCACAAAGGAGGCCAGAAATATCTTCAATTGCTTTGCTGTCTTGGCTATGGTCAGAAAGGGAGAAGTGAACTACTTTTATGGCAAGCTTTTTAAGGAAAATTTTATTATGGACAATCAAGAAGTCTTTGCTTCATCTATTCAGCAATTTGAAAAAAATGAGTTGTTGTGTTTCAGATGTATTGTTGCATCTGCAAGGGTGATGACTCCATTAATTGGAACTGCTATAAGCAGGTTGAAGAATGCATCACAAAGACCATCTCATCACTTGAAGGTTGGCATAATCAATTTCCCCAACTGGTTAAGGTAAAGAAGCCCTCATTCATTGTGATAATCAACAAGCTGAAGATCTAGATTGACCATGGGGACCAGCTTTACCCTCAGGCCATCAAAGGTAAAGCTGTTGTATCCAAGCATGCTGGCCAGCAGGTCTAGTTTGCAAGTGTTACTAAAGAGGTTTTGGTCTATTACACCAGAGAAGGCTGCCTTGTCCATCTCAAAGGCATTGTCCCAGCCCTTGGATCTAAAGCCTACTCAAATGATTCTTCCATTAAATAATTTACTTCCAAATATTTAATTTTTACTTTATTTTTAGCATATAGATGTAAACATGAGAACAAATTTCAATATGGAAATATCACAGTTTTTTGGTATGTTGGCTTTGGAGCTTTGTGCACTATAGTTGCCACTAGCTGCCCCTTTTTTAAAAAATATTTGGAATCCTTAGATGATTGAGTCCAGCAATGTGTTTTCAATATTTTTAAAGGTTTTTTGGGATTTGATTTATGTTTAAAGTTATTATATGCAGCTTAGCTGGAAATTTGAGATATGATTTTGGTAGGGCATTCCATTTCAAAAACTGCACTTTGATTTACGCCATCTCAAATTAAATTTGAGATTGGTGTTTTTTTGTGTTAGTGATTTTGAATCACAAAAAAATAAAATAAACAATAAAATAGTTAAAATTTACATATATCTTTATAATGCGGCATCTCAAAAGTACACCATCTCAATTTTGTCATTTTGAGTCAAATTAATTAAATATTATTTTGCTAACTTTATTTACATATGAAATCACTTAGTGTAGAGTGTGTTCACGCCATCTCAATTTTACGCCATCTTGATTTACGCAATTCATCTAAAACTAAAATAAGCTTATTCTAACACTAAATCAAAGCCTGTTGTATAAAACCAGAAGATGCTCCTATAGTATTAATCCAAGACACTTATACTAAGAGCAACTTAAAATAATACCACTATGGTTGTGGTGCAGGGCGCTGCCTGCAGATATTACCATATTGAGACTACTACCCTATAAAGAAAAGTATAAGGGAACTTCTGCCCTTTCTTGTGTTTTGATTAGAGAATTACCCATCAAAACATTAAGATCAATTTCTGATTAGCCACTAATTGACGTACCTGCAGCTAGCTGCAGATGCATTGGAGAGTGACCCATTGTGGTGACTTTCATTGAGGTAATTAGTGACCAATCTATACATCTGCAGCTAGCTGCAGATGCATCAGAGAGTGACCCATTGTTGTGACTTTCATTGAGGCAATTAGTGACCAATCTATGCATCTGCAGCTAGCCGCAGATGCATAGATTGGTCACTAATTGCCATATGTATAGGCTCCTCTAATGAGTCACTCTCCAATGCATCTGCAGCTAGCCGCAGATGCGTAGATTGGTGACTCATCAGAGGAACCTATACATATGGCAATTTTTAGCTCATCAGTTTCCCCAGTTTTTAATTTGGTATAGAGACCTTCTGCTCCTTACCAACAAGTATGACCCCCCAGATGAACATTCTGAAACCAAATTCTAGACCTAGTTTCCAAAAACTGGCCATACTTTTGCTGCAACCACCTGACTTCAGTCAGGATGACTTACCCTTTCTTTTCCCTCCCCATTTCCAACTATATAAGGCCCTCAGATAGCCCCAATAAATACATCATTGAATAGAACATAACAACCAACTTAACATTCTTATATTACTTGCACAGCTCAAATAGAGAAGTTCTATTGTGTAAGGAGATAATAGTCCTGCTATGTTCCCCCAGTTGCTGCTCAGCTACTCCAACCTTACCCTTAGAATCCTTTTGCACTACAATGGTAGTTCTACTTGTGATTGTCATTGCTGGGTAAAAAAATAGTTTTTTATATGTACTTTATAACTTATCTATACATGGATATGTTGATAGAAGTTCTCTTAATAAAATATTTTAATAGTGATTTCAATATAAAAGAAAGTGATTATGCCATTTTGATTTACATCACTTCAAATTCCACTGGGTTTCATATCACCCAATTGATTCAATGCTCACAATGGATAGGGAAAAATAAGGGGGAATTATATATGACGCCATGCTACACTATATCAATTTCCCAGTTGCAATTCTTGCTTTTCACTTTTAAAAAGTACATTTTCACGCTAAAAATCATAGTATTAAAAAATGTAAGAAATTCACTGAAACTTTGCAAATATATATTTTTTTGCCTTCTCTAAACAACTGGGTGTTTTTTAACTCCAGTTGTATAAGCTTATTTTTGAGAAATTTAAGTTTTACTATTTGGTCTGGTTGAGGTAGCTCCACCGTAAATTTGTTAATTTAATATAAAAAATGCTCAAAAACACTATGTTTTTGAGCTACAGCACCTCAATTACGTCACTTCAAAAACACCATTTTGACTGCAAATTTTCAGTCAAAACTCAAATTTTTGCATACTTGTGTTACTAATAAAAAATATTTTTACAAGATAAAAAACATTGAAATTTTGATAGTATATATTTTTTGATCTCATCTACAATTCTATTAAAAAAAATATTACTACTTTTTATATTTAAAACATTCTCATTTTTCTCTTTAAAAACAACCCCCAAAATTCCCATATTTTGATGCTAATTAACTTTTAGATGCCTCCCAAGCCTACCACTAAAGCTGTGCCCAAGGCCTCCAAGGCTTCAAAGTCCAAAATCACTCCTCCCATGGCCAAGAAGGCCAAAACTACCCCTAAAAAGCAGCCTGCTAAGGATAAAGCTCCTCCCAAGACACCTGCGCCCTCGCCAGAGCCTGAGGAAACAAGCCCAACCCCTCCCCACTTCCCTTTTGTTTACTCCCCCTCTGATCCTCAAGAGAAGTTATTCAACTTCAATTGCAATTCTGGCCTCACTTCAGAGCCTGAGGATGAAGAGGAGCAGGAGCCTGAGCCTGGTGCTCCTGCGGATGAGCCAATTGAGCTCTGGGATCTTAACTCAATCCACAATGTATGCAACCAAAATGGCACCTTTTCTGTGCCAACAACGTACCCTATCAACTATCCAATTATGACTAAGAAAGGGGGTGCTGGCTTTGTCTACAAGGGCTACAGCTTCAGCTGCAACGACAAGAAAAAACCCATCCGTCAACATCACTTCAAATGTGATAATGTTGGCTGTCCAGCTAGACTCACCACCTATGGGTTCACTTGGTTTAAAGCCCTGACTATTGGACATGACTGTGCCAAGCCTTTTGACCCTCTCTATCAAATGATCTGCTGGTTTCTTTGCCAGGTGATCCCAACCACAAAGGATCAAACTACAACTGAGGTTGTCAACAATGCACTCCTTAATCTAAATGATACCCAACTAGCAACTGTTGGTGGCGCCTCAAAATTACAGAGATATCTCACTGATCAGAGATATGCTCTGAGCACTGAAGGCGTCAGTGCAAGCTCCATTGACCAATTGATCATTACTGAGGAGCAAAAACTATCTTGCCATGAAGAGAGATTCCTTCTTCATGATGATGGTCAACATGCCTCAGAGTGTATCATCTGCTTTGCCACAAGCCAGGATCTGTGCAACCTTTTAAAATGCAAGACCTGGCTTTCAGATGAAACATTCTTAACCTGCCCAAAGCTCTTCAGCCAGCTTTGGAATATTCATGGGTAGGTTGGTAATCTAGTTCTTCCCCTTGTCTTCTTTTTCCTTCCCAACAAGAAGCAGGAAACATATGTCCGGGCACTCACAATTTTAAAGGCCAAACTTGATGAAATCCTCCCAATTATTGAAGAGGAGCCCAAGAAGACTAGAGGGCACAAGAAGAAATCCATCTCCCAAGAAGAAGACACTCCCACCCCAATCAAGAAAAAGCATGAAAGCCTTCCTTGTCATGAATATCTGGTAGTGAATTTTGAACAGGCTCAGGCAAATGCCTTTATTTGAGTCTTCAAGAGCTTCCCTCAGGGATGCTACTTTCACTTCCGGCAGGCACTCTGCCGCTGCCTCCAAAAGTGCTCTGAACTTCATGAGCTGGTCTACACTGAAGGCACCAAAGAAGCAAAGGACGTTTTTAATTGCTTTGCTGCCCTTGCCCTTGTGCAAAAGGAGGAGACCAATGCCTTTTATGATGCCCTCCTCTGCCATCCTTACATTATTGCCAACCAGGAAGCCTTTGCTCTGTTCATTGAGTATTTTGAAACTCAATGGGTTGGAGTGTTTCAGGGAGCACGCCGCATTAGAAAATGTGGTGACTCAATCGCCTGGAACTGTTTCAAGCAGGTCAAAGACAGCCTCATAAAGACCACCTTCCCTTGAAGGGTGACATAGCCAGCTTGCTACAAGGGTTAGGGTTCATAAGCCCAAATTCAATAAGATCATGATCCATTTAAAAAACCAGCAGGCCATCTCTGCCTGCCTCTTTAGGACTGGTATTAAGACCAAAGGCAACCCCCCAAGCAGACCAAAGCAGTGAAAAAGTATACAGAGATTAGCAAGGTATCCTTGCCTACTATCCCAAGGATAGCAAGCTTGAGCATATTCAAGCCATCTCAGTTGCTTTTTCCACTAATATTTAAGCCTATTTGCAATAAACTATTCTTTATATTCTCTCTTATTTCCTTTGATTTTACCATTATTTGACTTTCTTTGGTATTTGGTACAATAATATGCTTATTTTAAAGTATAGTTTGTAGTTAAAATAGATGAAAATAGTTGTTTTTGGGATTATTTTAACTTTTTGGGCTTTACCCAACTATGTTGCTACTAATTGACCTCATTTTTTATTGCAGATTTGGAATTCTGAGGCTTTTTTAAGCCTAGAAATGTTTTTTAAATTTTATTTTTTTAAGAATTTTTTGGGTTGTTTTTGGAGTTCAAAAAATCTAAAATTTTAAAACCGTTTTTCCTTAGTCGAAATGCTGTAAATCAAAATGGTGTTTTTACTATAAAATCAAAATAGCTGAAAATTGAGATGGCGTATTTCGAGATGGCGTTTTTCAAGATGCAGTTTTTGAAATGGAATGCCCTACCATGATTTCTAGATGGGGTGTTTCTAGATGGTGTTCTTGGACACGTTTTATAGATGGCGTCTTTCTAGATAGTTTATATCACCACATAAAAATTATATAGGTTTGGTTGATTTGATTGCATCCAAAGATCCTGATATTACTTTGTGACTTTGGTGTGTTGTTTGATGATATTTACATTGTATGTTTCATTGATTCACATGTTAAAGATTATATATCCCTTCTTCTATATCGAATCTTGTGCTTAATGTTCATTTGTATTCAATACTTAACTTTGTTCTCTACGAGCTGACTCTGATTTGCCTATCTGAGAAGCTCTGAAAAGTAAGTATCTAAAACTCAACTTAAGGTCAATCCTACAACGGTATTAAAAGATGTATTAATTATATCTTCGATCTAGTTTAGAGCTCAAATGTTTAAGGTTAAAATAAATTACGGAATAGTTTCTTATTAAAGACATTAGTTTAAAATCTGGTCGATTACTAGCAACTGAATTTCGTTGCGTTGCGGCACAAACTTTGGCCGGACCCTTTTGAAGCTTGTGCCCACAGCAACGTAATCTTACTCATCGGTGGACTAGGGTTGATTTTATTATCGATCCTCGCTTAGCTATAATCGATCCGATTTAAGCTATCGATTGAAAGTTGGCCACCAAGAACGCAAGTCATGGGAGCAGCTCCTTGATTCCTCTTATTTTTTAAAGCGCCACCCACCTGAGCAACCCATCCCAACTTGAGCTTGCCGTCAGAGTTTGATTCGCCCTGAGAATTGCGAAACAGAGGTGGAAATTTTGGGGATGCTTGATCACAGACGGCTGGCCCAAAGGCAATACTCTGGAGTCTATCAGATGTTGGATTTTAAATTTTTAAGGGATGCTCTGGATTTGGAAATGGTGAGCCGTGCTTGGAGTATAAATGGAGCCAAATCAGCCTGTTAGAAATGAGTATGCTTACGTGATCTCCAATCCTGATGAGATGCAATCCAACTCACGGAATTTAGAAGTATCAGAAACCATCCCACCAATAATCGACCCAGGCTTAGAATACCGATCGCCTTTTTGGCGATAGCCCGCCCGTCCTAAAATATATCTGTGGTGGGCACTATGGCAAATTAGGTCGAAATTACTAATCAATTTATTCGCAATTGAAAATCTAAATGGCTGATATTAACCAATCACTAGCACGTTGTGTGTTGTCTAGTTACTTATATAAATTATTGCTACTACCTATGAAGGAGCCATGCCTCCTTATACATTGAAACTTTGATAGATAGAATAATTTTATCAGATTTAAAAATCTTTTCAAAAAAGTTTGAATCCCGCTCTGGTGAGTAGACTTTTACTGCTCATGGCTGGTAAACAAGGTCCTTTGAAGTATAAGCCACAGGTTATAGATTGTTGCGATGACGCCATATGGGTGCCACCTTAATATTTGACTTGGCTTTGGTTGATGCTGATTGGACTGTAGTTCAGATTGATTGGTGCAGAAGAAGAATGATTTCATCCATGTCTAACGTTTAAGAACATATTTGTTAAAATGCTCTTAAATCATATTAGTGGCGTGGTTCAGGAGCCTATTTGATAAATCTTGATAAGTTTTGCTTATCTAGTAGAGGTGGTATAAAGCTTCCTTGGTATTGGATGGACTTGAGTTTGTAGCTATGAGAGTGTGTGACTTGCTAGTAAAACTTTTACTGTTGGCTAGCTGTTCTGGGTTGAAAGGTAATGCCTCTTTAGAAAATACTGATTTTTAGAATGTGGGTTTAAAGCTTTGACTAAACTTATTAACGTGGACGTGAGCTGTGAGAAATGGTATGGAGATATTGACATTGATCAGTATTACAAAGGTGATTCTTCAAAGGAGTTTATGCTTCAAGAGGTTGCTGGGACTCTTAATGTTGCTGGTGAGCTCCCTATAAACTTGAAATGGCCGCTGAAAGTCTCGAGAATTATGCTTGTGCGTGGTGCAATGTCTGATAGCTACGACTTTTCACAAATAGCAGCAGAAGAAATCGTTATAGACGCGTCGCAAGAAAAATTAACAATTGTGGAACCTTCCGTTTTCAAATGGAAATATGGACATATCGATAGCATCTCTGGAATCAAAGGAACTCGTCTCAAGTATGTTGAATTAAGCAATGAAGCCCGTAGTAGGATACACTTTGACAACGTAACACATCTTGATACCCTAGTATTCCATGGCAATCTTTATCCTACCTTTCCTAATCTAACGTATGTAAAACATATCACGGCTTTATCTTTGGATTATAAGTTCGACATGGACATTCAAAGGGTAGGAAAACTAGAAGTTACCAAAGCCAATTATTTGAGGGGTCAAAGCATACTACTCAACAAGCTGGAGGCTACCGAGGATGTAATCATAGCGTCGGGAAAGTTTAATCTATTTTCAGCACCTAAATTGACTTGGGGGAGACTCGAGTTAAAACATGTCACCAAGTTGAATTTGAACGAGAGCCTGCGATGGAAAGGAACGTCTTTTATTACTTCTGATGATTTCTGTGAAAAGTACTTCAAGGCATTTGTTGGTCGCGGACTTGCTTTCAAAACCAATAACCGCTGCGAAGTTGATTGCAAACAACCATATACTCCCGCGAGCTTAACATTGCATATGTCATGCGAAACATTTAAAACAATTGAAATCAACCAAAAGTCTGTAGAATACATTCCCTTGTATGAAGCAGCTGCTGTCACGGGTGATTTGATCATCACCAATTACAATGGCACATTCTCTGCACCTAAGCTCACTGTAATAACAGAAAACGTCATAATCACCAATTCCAATAATTTCTCTTTCTCTGCCCCCAACCTCAAGAAGATCCAAGGAATCGTAACCATCAAAAACTTCAGCTCCTTCTTAGCACCTAACCTCAAAGAGATCCACGGATACATCTTTATCATTAACTCAGGCTCTTTTTCTGCACTCAACCTCAACCAAATCCAAGGAAGTGTGACTGTCCAAAACTTAAGCTCTTTCTCCGCAGACAATCTCAATGAGTTTCAAGGAAACATAATCATCAAGAACTCAAGCTTCTTCTCAGCATATAACCTCAAGAAGATCCAAGGAGATATAAATATACTGGACTCCAGCTCCTTCCATGTACCTAACCTCGAGAAGCTCCAAGGAAGTATAAGCCTGCATGCTTCCAACCTATTAGCTTCGGACCTTGAAGAAGTATGGGGTAATATTTCAATCAAGAATTCAAATGATTTTTCTTTTCCAAAGCTCAAAAAAGTCAAAGGCAATCTAAAGTTTACAAATTCAAATCCCTCTTCCAGACAGGCATTGTATCATTTAGAAAGTGTCAAATCTATTGACTTTCACCAACAAACCAACAATATTGAATTCAAGTCTCTAAAAGCCATTGATACATTAAGAATACACAACAGTTCCCTTATCAGTATCACTGGAATTGATGTCACCCAACTGGAAGACCTGATAATTGAAGGCTGCCCACGGTTGAACCATATGCCACTTTTGGATCTAAAAGTTGTCACCAGTGCTTATATTTCCGCAGCAGGAATTGAAGATATTTCCCGCATCTTTTTTGCATCATTTAATGTCACCAAACAAATTACCATTGCAAATTTCCAACATGATCAATTGCACTTAAACCTCCTTAGTGCTGGTCAGCTCACCCTCAAGGACAACTCCAACCTTGAAGTTATTCATGTGAAAGCCGAGCACTTGACTTCACCCATCAAAACCATCAACAACCCTAATCTCCATGTGGTTAAGTTTAAAAAAATGAGAATCAACTACAAACTTCATCTAAGCAACTTTAAAGGTAACCACCAATTATTAATTTTGCTAAAAACTTAGTACTTACTGCATCAACAGAAAAAGAGCTTCAAATTCCAGGAAGCCCCAATGCTGGTAACTAAAGATTTACTAGAATCATTAACCTTTAAGATACTTCAAGCAATAAAGACTTGATAGCTGCGGCAGATAAATCTCAGCCCACAAGAAAGGGTATGGATCCAAAAAAAGAGAAGATCCTAAAGGCTTATATTTCATTTGTCCTTCCCTCTGCAGCACTTGCCACCATTGGTATTTTCTTGTACCTAAAATAGCAGCACAGCTATCCTTGGGGCAAATAAACTTATACTATCATTTCTCTTTGATAATTTGAAAGCCTAGATTTATCCTTGATATCTGTTGGGAATTTTGACCAAGCAATGATGCCAATTATGATGGAGCCCACAGATTGGGATTGCAACAACCAAATCCATAAATTAGTAGTACAAAATACAATGATACTAATTATGACGGAGCTCACAGATATGAATTGCAGCTACCAAATAACATAAATTGGTAGTATAAATTATATGTATATTGGATCAGCAGTAGTCTGCTGACCTGAGCCTTAAACTAGCCAATGATAAGTGCTGCCACAGCAATTACTGATACATGATTTGCCGCAGCAGCACTTTAAAAATACACAAAGCGCTGTGGCGCCACCTAGCAACCAGATTAGGCGCCAAAGCGCCAAACTACTTTTACGTCAAGCGCTGCCGCGCCAACTAAAAATTATTGCAAGTGTCAAGACGCTGCTTTACTTTTACATCAAGCGCTGAGGTGCTGGGTTTGATTCCCCATAATCTCAAATTCCTATATTTATCACATTAATAAGCATTAAGCTTAAAGTATGCTAGAGAGTAGGAAGTTATCCTGAAGTACTAAATTATTCCATGCCAGCAAGGATTACCTGTGCTGGGTGAAGATGAATATATTCTATTGGTTGACGTGCAAAAAGCATCAAACCTAGATTAATAATTAACCAAATTAGGGGCGTATTAGAATGTCCTAGAAGACATTGCTAACAGCCCAGAGATTACCTTTGCAGAAGGTAAAAGTAGAATTAATCATTTACAATAAAATCATCTTTGAACCATCTTTATTTTTATCCTTAATCTGGTTGACCTTTATCCTAATCCTTAAGTGCTTCTGCGCAATCAGAAGCCATTGCTGGGCAATAATCATGGTTCCATGCAATCTTGGCTCTTATGATACATACTACCCATATCTTCACATATGACTATATTCTGGAAAATGTCCTGTGCCCTATAATCTCAAATAATTGTGGCGCTGTAAAGCAAAAAGTGCAATAATATCACTTCCCCAGAAATAGGTACCCACTTCAATTCAGGCACGGTATTTTCTAGGAACAAAAAATACAACATTATGGCTTCATGTTTATTATTTTAGATAAAAACATTTGATGTTATAAGAATGAAATCATAATCACATATCTCTGTTCTTAGAAAAGAACAGTGCCACAATTAAAGTGGGCACCAAAAAATATCTGAAGCAGCTTTAGAGTCATTTACAGCCTCTCAAAGTGCTATCATAACTTTCAAAAAAATCCCGCAGGAAAGTCAACTGTGAGAAAGTTGGCAGCCCAAAGAAAAATTTCTCTATTTGAATCAATAGGAAAATGAAAAGTTTAGTTAAAGTCAACTTCTGGAAGTCAACAGACTCAATTCATTCTCAACCCATATCCTGATCATTTTACTTGATATAAAAATGGTCCTATAAGCTTATAAAGACTAATTTCCCCAAAGGAAATAAATACAGTAACTAAGACCTCAATCAAAAGAACCCTCAATAGCATTATATATCAATAAGAATCAATCATTCCAGCAAAAATCATTTTATACTGCCGCTCAAGGATTAAAAGTCAACCAAAAATAAGCACTAAAGATCTGTAACATCAACTGAATTAGTACAAATTTTTATTGTCAATAGATACTACATACCAGCTGGGAAGTAAATGCACTTTAGTAGCTTTCACTGCTGTGATGATGATAAAGAGTTACCTCAAAAATAGAACCATCTTGGTTAAACACAAGATCAAAACAGGCTGGATTTTTATTGATTGCCAGTATAAAAGGTACTTACAACAAGGCAAACTACAAGGGGGGAGAAAAGTAAAGGAGAGAAGAATGTACTTGTTGAAAGACAGGCTTATATCTTAAGCTAAAGATACTGTGGATTTATCCTTTTAGTGTGCAAGGATAAGTATGAGCAGGAAGAACAGTATACCTAATTGCCGCATGACTTGAATATATTACAGAAAATGAGAGGAGAAAATAGTTAAATATACAGTGTTGGAGGGTCAAACATTTTCCTTGACAAAATCCCCACTTATGGGGTTATTCAGCTGTGATAGAGACACCAGGGAAGTGTGGCTTTAACATTTGTTGTGTTCTGAGGTGCAGCACAGACACACAACAGGGAATCCTAACCTTAGGATTGGATTTGTACTAAGTCTTGGTTAGATGGCAGGGAGAGTTATGCAATTACCTTGTGGCCCTGGATGAATAATCTCTACTAGTTGTGGCTATAGAGAGGCGCCAAAGCACTGGAAGACACAAAGACAAAAATTTGATTAGAACTTAACTTTTATTGGTGAATAAGAAATGTAATATATAGTGGTTTGTGATATCAGAAAACAATACCAGGACAGTAGGATCATTTGCCACAAGAATGAGTGGGGCAAGTGAGATGTGCAGGATCAGGAAATTGAACAATTGTATTTCCCAATTCAGAGCCAGCCTCTTTTTGAAGGGCGTAAGCAAAAGAAAGAGATTTGTCCTCAGAATAACCCAACAAAGGCAAAATCAAAACATGGTGAATGGTAGCATTCACAACATTGCCCCCTCTAGATTGGTCTTAGGGGTTAGTACTTGCGGAGGAACTTGGCATGTACTTGGGCAAACAGACGGCCACTAGAGAGGATTTCCACAGTGTACTTTGACCCTTGCTTGAAGGTCACTTCTAGAGGGCCATCCAAAAAATGTATCTAACTTGTGAGTGTGTTCTTTCACTATATGCTGATAGTAGAGAACATGGTCCCCAATGTTGAACTCAGATAAGGGCAAGCATCCTGCATTATCAGGAGAGAGCTCCAACATCTTGGTTTTGTATGGAGAAGTGTATGCAGTAGCCTGGATATCAATGATTTGGTTAAATAGATCCTTGATATGCTTGTCAGGGTTCATGGCCTTATCAGAGGAGATTAGGGGCCCCCAAGAGCAACGGGGTAGTGGCTTCACTACCATATAGCATACAAAGGGGGAATACCCAGTGACACAATGCTTGCTAAGGCAATAAGAAAAGAGAGCAGTGGTAAGTATAGGTCCCAATTAGCAGCGTCAGAGTAGGTGAGTTTTCTCATGATGGAGACCAGTGTTGAATTTGTACGCTCAATGGCCCCATTAGTAGAAGGGTTGTAGAGGGCAGAGAAAGACTGGTGGGACCCCAACGCTTTAACAACAGAGGTTACCAGCTTGGCATTGAAGTTAGTCACATTATCTGAGAGCAACACTTGAGGGCAGCCATGGCGGTAGAAAACATCTTGTAACAGGAAGGCATAAGTTATCTTAGCAGTGATGTCCTTAGTAGGGCAAGCTTCTACCTACTTGCCAAAGTGATCAAAGCAATTAGGATAAAGCGGCAACCAGAGCGGGAGCAGGGGAGAGGCCCTACAGCGTCAATGTTGACAGTGTGAAAGGCATGTTGAGGGGGTACTAGCTTGAACTCATTAAAGGCAGCCCAATGTCTCTGGAGCTGGAAGTCATGGCAACTAGCTATGATGTATGGAATCAGCATATGAAGGGTTTCCCAGAAGTAATTTTTCTGGAGCCAGTCAAAGGTCTTGGAAATGTCCCATTCCCAGTCTCTTTATGAGCTTGAAGCACCAATGAAAGGCAAAGACTAGGTTGTACATAAAGAAGATATGGTCTTGTACTTTCTTGAAGAGCTGATTGACGCAAATGATAATATACTCAGATAGTTTAGACAGGGCTTGTGACTGTCAGGGATCCAGCCTGTTGGGGGTTCTTGGGAACTTGCAGGCAGACAGCCTGCAGGGCTGGCAGGGAGAGCCCACCACAAGATTGGTGCCAACTCTACATTATAATATAACAATTTGCCCAGAAGGGACCAAGGTCTGCTTGCAGGTACCATAGAATCTATCAAGCAGGTAAGATTGATGTACATCACCCCAAATATATGAGTGAAAGTGAAATTATTGGCAGCAACAGATTCTTGCGGGCGGTTGGGCCGCGGGGTGAGAGGAGGTGTTATTGGGACCAAGTATGCAGGCAGATAGTTTACTTGTTGCAGAATAGCAGGAGAGGTATGGTGATTTTGTTGCCTTCCCTGTAAACAGTCTTTTTCTCTCTAGTTCTTGCCTAAGGATTGTAGATTAGGATTTCCTCAAGGGTGAACTCCAAATACGCAGGGTTAGGAGGGTACTTGGTGAAATGTACTGGGCCGTAGGGAGTTCCTGGTGGACAATAAAGGTCAGGCAACAGGTCCACAGCTTCTTGAGATTGATGGGTGTGAGGTGCAGAACCGCAGGAGATAGACTGTAAATGAAATAGAACTAATATCAAATATGGAATAAACTGGTTGAACCAAAGGTTCATGTCACTTTATTGCAAGAATGGCAATGGGCAACTTCCTGGCGGTCCAGGGTATAAGTTTGCCCATCTGTCATGGGTAAACTTTTACAAATTTCTTTGGCCCAGGTGTTACTGTTTACCAGGTTTTTCCAGTCCTTGGTGGCATCCATTGCAGATGTTAATTCATTGGGTGGTTTATACTGAGAATACTCAAATTTCCTTGTTGGTTTGTGGGGTTGGTCATCTCTGGGTGGCCCGCGTTTTATATGAAGTTTCTTTATTTCCTTTTCTGTGGTGGCCTGAGTTATTTAAGGTTCTATGATTAGGCCTGCCTGCTGATTGGTTGAGTAAACAGGAAACTTCAACGTGGGGAGTGTAAATGTAGGCAATTTTGACTCATCAAGCTTTAGAGGGTTTCTCAAAGTCAAATCCTGCTCTGGTTCAAGCCCAAAAATCTGCGGGCGGCTGGTCCTGTGGGCTGGCAGCCCCCAGGATGTCAGGGTTTGAATCCCATAGTTGAGGTTTTCCAGTAAGCATGGTCAGTAGGAGTTTGTCACTTGTGACATCATCCCCTTCTTACCTGTAGTCCTACTCCCTCCTTGCCCTCTTGTCCAAGTGTTGCTGTATGGCTCTCTGTGCGTTAGGCAGGTTGGAGATGGGTTCCCAGGTGCTCTCTTTGGGGGGTAACCTACCTATTTGACATAGTACTGTGGGGCCTTAAAGTGGAGGTGGTGTCCATGGATGTACTCCACTTTGTATTTGGTTGTGTGTCCCTCCTGGATGGGCGGGGTTTTTTGTTTTGATCTTTTGGTGGGTAAGGGAGGTTCCTTCTTTCTTGAATAGCAATAATTAGTGGAAGATATTGTGGATTTTCCAAGTAGGCGGTAGTTCTAGTTTTTAAGCCACTTCCCCTATTTGCTTTATAATCTTGAAAGGGCCAGAGTGGCAGTGAGCTAGCTTACTACTGGGTACATATAGGGGAACGTTCTGTGAGTTAAGGTAAGCTTTATTGCCTATCTCCAGAGGTTTTCTGGGGACTCTTTTCTTATTAAAAAACACCTTATAGGTCTTAAAAGCGCAGGTCAGTTTCCTTAAGCAGGCTTCTTGGGTGGTGATATTTGTTCAATCCAGGTTTGTCCTGCTGTATTCTGTTCCTTGCTGCCAATGCTAGGGTTCCATGATGGATCAACCCCGTAGTTAGCCTTGAAGGGGGACATGCCTGTGGATGCATGATCTTTGCTGTTATAGGTGTATTGTGCCATGAGTAACATCTCTGCCCAGTTGTCTTGGTCTGCATTGTTGTAGCATTGGAGGTATTGTTACAAGATTTAGTTGACCTGTTCAGTTTTTCTGTCCGTCTGTGGGTGATAAGAGGTTGACATGCAACGTTTTATTCCAAGGTCTTTCATCACTTGGGTCCAGTAGTGGAAAGTGAACTGGGGTCCTTGGTTGGTGATTATTTCTTCTGGAGTACTGTGTTGTGTCAAGATGAGGTTGTGAAAGTGTCTGACAGTCTCAGCTGCCGTACAGTGGGTAGTGGTCATGAGGAAGTAAGTCATTTTTGTGAAGCAGTCAACCATTACTAGAATTGCGCCAAAGGATTTTGGAGGGGGGAGCTCTACTATGTAGTCCATTGACACTGACTTCCAGGGTCCAGCAGGGATGTCCAGAAGTCTAAGTAGTCCTTCTGGCTTTGAGTGACATGTCTTGGTTCTTCTGCAGGGTTCACAACCATTGATTTAGGCAGCTACTTCCTTGTCCATGCTCAGCCATGTGTAGTTCTGCTTGATACTTAAGAGGGATTTGTGTTTGTCAGGGTAGCTGGCCATCTCTGAATTGTGGTGATCAATCAATATGTTTGTTTGGGTTGGGCCTTTGCGTACGTAGATTCTGTTGTGGAGAAGCAGGGTAGCGCCTTTCAAGGAGTATCCTTTCTTTGAGTGGTGGCAATCTGGGTCCTTTGTCAGGGCTTTGACTAGTTTGGTTGAATAGGTGTCTTGTTTCTGAGCTCCTATCATGTTGGGTTTGCTGGCGGCAATCTTCAAGTACTTCAGTTGTATTCCTAGGCTGGTGGGGTCTAGTAGTGTATGGGTGTTACAGTCTTTGATTTCTACAGAGTAGGGAATCAGGTTGGTTCTCCTGCTCAAGGCGTCTGGTACCATGTTCACTTTTCCTGGCTTGTATTCTATGGTCAAGGTGTAGTCAGCCAGCTCTAAGGCCCATCTTGCTTGCCGTTGGTTCAACTGGCTTGGTTTAAAGAATTAGACTAAGTTCTTGTGGTCTGTCAGAACCTTTACCAGATGTTCAGCAACGCACAAATACCTGCACCAATGCTTCAATGTCTTCATTATAGCTAGCATCTCCTTGTTGTATATTGGATAGTTCCCTTCAGCTGATAACATCTTCTTGGAGTAATATGCTACAGGATGTAGCATACCATCCCCTCCTTCCTTAAGAAGGACCCCACCCACCGCAAAGTCAGATGCATCTGTCTCCAGCACAAAAGGTTTAGATGGGTCAGGCATGGCAAGGACCGGGGCAGACGTGAATGCTTCCTTCAGGGTCACAAACGCGGAGATGCACTCATCAGTCCAGACAAACTGAACCTTTTCAGAGCAAAGACAGGTCAAAGGCAAAGTAATCTAAGAATTTTTTTGGATGAAATCCCTGCAATAATTTGCCAGGACCAAGAAACTTCTCACATCTTTTCTGCATTTGGGTATTGGCCAGGCTGTCACTGCTTCCACTTTATCCTGCGCCATAGTAAACCTGCCAGTCTTTATCACATATCCCAGTAATTTGACCTTGTAATGAAATAATTTGCGTTTCTTCAGCTTGGTGTGTAAGTTGGCCTATGAGAGTTTATCCAGTATTCAGTCAAGGTGTTGGAGGTGTTCTTCATGTGACTTGCTGTATATGAGGATGTTGTCCAAATATGCCATGCAGAATTGGTTGAGGTACTTGCCTAGAACAGAGTTGATCATCCTTTGGAAAGTACTGGGGGTGTTGCACAAGCCAAACAGCATAACCAGGTATTTGTACAACCTTTATCTGGTTTTGAAAGCCGTCTTGTATTTGTGACCTTCTTTGATTCTGATCTGGTTGAAGGCGTCTTTCAGGTCAATTTTTGAGTACACCTGAGCTCCAGTCAGTACTTCAGAAAGGTTGTCAGCATTGGGGATGGGGTAGCGGTTCATCACTGTAATGTTGTTCAGTTTCTGGTAGTTCACACAGGGACACATTCCACCATCTTTCTTCCCTACAAACAGCATGGGTGACAAGCAAGGGGCTTTTGACACCCAGATGAAACCTTTTTTGTCATGTCCTTTAGGTATGTATTCAGGGCTACTTGTTCACAATGGTTGCATCTGTAGATGGGGCTGTGATGTGGTTGGGTTCCTGGTAACAGGTCTATGGCGTGATTTTAGATTGAGTGGCTGGGGAGATGGGTTGCTGCTTCCTTGCTGAAGACGTGATTCCACTTCTCTAAGGAGGAAGGTAGGATCCCCACACTGGGTTCCATTTTCAGGTTCAGGAGTGTTTTGGTCTTTTGCTGGTTGGACCCAGCTGGAATTGCACCACATTACACAAATTGTCTCCTTTCAAGGCGACTTTTTGATTACTGAAATTCAGAATAGTGCTGTGTCTTTGGGACCAGGTGTCCCCTAGGATCAAGGGGTAGGGAAGTCCCTTCAGGATGATGGGGAGCACTGGGTAGTTATTCTGACCAATTTTTAATGGTAACTTGGCGGCTCACCTGAATCCCAAGTTGTGAGAGCTGTTTCCCATGATTACTTTGACACCTTCAGTGGAGGCCTTTAATCCTAGATCCTTTGCAAGGGTGGTGTCAATAAAGCTCTCTTCAGCCCTGGTATTAATGAAAGCCTCAACAGTCTGGGATGTTGTGAGTGTTTTCACTTCAACTTGGATAAATTTTTAAGACTGTATGGAGGTAATTATTTGTGCTAAGAAAACCGTAGGACCACTCTTCTTGGGGAAAGCTTTAGTGAGGTGCCCAGGTTTGTGGCAGTAGAAACACAAATGTTCACAGTAGTGGCGTTAGAGTTCATCAGGGGATACTCCTGGTCTGTTGGGTGTCAGGGCTTGGTTTGCACTCTGAGTGGGAGAGGGGGTGCCTTCCTGGTTGTGGCTCAATCCTTACACAAAGGGAGTAAATCATCTAGGCCAAGCGTAGGGGGATGGTGCTTAAAGAGCTCCTTCAAGGCAGGGCAAGCTCCTCAGCGGTACAAGATGGCTGATAACTTGTCCTCAAGTTGGGTTTTGGCTTTCAGTTTCATGAACTTGTTGGTGTAGGCTTTAAGAGTGTGAGGTCCTTGTCTGATGTCTAGTAAATTGATGAGGGCGTGGTGGTGGGTGTCTTGGTTGTTGCCAGTGGCCATCAGTTCACTCTCAAATTGAGAGTAGTCCAGGCAGAACTTGAAGTCCTTGGTGGTGGCCTTCCCAAACCAGTCTAAGGCATTGCCAGAGAGCATGGAAGCCACTCCAAGGACTTTCTCAGTGTTGTTGGAATATGAGTTTGTGTTAGCCTGAAAATGAAGACAGAGGACTGAAATGGCTCTTCTGGCTTCTTCTAGGGTGAGCTTTCCCATCTGTGGCATATATACACCTTGATTTTGGTCTGATTTACTATAATGTTCTGAGCCTGCAAGTTTGGGTCTTGGTCTTCTTGAAGCCAAGCAAGGCGTCTTTTGGATCTGTAATGGTTCAGTGTTGGGTTGCTGATAAAATTTGGTTGGTAGCCAGCTTGTATGCATAGTAAGCCAAAATTAATAAAAGTAGCATACAAGATGCCCCAAGAGTTATCAACATCTTGGGGCCCAGGTTACTGTTTTTAAGGTAGATTTCCATAATGTCATGAATCCAGCATGTGGGGGGTTCTTGGGAACTTGCAGGCAGACAGCCTGCGGGGCTGGCAGGGAGAGCCCACCACAAGATTGGTGCTAACTTTACAATATAAGATAAAAATTTACCCAGGAGGGCCCAAGGTCCGCTTGCAGATACCATAGAATCTATCAAGCAGGTAAGAGTGATGTACATCACTCCAAATATCTGAGTGGAAGTGGAATTATTGGCAGCAACAGATTCTTGCAGGCGGTTGGGCTGCGGGGTGTGGGGCAGCGTCATTGGAACTAAATATGTGGGCAGGAAATTATACTTGTCTTGGAATAGCAGAAGAGGTATGATGATTTTGTTGCCTTCCCTTTAAAAAGTCTTTGTCTCTCTAGTTTTTGCCTCAGGATTTTAGATTAGGATTTCATCTATGATGAACTTCAAATATTCAGGGTTAGGAGGGTACTTGGTAAAATTTACTGGGCCGTGGGGAGCTCCTGATGGGCAATAAAGGTCAAGCAGCAGGTATGTGGTTTCTTGAAGTTGATGGGAGTGAGGTAAAGAACTGCAGGAGGTAAACTGTAAATGAAAAATAAATAATATCAAATATGGAATAACCTTGTTGAACCAAAGTTTCATATCACTTTATTGCAAGAATGACAATGGGCAACTTCCTGGTGGTCCAGGGTAAAAGTTTGCCCATCTGTCATGGGTAAACTTTTACAAATTTCTTTGGCCCAGGTGTTACTGTTTACCAGGTTTTTCCAGTCCTTGGTGGCATCCATTGCAGAAGTTAATTCATTGGCTGGTATAGACTGAGAATACTCAAATTTCCTTGTTGGTTTGTGGGGTTGGTCATCTCTGGGTGGCCCGCGTTTTATATGAAGTTTCTTTATTTCCTTTTCTGTGGTGGCCTGAGTTATTTAAGGTTCTATGATTAGGCCTGCCTGTTAATTGGTTGAGTAAACAGGAAACTTCAACGTGAGGAGTGGCAATGTAGGTGTTTTTGACTCATCAAGCTTTAGAGGGTTTCTCAAAGTCAAATCCTGCTCTAGTTCAAGCCCAAAAATCTGCAGGCAGCTGGTCCTGTGGGCTGGCGGCCTGCAGGGTGTCAGGGGTTGAATCCCATATTTGAGATTTCCCAGTAAGCATGGTCAGTAGGAGTTTGTCACTTGTGACAGTGACAGTCCACATGTTTGGTGGTTTGCAGGTGGGGCTAATGTTGGCCAATTAAATTTTGGTTGTTTGTTGCAGGTAGAGGCCTAATAAGAAATGATGGCTACTAGGGACGGTAAGGCCTAGCTAGTAGGTGTAAAAAATAATAGAGGCAAATGTTGTCTCCACCCAGCAGAGGATATTGGCTGCTGTGGGCTAGAGGTCTTCAACCAGCAGGGAAATGTGGCTGCTTGGGGTGAAGAATGAGATAGCTCAGCAGGGAACTTTGTCTGCTTGGGGTGGGGAGTGATCCATCCTGATAGGTAGTGTTTGCTCCTTGGGCTGGAGAATGTTTAGACCCTGACAGGTAATGTGGGCTACCAGGGTAGAAGTATGTGCCAGCTTGGTAGGGGACGCCTACCAGGGCTGTAAGTTTTGGATCCCTGGCAGGTAGCGTGGGCTTCCAAGGAGGGGAAGAGCTCCGGGGGCTCTATGTACTCTTATACGCTTGCAGGAGGTCTGTGAGCAAGCATCCTACTGGGCTGGTAGAATGTACTTGTTTATTCCCTATGAGAGCTTTGGGGAGAACCCAAAGTGAGCATTAGAGGGCATAGATTTGCTTAGAGGTGTCACCAAGGCAGTTTGCATAGGGAAGCAGCCACAGAACTTGGTATGATCAGGCCTCTGGGAAGTAAAGCTGATTACTTTATAACTGAAAGCCCAGAATTAATCACCTGGGTGAGTAAAAACAATGAAATAGACATTATTGATCTATGGTTGGATGGCCTAAGTGGATTGCCACTTGCAAGGGCCCAGTCAAACGCCAGTTCAATCTAGACTCATGCCTGGGTCTACAGGTTCTGGTAACAGGGACTGAGATAAAGAACCAAGGTGGTTCAGGATCATCAGAGAAGACTAGTAAGAAGTACTGTATGATCATAGTGAAGACTAGTTGAGGGACAATTTGTTAATTTTGAAGTTTGGAGCCAAAATATTTCATTATTCAGGTGGAACCAAGGTGGTTCATAGTGAGAATTTGTTGATGGACTAGTATGAATGAGATAAAGAACTAGCTGGTCATGATGCTGGAATAGCTTATTATGATGCAGGATTGATAAAAAGTTAGTCAATCATGATGCAGGAGTAGCTGATCATGATGTGGGAGTATCTGTAGGACTGGTCTGAGCTGTTGGAGACTGAAATGAGCTGGCTGAAGGACCAGAAGATGATGGTGAAGAACTGGTGGTCCGGAGAAATAAGCCAAAATTTTGCCAAATTGATTTGCCAAAGTGGGAAAAAGTGGAATTTTTTGCCTTGATTTAGTAGTAAAATCAAGAAGGAATGTGAATAGAAGTGTGATTAAGATAATTATTTTAATTTAGTTCCTAGGATATATGAAGGTATGTTGCTATGAGAGCTGGATACAAAGTTGTTTTGGTGGGACATTTTCCTTGGATTTTACTATATTAGTAAACATATGGGGAAACATTGAAGAGGATAAAATACAATCTAAATGGTATTCTACTATTTAAATTGGTTTAGATTGAATGCAAGGAAGACTGTTGCTGGAATAATGGACCAGTTAACTCTTTGGTGCGTGAAGAGTTGTCAATTTGAGCAGTTTGAGCAGTGAAAATTGTTTTTCTAGTTGGATCCCAGTGAAACTTCAGTAATGGTCCAGTTTTGCGCTCTGCATTTATTAGTTGAGTTTTGGCAGGTTTCCTGATAAAAATGATTGGTTGGAAGCCAAAAAGATTAAAGTATAAGCAGGGAAATAGTGAATTAATACTTTAAGCTTTTGAGAAAGTAAGTATATAAGCTTAAGTTATTATAGAAAAAAGTGAGCAGCAATGGTTTAAGCTTCTGAAGAAAGCCATTTGAAGGTGGAACTTCTGGAAAAAGGACTATAAGAAGGTGGCTGGCTGGAAAGTTACGGGGTCTTTTGACAGTTTTTTTTGCAGGTTGTTCCAGGTCTTTGAGAGGACACTTCTGGGTCTCTTGAGTTTCTGCCAGGAGGTTTTGGAAGCCTTTTGATCACCAGCAGGAGCTTGGTTAGAGCTGAAGCCCAAGATAACAGAGCAGGAGCCCAAGAATAAAGAGCTGGTTCCTAAGCACGGCGCAGAAGTTTGATTCCAAGGAGCCGGAGTCCACATTTGAGGAGCAGGAGTTCAAGTCTAAGGGGCAGACGTCCAAGACAAAGGTGCAGGAGTCCAAGACCAAGTACAAGGAGTCCAAGATATTGTTGGAGGACCCCAAGTATTGAAAAATCCATATTGTTTTGCTGACCCCCGGGCCATATACCAGAAGGTTTCTAAGGGTATCTTTCTTCTGAGAGTAAATAAAGGCCCATTTTGACCTCTATACATATTTCTGAGATAAATTTTTCCTTACTAGAGAATGACAACCCATTCCAGCTGGTCCCTGGCTATGACCCAGGACACAATTTGGGGACTGGTGGACAGGAATTCCACAGGGCTAATCAGACTTCTTCTGTCTCACTTTCCCAGAAGGAAGAATATACAGTTATTTCATACAGTTAATCAGCCTCAACAGGATATAGAGCAAGGATGGGCATTCTGGATAACCCATCAGTGTTCTGATGTTGAATCCCGGGACAATGTAGCACAGTAAAGTCATAAACTTGCAGAAAGAGAACCCATCTAGCTAGCCGTTCTTCTGGCTCCTTAAGCTGTTGTAGAGAATCCAGAAAATTCATGCTTGCTTCTTCATTATCCCAGTCTGACTCTTTTACAGTTTGACAGGGAATCCTTTATGTAAGCTTTGGTGAGCTTGGATTCTGGGCAAGCAATCTTGGCGTTAAACTCATCACCATCTGGTGATCACTTCCACGTTTTTCACTTCCCATAGTCTTGAATGCAGACTATCTCTTTTATTTTATGGTAGTCTTCTTTCAATTAAAAGCCAGGAACATAAAACATAAAAAGATTGAGGGGAAAGCAACTATTGTCACAAATAAGCATCATTGTTTATTAATTATTATCATGTTTCCATTATATACCAATCAAGTATATTTGGCTGAAAACCCCTCTGGTTCCAGAATCAGACCTGGATTCCTATCACATGGTTTATTACATAACAGTGTCATCCAATCCATATCTTTACCAAAAAGATCTTCACACTCTTAACCTATAAGAATGTGCCCTAATACATTCCAGAATCACCTGATTCCTTCTGTGGAAATGTATTGTTTTGGCTTGAAGCATTCCAGACTTCTGGCGCCAAAACCCTGTGGAATATACATATTTCTGATCTAAGCTATAATTGTTCCAACTAGGAACAAGCTGGTCAATCCTGAATGCATAGTCAACATTGTCTAAATTTAGTTATTTTTGCATTTAGTGATTTTTTTTGCATTAAAAGCCTATTAAAATGCTTCAAAACTCAAACCAGGCGCCACCACAGCGCCCAAGAACTTTCCCTGGCGGCACCTGAAACATTCAATAGAAGCGCCTTGGCGCTTTACAAATCAATTAGGTGGTGCTTCTAATCTAATAAATTTGCCAAAACAGCGCTTTTAAATCAAAATTTGGGGGTTTACTTATGGTTAACCTTAACCAAACTTCTTGAAACAGTCAAGGCAATTAAACAATATAATTAAATCCCCATTAATTATATTCTAAGCATATATTAATTAACCTTCCCAGTTAATTAATCTGGTTGAAGACAACAAGTCTTTACTTGACACAGTCAAGTCCACTTTGGCCCTATGATTAAATCCTCATCAATCATATTCAAGAGTATTAATTAATTAACCTTCCCAGTTAAAAAATTGTGTTTGAGACACCTAGTCTCATGATCTGAATTGTTCAGATTATTAATTTTGGCCCACAATTATTACAGCCTAATTGATTTCTGGGTAATCCATTACTACACTGGAAAATCTCTCCGAGGCCAACCCTATTATTTTGAATTTCAACCTATGAAATTCATCACAATTCAACCTCTTTGTGAAACCACAGCCTAATGTGTTTGTAGTATGGTCACAGCTGTTGTAATCACTTAAGAGAGGCGTGGTCAGTGACAACAGTGAAATGGGTGTCATACACATAATTGCAGAACTTTTTGAGTGCATGCAACACAGCAAGGCATTCTTTTTTGGTAACACTGTAGTTCTTCTCATGCTTGTTCAGGACACAAGAAGTATAAGCCACAGGATGATCCACACCTTCACCGTCTAGTTGAGCCAAGATAGCTCCAATTACTAGGTTGCTAGCATCAGTTTATAGGATGAACTCTTTATTGTAGTCAGGATACACTAAGATGGGAGCCTCCTTGAGTTTTTGTTTGGGGGTCTCAAAAGCTTGCTGTTGGCTAGCGGTCCATTTGAAGGGGACATTACGTAAAAGTTGGTCCAAAGGTTTGCTCATATTGTCAAAGTCAGGGACACACTGTCTGAAGTAACCCATCATGCCTGGAAATACTTGTACTTCTTTCAGGTTGGTGGGGGCAGCATTTTGCTGATGGCTTCAACTTTCTTGCTCATTGGGTGAATCCCTGTCTGGGTTACTTAATGGCCCAAGAATTCAAGACACTATTTGAAGAAAGAACACTTAGATGGTTTCAGTTTAAGGCCAGCCTCTTGAATCTTTATGAACACTTCTTTGAGATGAGCCAGGTGATTGGTAAAGATAGCACTAAAAACCATTATCATCTAAGTATACTAGGACACATGAAAGTTTCAAGTTGAGGAGGATGGAGTCCATGGCTTGTTGAAAAGTGGCTGGGGCATTACAGAGTCCCTGTGGCATATGTGTAGGCTCAAACAGCTCTTTGGATGTAATGAACACAGCCTTTTGTCAATCCTTGGGCAAGAGATAAAATTGTCAGTATCCAGATGCCAGATCCATTGCTGAGAAGAATTTAGAGCCTCCAAGACGGCAAAGAGCATCATCAGTATGTGGCAAGGGATAGGAGACTTTGGTTAAAGAGTTTAATTTTCAATAAACTATCAAAATATGATGCCCCATCCTTCTTCTTCAAGATGAGTAAGGGGGAAGCCCAAGGACTTTGGGAAGGGGCCAGTAGCCCAGTGTCTAACAGCTGTTTGAGCTCTTTAGACATCTGGGCGTCCTCCACGCAACTGCAGCAATATGGTTTAGAATGAAAGGGGGGAGCATCTCCAGTATGGATCTGGTGGATAACACCTTTAGCCATACCATAATCAGTGCTGTCTTTGGCAAAGATGTCTGAAGATTGGTCTAGCAAATCAAGTACCTCCTTCTGCTGAACCAGGAATAGTTGTGGGAAGTCTTGTGCAGTAAACAAAGATATGACTTGGGGCTTGTCTCCAGGTAGGTTAAAATCCTGGAAAGTAACAAAGGTGTGAAGTGACAAGACATCAGGACCATTCATTAATTTTCCATAACCAACAACCTGCCCTCTAGATACATGTATGGGGAGAGCAGTTAGGTTAGCTACTAGCAATTGAATAGGGTCTTTATGGGAGACATCTAGGATTCCAGGACAGTGGTAAGATTTATTGAAACCTAGAAAGGGAGGGGAGTACAACTCCAGGAATGTACACTCAGGTAGCTCATAAAATATTTGGGAGTCCAAGATGGCTTGAGAGCCAGGGGGAATGGTTATAGTGGAAGTAGCCAGGAGAGAGATCCCCTCAGACGCAGGGCAAGCCATAGGTGGACACTTCATGTTTGGGGAGGGGGTGGTGTATTTAGAGTGAAAACACCAGTGGGATATTCTAAAGCACACATCTTGAGGTGCTTCCCAAGAACTTTGACTGATTCCTCAAAGATCAGAGGGACTTAGTACCCCAAGATAGAGAGGTAAACATCCTTTAAGTTGATGATCTCATTGTATTCCCTAAGGAACTGGGTACCAACTAGGAGATTGTAGCTTTTGTTCTCTGTTGGGAACTTTGACCAAGCAATGATGTCAATTATGACGGAGCTCACAGATTGGGATTGCTACAACAAAATCCATAAATTAGTAGTACAAAATACAATGACACTAATTATGACGGAGCTTGAAGATATGAATTGCAGCTACCAAATAACATAAATTGGTAGTATAAGCTTCATGCAAATTGGATTAGCAGTAGTCTGCTGACCTAAGCTTAATACTAGTCAATGACAAGCGCCGCCTAGCAATTGGATTAAGCACCAAGGCGCCAAACTTCTTTTACGTCAAGCGCCGCTGCGCCAACTGAAAATTATTTCAAGCGCCGCCTGGCAAATATTACAGGCGCCACCGCGCCGCCTTACCTTTACATTGAGCGCCGAGGTGCGGGGTTTGATTCCCCATAATCTCAAATTCCCTTAATTTTGACATTAATAAGCATTAAGCTGCAGTATGCTAGGAAAGCAGGAAGTGATCCTGAAGTAACTAAATTATTCCACGCCAGCAAGGATCACCTGTGCTGGGTGAAGATGAAGATATTCTATTGGTTGACGTGCAAGAAGTGCCAAACCTAGATTAATAATTACCCAAATTGGGGGCGCGTTAGAATGTCCTAGAAGACATTGCTACCAGCCCAGAGATTACCCTGGTAGTAGGTATAAGAAGAATTAATCATTTACAATAAAATCAATCTTGGAACTTTCTTTATTTTATCCTTAATCTGGTTGATCTTTATCCTAATCCTTAAGTGCTTCTGCGCAATCAGAAGCCACTGCTAGGCAATAATCATGGTTCTGTTCTATCCTGGCTCTTCAGATACAGTACTACTCATATCCTCACATATGACTGTATTCTGGAAAACGTTCTGTGCCCTATAATCTCTAATAATTGTTGCACTGTCATGCAAAAAAGCGCAACATTCTCCAAGACAACTGCAGGCGCGGCTAAGTGAAGCTTGCCAAACCGCATGGGGAGAGCGGAATATGCCCCTATGGCACAAGTCATAGATAGCCCAGCTGTACCATAAAATTGATGATAGTTAAAGTCAGGGGTAAGCTTGAGCTTCTTGAAAAGCTTCAAGGAGACAACATTAACAGGAGATATAGTATCCAAGATGACCTTGACTTTCACCTTCTGGATGGATATTTCCATGCAAGTGGTAGTACAACCAAAGGGAGGAAGGACAGTCAGGATGTCTTGAGCTTCTGCTAGCTTTTTGTCCCACTTCTTAATCATGCATCTCAAGCCTGGTAACTCCTTTTAGACAGTTTGGAGAGGAAGCAAACCAACACATTCTTGAATACAGCGTCAGCAACTTCAGTGGCTTCTTCAGATGACTCTACTAGCATGGGAGACCTCTTTGCTTGAGTGAGGTATGGACAAGAAAGAACTTCTTTGGCCTCAGAAAAATGCTTAGCAGTTGTTGTAATCTTCCCAGAGCGTAAAGCATAAGGAACCACAATGGTTTTGGAGACAACAAGAACTGAATACCTGTAAGTGTCATGGTCATCAACATCAGAATCATCCAGGTCAGAGTTGTCAGAGATATTGTGAAAAAACAGCAGGATGGGAGGAGCCTTGGTGTCAGCAGGCACAGAATTGGTTAAGGAGGGGATCTAAGGAGACTGGGAAGAAAAGTCAATCAAGAGCATCTCTGCCTCTAGGTTGACTGTTCTTTTCCCGCCTTCTCCTTAGGATCAGCTCCTTCAACCCAAGGATTGGTGCAGACTCAATAATGGTGACCTATATGGCCATAGTTGTGGCAACCTTAAAGTCTAGGAGGATTCTGTGAGTTCATTGTAAGGATGTGAGAGCCACAGGAAGACAAACCATAATTATAAGCGGCACTATTCTTACCCACAACTGCTCCAGAATGGGTAAGGTGTATATCTTGCAACAACATTTTTATGCTCTTAATGGAGGAAAGCATGGACTTATGGGCTTTGAAATGGAGGCACAGAAGCTGGTTAACCTTTAGGGCTTGAGCACAAGCCATGTAAGCTTCATGGGCCTTCAATTGTCTGCTTGTTATCAGTTGCTGTCCTTCCATGTAGAATCTATCTGTAAATTCAGCTATAGTCTCCTTAGGTTTGAAATCAATGTGTATGAAGATGTCCTTCTTCACTTCCAAACTAAGGTCACCACCAAATTTGTCAATCAGAAGCTGCTTCATATCTTTCAAGTCTCAATGGTGGGCAGCTCAGGCACTACACCTCTTGGCAGGTTGGGTGTAGACAGGTTAAAATGTGTTCCTTCTTAACCTCATCCTATGCTCTTCTCATGACAGTTTCATAGATAGTTAGGAAAGATGCAATGGTCGAGGTTTTGGGGTCAAAGACCTGCTTAAAGGTAAACTTGAAATGTGCTTCTGGAGTTAGACCACCATTGTTGCTATTGAGTACATTTATACGTGGGGAGAATTCTGCTTCAGATTCAGAGGGGGCTGTCTGGCCCACAGCTGACAAAAACTTTCTTCATGAGTAGTCAGGGTCTCAGAAGTGCGGGTACCTGTATTATTAGCTAGAGTGGTCTGTCACTCAGTAACATCCAGGCGTTGACCCTGTGTTGTTACTATCAAGGAAAGCTTGGCCAGTTGAGAAGTAAGGGAAGGCCCCACTGAGAGGCAAGGGGCAAACCTGTGATTTACTGAGTCAATCAATTAACTCATTTCTTGCACGTCCCTATCAAGTTTGGTGTGGTCTTATTTCAAATGGTCCACCTCATTAGCTAGAGTAATCAACTCTCTAGCATATTGGATTTGAGGGGCTCCTGACAGGCCAGGACAACAGCCATCTTCATTGATAACTCCAACTGACTAGTAGCAGTTACCACCATTTTGCGTAGGGCAGCTAGTTCTTGCTGTAGCCCAGCAACTTGAGTTGTCAAAGCAAGCACCTGAGGATCAGGCTGAGGAGCTTCAGTAGGGCGTCCTAGCTGTGTTAGAAGCTTGTAGCTCTCAAATGGCATCCCATAGTCTTTTCTCTCCATCCACCAAATTGTCAGATGGGGGAGAAGACAGAGCATCTGGCTTGGGCATAGATAATTCATTCATTTGAGTCTGGAGCTTGGCAATAGCAGCATCAGTGATAACCCTCTCTTGATCAAATTCCTCACTGAGCTCACAAAGGCCTTTGGCAGCTTGGTCCTCTGCCTGTTGCAGTTGCTCAAAGAAATAAGCACTGAGCACATTGAGCTTCTGTTCAAGTTGTTTGAAATTGGTGAGATATGCGTTCAAGGTGGAATCTACTTGGGTTTGCCAGGGATGTTCTGACTGGTGAAACTCATGTAGAAGCTCTCTGACATATTCAGCAATGAACTGGCCCATTTTTTCAATGTAATTAACCAAACAAGTCTGGGAGGTGTTGAGTTGCGCTGATTGTCTGATACCAAGGTAAACAGGGAGTGGGTCCATTGTTGGTAGGCCGCAAGGAAACAGTGGCAAAATCAACTGTAGGGATGCAAAAGTGAGAATCTAAAAGTGGCCAAGTTGACAATTTTAAAATTTAAAACTTAATTTAAAACAACTCATCTGGAATTAAAAATTATTATGGCCATATAAAATACTTTATATTTGTTCTCTCAACTAAAAAAAGCCAATAAAAAGTAGTTACTTTATTATAAAAAGCCATTTTGAAATTTTAAAAAGTGTCAACTTGGCCACTTATAGATTCTCACTTTTGAATTCTCAATTTTGCATCCCTACAGTTAATTTTGCCACTGTTGCCGGCTGCAAACTTGTCCCAGTAATGAGTAACAGCTGCTTGTAGAGAAAAAATATCTTGAAAGTGGAGCCCTAACACCATTTGATGGTGGGCTAAAGTAGGTTGTACAAAGGAAGACAATAGATGCTCAGTGGAGCCAGCTGCTGAGAGGAGATGCTGTGGAAATTGTGGAGCTACAATCAATTTATAGTATTCTGCTCAGCTGAACTAAAGCTGGAGGCAAGGGATGGTTTTATCACAGGCTATTTCAAGGGCTATTGCCATGACTTGCTCCAAGTCAGGGGTACCCATGGGGTAAGCAACTAGGCAGGGGCCATTCCTGAGGTTCAGTATAGTGGGGGTAATAGGCTGATTGGCAATGTCTTCCTTAATAGGAGGACTTGTAATTTCAGAAAAATACGGCTCCTGTATTGGAGTAGGAGACAGGCCTGAGAATGAAGTGAAAAAAGGGATAACCAAGGGGCTTATAACTTCTGTAGCAAGCATAATTTTTGTTGTGTTCTGAGGCGCGGCACAGACACACAACAGGAAATCCTAACCTTAGGAATGGGTTTGTACTAAGTCTTGGTTAGTTGGCAGGGAAGGTGATGTAATTACCTGTGGCCCTGTATAATCAATCTATACTAGTTGTGGTAGAGAGAGACACCAAAGTACTTGAAGACCCAAAGACAGAAATGTGAATAGAACTTAAATTTTATTGAGGATAAGGGAATGTAATTTATATTGTTTAGTGATACCACAAAGCAATACAAGGAAAGTAGGATCACTCACCACAAGCACAAGTGGGGCAAGTGAGTTGTGCAGAATCAGGAAACCAAACAGTTGAATTTCCCACTTTGGGAATAGACTCATTTTGAGGAGAAAAAGCAAAAGCAAGGGATTTGTCCTTGAAATAACCCAACAAAGGCAAAATTGATAAAGCGTGAATATTGGCATTCACAACACTTATGCTTTCTATAATGGTTTGATTTGCTAAGAAGTTGCCATAGTGAAAAGATAGGGGAAAAAGCTAAATATTAGTTTTAGACTGTGATAATGCAGCAATTCTTAAAATAGTGACAAATGGAAAAGAATACTAAGAGTTTCAGCCCATATAAAGAGGAGATTGAGGGATCCACCATGATTTTATGGTGCAATACACCATCTCAAAAACACCCTCTTAAAAGAAGCCACCTCCAAATTTTTTAATAGAGTTGGGACTTAAAATAACAAAATTAAAAAAGCTTAATAAAAAATTACTAAATGATTACTTTTTTATATATTGATTTCTAATACAGCATCACAAAGACACTATCACAAGTCAAAATTTAAAAGGGTGTTATCCAAATAAGATTTTTCAAGTATAAAAGCACTTAATAAATACCCTAAAAGATGCAATCACAAAAGACACTATCTAGAAAGACTGCATCTGAAATCCATTAATTGTTATACTTTTTTGCAGTAAATCTGAGCCTTTCTTTTATTAGATTGGAATAAAGTATGGTGTTAGTTTAAGATATCACATAGCAAATCAACCTAAATTAGAGTTACTTTGATAGTGCTATCACCTGATATAACAGTCATTAAAAAACACTTTTAATATATTGATTTTATTTCTTATCATAGAAGGAAAGTTGATATTTGATTTAAACAACAAATTTTTTACTAATGATTTTACATATGCAGGGGGTGTTTACATTATTGTAGAACAGGTCATTATGGAATCCATTAGGCTCCCAAGCGTCTAATAGGAGTTGTGCCTACCAATGTGGCAACAAAAAACTACCCTGTTTTTACACATGGTGCCATAAAACACCAAAAAAAAACATCCTGAGAATTGACTGCTTTCACTTTTTTAAAGTACACTGTGATACCTAAATTCACTATAGTAAAAAATTTAAGAAAATATCTGAAAATTTGCATATATGTATTTCTTGATATCCTCTATAAAACTGGGTACTTTTAAACACCCGCTGTAAAGCTAGTTTTCAGGATATTTAAGCTTGTATATTTGTTCTAGTTGTTATGGATCCACTTTGGATTCATTAAATTAAAATAAAAAATATGCAAACCCCTATGTTTTTTCCCAATACCATCTCAAAAATGGCATCTAGAATCTCATTTGCAGCCAAAAAACTTATTAGTTTTGCATACTTTAGATACTAATAAAAGAAAAAGTTTTAGACATAAAAGTTCTTTTTTTGTTATATAGCTTGAGAATTTTTCTACAAGAATATGTAAAAATATTGTTTACTTTTATGAAGAAAAAATTCTCATTTTTTTCTTTGAAAATTGCCCCCAAAATTTTAATTTTCTGATACTAATTCACCCTTAGTGCATCCCAAGGCTAATACCAAAGCTACTTCAAAGGTTCCCAAGGACAAGTGCACCCCCACCAAGGCCAGAAACCCCTAGGCTACCCCCATCCAAGCAGCCTCTAAAAAAACACCTGTCAAGACCTCCCACCTTTCCCTGAGCCTGACTCTGACAGCCCTACTCCTTCCCACTCTCTTTCTCTACTCCCCCTCTGATCCCCAGGAGAAGCACTTCAACTCTAATGAGGAAGATGAGCATGAAGGGGGCTTTGAAAAAAACTCTGTTGGTCATTGATCAGCTTTATCAGAGCATGAGTCTGACAGAAATCACAGGATAATATGAAGCTGTTGCTAAATGATGGGGAATGCCCACCTAAATCCACATAGAGGTAATGATTAACCATCAACACAGCTTCAGATACTGTTTTGTAAAATTTCCAAATGAGATACTAGGATTAAGTAAAATAATTAATCCTAACCAAAGTAGCCCAAGATAAATAGCCTGTGAAAGCATCAGAGTATCTTCAGAATAAAATTCAGGACATTGAGATGCAACACAATTTTCAGGTTCAAAGACAGGGGGAACCACTCCAAGATTGGCAGGCATTGAATTAACATTAGGCGGTACCAACAACAAAGTTCCAACTGCAGGTCCCCATCTTCCAGTAATGATTGAGCTTAGAATAAGATTTTAGGGGATGTATCACAACAATCCAACTACAGGATGCATTTTTAAAAGTAAATTGGACCAAGGGATATTTGATTTTTATTAGTAAATTTTTGGGAGGACTCAACTATTAGAGTTGAAAAAGTAAAAATTATTCAATATATATCAAAAATTGACTAAGTAATACCACCTGGATCCTGGGATCCTGTTTCTTTCACATTGTCTAGTAAGTATCTAGTCCAGGTTGCTAAGAACCCTTGTGTGATCAATTTCTGACAACCATGCTGATTAATGAGCTTGTATCTGGTAACCCTCAAATTACGTCAATTTATCAACGTCAGTTTGCAAGGTTGACTCGGTTTCAGCTGGCAGACTGGAGCAGCCATAACCCATTTTCAATTGACTGTTTGATTTAAATCTGTTAATTGAGTCAATTTTGTTAATGGTTTGCTGGCTTTTTGAGCCTTCCTACTTGGCCGGATAATTCTAGCATGATAAACCTAAAGTGACAGAGCCCATTCTAGAGTGGTACTTGCATTCAGTTGCTAATATCTGCAATTTCAATAGGCAGCTTAAAGTCCCTGGAATCTTCCCTGACTCATTTCCTATTATGACCAAGAAGGGGGTTCTGGCTTTGTAAAGGATGGGTTTCTGTTCATGTATAACAATCATAAGAAGAACATGGTTCATCATCACTACTGCTGTGATATTCCAGGATGCCCTGCACAATTAACAACAATTAGTTTTAGTCAGGTAAAAAGAGCTCATAATTGAGCATGGCTACATGGGCTCAGAATAGATACTATAATATCTTATGTGCTAATACCTACACCAAGCCATTCCATACAGCAAGAACGTGACTTCATCTGAGATGATCACTCATGTCCTCCTCTATCTGAATGAGAATCAGAGAGAGGAGGCTGATTATAAGACCACACTCCAACTATTTGTCACCAACTAACACTCACTTGAAGAAAATCTTGGTCTAGACACCAGAAATATTGACAAGCTTGTGCTGACAGAAGATCAGAAAATTATCATTCTTGAGAAGTCCTTTCTTATAAAAAACAATAGAGAATAAGCATCAAACCACATCATTACTTTGCCATACAGGAGGATCTCACACACCTTCTTAAGTGTGACATTTGGTTTGCTTATGGGACATTTGCATCTTTCCCAAAGCTATTTTACCAGCTTTGGACTATACATGATCAGGTGAATTAAAATACTATTCCCTTTGTCTTCTTCTTCCTTCATAATAAAAGGGAGGATACTCACATTCACACATAAACCATCCTCAAGAATAAACTGAATGTCATCTTATCTGCACTAGATGATAAACCAACTGAGAAGAGGGGCTGAAAAAAGAAAAAGGCTAATCCATAGGCCACCCAGGGACTGGCCACATCCAAAAAAGTCCCTAGAGTCTCATTCATATCACAACAATCTGATAATGATTTTGAGGAAGCTCAAGATAATTTCTACCAAAGTCTTTAAGAGCAGGCTCCAAGGCTACTTCTTTCCTTTCTTAGGATTAGCATAAGAACTGATGAAAAATTCAGCCCTCAACAAGCTGGTCTTCAAGGATGTTAAAAAAAGAGGCCAAAACTATTATTAATTGCTTTGCTGCCCTAGGCATGTTCATAACAAAGAGTTCAATCTTTTTTATTACAAGTTTCTCAAGGAAAATTACATTAATTAACACCAAGAAGAATTTTCTCCCTTCATCCAGCACTTTGAGCACCAGTGGTGTGACTGTACAACAGTCATCTAGGATATTTGGCCAAATAAATATGCCAAATCATATTTAATTGTTGTGTCTTTATTAAATATCTTTAGAGACAAGTTTATGGGATAATTTGGATAAAAGTCTATGCATATAAAATTGTTCTATATCTAAATAATAAAATATTAACTTGTTGGTTAGGCCATTGTTGTAACTGTGCTGTTTTAGCAGAGTTACACGGGAAAAAATATTTAAAAGATAGATAATAATATTTATTGAGAGATAATGATTATATAGTTCATGTGAATAAAGGATAGAAGGAACAAGATTGGTGATAACACAGCTGGATGGAAGAAGGGGGTGGCTTGATCCTGATAATGAGTCAAGTGCCAAATTGAGGTATCCACTGTGAAGGATCATCATCTGTTCATGTAGATGGATTTGGTAATTTGAGTTGACTTCCTAGTCTGGCTTTGGGTGACTTGATAATCAGATTGCGGGTCACAAACTTGCTTGGTTGGAACCTTGCTGGCGGGTCAAGCCTGCGGTTTTGACACCCCCCGGCTGAAGGTCAGCCCCTCTGTGGGCAGGTTGTTAGGGAGGTTGTCAGGAGCCCCGGCGCCATATTGAATCAGTTGTTGTTTGGTGGCAGGCAGGGCGGTCTCTTGTTGTTTTTGTCTTGCTTTGCAGGGTTGTAGGCGGTTGTGGTGTAAGGTCTTGTCTTTCTTGCGTTTCCCAAGCCCTTGTACAAGGTAAGTGTTATTGTTTTTACCTTTAGAATGATTGCTGGCCCTACTTTCTCAGGTTGTAGTTTGCTTTTGTCAACATTCATGACCCAGACTTTGTCCCTGACTTTATGTCTGTTGCGGATGGGAACAAAAGTCTTTTGTAAGCGTTCTTTTCTTTGGCTGCTTGTTTGCTGTTGGCCTCTACTACTTGAGGATCTGAGCAAGGGAGGACTTGACTTGGAATTTCCTGTTTGGGTCCTGTCAATGCTTGGACAATATTTGGCTGTGTGCTGTATACCAGTTCAAACGGGCTTTTTCCAGTGGATCTGTTCACTTGGGTTTGGCACACAAGTAATGCAGTTGGTAGCTGCTTATACCAGTCTTCAGGTCTCCTGGCAGTGAGTTTGGCTAGGGCTTGCACAAGGCTACCATTAAGCCGCTCTACGTGTCCATTGGCCTGTGGATGGTATGGTGTTGTGACGGTGTGTTTGACCCCATTTTTGGTGAGGTACACATTGGTATCTTTGGAGGTCAATTCTTTACCTCCATTGGTTATCAGGAGTTCTGGCTTTCTGAACCTGCTGATTAATTCCTTGCCAATGAATTGTTGGATGCTGTTACTGGTGTGTGCCTTCACCGCTTGGGCTACTGGCCACCTTGTTGTGAAGTCAATGACTGTGATGATATATTTTTTGTTGTTGTGCTTTCCTGGCATGGGGCCCACAATGTCAAGAGCCCCTACTTTGAACAGTAGTTGGGTTTGAATGAGGAGTACAGACTTAGGCAGGTAACTGCTTTTGGCAAACTTTTTCAGACCTTACACTGTTCTAACACTTCCTGGACATCACAGTATAAGGTTGACCACCAGGCCTTATGCTTTAGGAATTTGTATAGATTTTGGCTCTTAGTATTTCCAAGATCTCTGAATAACAAAGAATGGTATCAACTTGTTGATGTGTGGGGATGTAGGGAATGGTTGTGCCATCTGACATTTTTCTGTGAAGATTCCTGTATACATCAGCAAAGAGTGTTCATTATTAATTACTGTTTCTTTGGTGATATTGGTTGTGCCTGCAGGGAACCCTTTGTCTTTTGTACATAGCACTAGGAGAGGCCAGTCTGGGTCAAGCCCATTCTCTCCCCTAGAAGCGCGGACATACAGACGGGACAGGGCGTCTGCCATGGCAAGCTTGGCCCTGGGCTTATATTGGATGAGCATGTTTAACCTTTCTAAGATTTCCATCCACCGCGCTTGGCGGCGTGCCAGGTTTGCTTGTGTCTTGAAGTAGATGAGCAACTTATGATTTTTTAGTGCTGTGAATTCTTCCTGCTGTTCCAGGTAACAGCGCCATTTGACTAGACAGTGTACAATGGCCAGTAGTTCTTTGTTGTGGATTGGGTATCAACACTTGCCATCCGTCAGTTTGCGCAACTCGTAGGCTATGGGCAGGAAGTCACCATCACTATTCTTAATTTTTAGTACTCCCCCAATGGATGCATCTGAGGCGTCAGTTTCCATCTGGTACTCCCTGTCTCGTTTGAGTTATTGTAAGATGGGCGCTGTTGTGAGCTTTTCTTTGAGACGTCTAAAACAGAGGTCACGTTGGGGGGTCCATACAAACTTGGACTTGGCGCCTGTTATGGTGGACAAAGGGGAAGTCAAGACGCTACAGCAGGTATGAAGCGTTGTACATAGGCCACTATTCCCAAGAAGGTGCAGAGTTCTGATTTGTCCTTGGGAGGTGGCATCTTGCAGATGGCTTGTATGTTTTGACTGTTGGGTTTGATGCCGTCTTTTAAGACTTTGTCCCAAGAAGGGTAGTTGCTCCCGGAAGAACTGGCATTTGGAGGGTTTGGCCAACAGTTTGTGTTGTGCCAAGGTCGCAAAGTCTTCCTCCAGGTCCTTGTGGTGCTGTTCCACCAAGGGGCTGTAGAAAATAATATTGTCCAGGTACACTAGGGCATGTTTGCCTATGTGTGGCACAAACACTTTGTTCATGAAGGTTACAAAGATGGATGGGGCATTGGTCATGCCAAAGTTGAGTACCACACATTCATAGGAACTGTACTTGGTGCAGAAGGCTGTCTTGGGGATGTCTTCCCCCTTGATACAAATCTGGTTGTAGCCTGCAGTTAGATCAATCTTGGAGAAGATGGTGGCTCCTCCCAAGGCGTCAAAGAGATTGTCAATCAGTGGCAATAGGTAAAAATTCTTAATGGTGACTTTATTCAAGGCGCAGTAGTCTGTGACCAGGCGTAAGGTATTGTCCTTTTTAGCCACAAAGAATATGGCAGCCCCAAAGGGAGACTGGGAGGGGTGGATAAGTCCTTTTTCCAGTGCCTCCTTGAGATAGGCGTGCAGGGTGTTGTCTTTGTTTGGGGTCAGTTGATAGATGAGATGTGCCTTGGGTACAGCCCCCTTGAGTTGGATTGAGTGTTGGATGTGCTTCTCAGGGGGTAGCCCAGGTAACGCTTCCTTAAAGTTTTCTGGGTGATGGGCCACAATGTCACAATCTTGAGGCGTGGAGGTGTCCTGATGATCCTTGAAGTGTATGATTTCATACTGGCAGGAATCCCAGTCAATTGCTTTCAGGTTTTTCTTCTCGTCAAAAGGTCTCTGTGATGTGTACAAAGACGTGGTTGCGTAGGAGTTGGTCCACAGAGTCCAGGTAGATCTGGTGGTTGACACCTTCACGCTTGATGGTCAACACTGAGGTTGCCCAGTCCATGTGGGGGTTGTTTTTCTGTAACCAGTCTAGTCCCAGTACAATGTCAAACTTAGGGAAGTCAATGACAGGACCTTGGATGGTGGAGTGGAGGTTCTCAAGCATGACAGTGAAGGGGGCAGTTTTCTTTGTCACGGCAAAGTGGTGTTCATCAGCCAGGACCACGTTTTTAATCTGCAAAGGATTAGTGGCCAGCTTGAATTTATCCACAAAGCTGCTGTTGACTAAAGTTCAATCTGCGCCCAAGTCCAGGAGTGCTGAGCCTGTGTAACTGTGATAGCGGAAAGGGTAAGACATCAATTTATTGGGATGTCTGGTGATGGTGTATAGTACCAGGTCTTCTGAGGGTATTTGGATCATTGGACATTGGTCCATGTCCTCGGGTTGTAAACATTGTTGGGCAAGTCAGGAGTTGTGTGGGGAGAGCTTGGCTTGCTTAGTGCTCTCCCCAGGCTTTTTCCTCATCTTGGTTGCCTTGGGTGGCAGTGACACGGAAATGGGTACAATTTGACTGGCCGTAATTTCCATTCCCATTCCCATTCAAACCCGTGGGTTTGTGGTTGTTGTTGCTGTTGTTGCTGTTGCCTCCAGGAGGTGGTCAAGAGGAGCACCCGCTTGGATGGGAGTCCTTGGGCCTTTCTTGTTTCCCAGTCTGTGTCTTGTGTAGAGTGTTGGATGTTTGTTCCACCTTTTCTGCTTCACAGTACAGGCTTTGCAGGTTGGTTACTTGGTCCAGGTTCACATGTCTCATCACGTGCAACTTAAGGGTGTTGTAGTACATGAGGTGTGTTGCTGGGGTATCAAAGGCCATGTTGGATGGGACACAGAGACGGAGTTCCTTGTAGGCGCGGGTGAGTTCTTTAACAGTGCCTGTCTGGGTTAGGTTCTTTACTTGATGTATGATCATGAGCGCTGTATCCTTAAGCACAAACCTTGTCAAGAAGTCCTGTTTGAAAGTGTCCCAGTTCTTGTCAGTGTGCTCTTTGTGCCACTTGTCACACCAGGTGCCAGTGTCATGAGTCAGGAAAATGAAAATCTCCGCAATCCAGAATTGCTGTGGGCATTTTATCTGAGCCAGCTTGCTTTGAGCGGACTGGATCCATGTGGCAGCATTGTTGTTGTTGGCCCCAGCAAAGGGTTCCAAGGCGGCGCTGCAAAGTCTTTGTGCAACATAGGCGGGACTGGTTGTTTTGTCAGCTGGTTGCGGCATTGAGGAAGGTGCCTGAAAGAACCCTTGGGCAGACAGGGCGTTGAAGACGGGTAGCAGGATCACTGTATTTTGGTAGAGGACAAAACCATCAGGTATCTCGGTACCAGGTGTATATGGAGTCCAGTCAGGCAGGAGGCCAGACATAATTCTGTCAAGGATTTTTTGGCCGTGGCGTGTGCGGGCAACAGTCGGAATTTTTCAATATAAGGTAGGATGGAGAACCCACCTGTGCTATCAATGTCGTAACTATGCTGTTTTAGCAGAGTTACACAGGGAAAATATTTAGAAGATAGATAATAATCTTTATTGAGAGATAGTGATTATATAGTTCATGTGAATCAAGGATATAAGGAACAAGATTGGTGATCACATGGCTGGATGAAAGAAGGGGGTGGCTTGATCCTGATAATGAGTCAAGCACCAAATTGAGGTATCCACCGTGAAGGATCATCATCTGTCCATGTTGATGGATTTGGTAATTCAAGTTGACTTCCTAGTCTGGCTTTGGATGACCGGATAATTGGATTGCGGGTCACAAACCCGCTTGGTTGGAACCTTGCTGGCGGGTTGAGCCTGCGGTTTTGACACCATACTAAATGACACAATTAAGGCAAGATCAGCTAAACAAATTGTGGAGACTAGGTGTCTTATAAAATGACTTTATTAACTACAAAGGTTGATCAATATTCACCCTTGAATATGATTAATGAGGATTTAAATAATGGGGTCAAACTGAACTTGACTATGTCAAGTAAAGGCTTGTTGTCTTTGTAACAAATTAATTATCCACAAAGGTTAATTAATATAATTGACAGGGGGTCAATTAGCAGAAAATATCTTATTAGACAATGATGTCTTGGTATTCAGGATTAATCAGCTGGTTCTTAGTTAGAACAACTATAGCTTAGATTTGGAATATGCAGATTCCACAGGGGTTTGGCTCCAGAAGCCTGGAATGCTTCAAGCTGAAACAATACATTTCAACAAAAGGAATCAAGTGATTCTGGAATGTATTATGGTACATTCTTATAGGTCAAGAGTGCAAAGATCTTTTTGGTAAAGATCTTGATTGAATGACAATGTTGTGTCATAAATTACAAGATAGGAATTCAGGTGTGATTCCAGAACCAGAGGGGGTTTCAGTCAATTATACCCTGATTGGTATATAATTAAAACATGATAATAATTAATAAAGATGGATGCTTATTTGTAACAAAAGTTGCTTTCCCCTCAATCATTTATGTTTTATTTTTTGGTTTTTAACTGAAAAAAGACTACCATGTAATATAAGAGGTGATTTGCTGCTAAGACTATGAGAAGTAAAAGGTGTGAAAGTAATCAACAAATAACAGCAAGATTAATGCCAAGATTGCTTGCCTGGAATCCAAGCTCATTGAAGCTTAGATAAAGGATTCCCTGTAAAATTGTAAAAGAGTCAGACCAGGATAATGAAAAAGCAAATATGAATTTTCTGGATCCTCTACAGGGAGGAAGGTCTCTTGGTGAGAGTAGCCATACGGCCAGCACTTTGTCCTTTCATGGGGGAATTTTTTACAGGTAGGTTGTTAATCAAACCTACCACTGCTATCACTGTTGCAACTGAACCAATTATAGTTTGGTATTTAGATTAGGGAAGACAACAGTCCAGATAAAAAGGATAAGGATAGGAATAAGGTGTTGTTTATTAGAGAATATTGTAATTAATATATCACTAGGTGGTTGCCCCGTCCAAGGACAGAATTAAAGTTGAATTTAATAAATCAATTAAATATATTTTATTGTGTTTTTAGGCTTGGAGTATTTATCACGTGTTTAATTAAAATTTATTTAATTGCTTTATTAAAATGTAGTTTCAATTACATTTATTAAAATTTAAAATTAAAATTGTATATTTCAAGTATAAATAAAAACTAAATCTAAATAAGTGTAGTATCACTATTAAGATTAGTACAGCTAAACTAATTATTTTAAATTTCAGTATTTGATTTTTTAACCCTTCAAAATGTAGAGCTGATCTGCAGCTTTTAAATAAGCTATTGGACATCAAAATCGGCTTAGTATTCACTGAGATACATAGATTTTAGTTTTTTTAGTGTGTATTAAAAGTAAATTTAGATAATTTCAAATCGAGTCCGAGCTTTTGATTATGACGTGAACCCGATTCCAGCACTTAACTATATATCTCAGCATCTAGAGCAGTTAGAGCTATCATGCTTGGTACCATTCTGATTGGAATCATCTGAAAATTGATCTACGTCCTCTGAATTTCATGAAAATCATTATATTGAATCATAATTTTATCATAGTATTTTTACTCCACTGATGTTCTTTTGGGATGAAGCTGTGGCAAGCAAGGTTTACTCTGAAACAATATGGAGCTACTTGGATCAGGTGGCATCGAATTGGAATGCTCTACTATCTCACTTGAAGAATAAGAATTTCGAAATGTCCAAGCCAACCATCTCCTTCTTTAAACTAATATTTATATTTATAATTTAAACTGTATCACTTTAAATTGACCAAGCTCTCTTTTCGTTGTCAATCCAATCCTCAGCATAGAGCATAACCATCCAATCATATAAAAGGATCTCAAACAAGGGCTGCTTCTTTTCTAATTTTAATCCACCCATTCTAGAGTCGGGTAATCTATACAGATAAGCCACTTTGATATGGTTGAATGGTGTTAGCCACTAATTTAAAATTCAAGTAATTAAATACAACTTTATTAAAGTTTGAGTGGCTTATATTTCAGTTCAACATGATTTAGACCACACTCCACTGAATTCAATCTGTGTACTCTCAAAGATGCATGTAAGGGATTGGATGTAGGGATGAGCCAAAGTGAGCTTGTGGCTTAACAATCAACTTTTAAAATCAAATTTAACTTAAAATCAATTCAGTCAAATCCCTTACAGCTTGAGCCCACTTGAGGTGACATTACAGACAGACAGATAGACAGACAGACTCACTTTTATATATATTAATAGTGGGAAGCCAAAAGTCTACCAGGGGGTGGCATGGTTGCAGGTTTGTCATAAGTTTTGAGCTGAGAATAACTTGAGAAAAGATATCAGTGTGTCATATTGGCAATGCTCCTAATTAGGAGATGGTACCCACAATTTGAATTGTGCTCAGATTGGTCCATACTGTTTGTCACTTCATGGGGCAACTCATTGAGCACCCCCTGTATAATGTGAGATAGATTAGTGGGTGGGGGAGTAATCTCAGTTGCAACACAAGAATATTTATGAGGCATGTAAGAAGAGCAAGTATATGGAGGACAATGCTGTTCTATTTTCTTCATTTGTTGATTATTTGAACAACAATGGATTGTAAAACTTGATAGCAGACACCATGTTAGAAAAGGAAACAAAATTGAATGGAACCATTTCAAGTTTTTTTTTAAAATACCATAAATATTACTTTCTTCCTTAAAAGCTGGCACAACAAGTTTTTCAACTGTGTTGGGGTGAAAACCCCCAAGTTCAATTTCCTGATCAACAAACTTAAAGTTGAGAAGACAACCAATGAAACCCTTTATCAGAAGTTTCTAGATGGACGTCAAAGTGTTTCCCAGAATAGCAATAGTATCAAAAGCTTTGAGATAGTTACAAAAAACTCCCTGCTCCCCTATAACTCTTCCAATTGGCTTACTCAGCTTGAAAATATTGTAAAAGTTTGATAATATTCCAAATAAATTCCTGTATTGGTTTTAACTTTTTTAATTTTATGTTATGACAATAATTAACTATCTAAGTTGAATTCTATATATTATTTTTTATATTTTTATTCTATCTTTTATTAAATAAAGTTGTATATAAGTTCCAGTGTAATTTTTCTTTTAAAAGTAAGAAATATTTTCTTTATACAACAGATAATCAAAGCACTTTTTATCATCTAGTTTATATTTTTTATTACATAAATAAACTCTTTGGGATCTCCCTAGTCTGATGAAAGCTGTAAAGTTTATAGCCTTATATTAAAAAGTGTATATTTTTTGGCTTCAAAGTTAATTTCAGGAAAATAATTTTGTATCCTATGTAGTGTTTCAATTTTTTTAGGGGAACCCCTTTTTTATTTTTTTGCACTTCTGACTTAAAGAACTTGACTGAAAAAATACATGAGATTATCAATGACATAAGTATGCCTTTGAAGCAGCTATAGCTGGGAACATCCCCCCAAATATTCCTCTGCAATATGTATCCAATTATATATAGTTTGTAATCTGGATCATGATATTCCCTAGATTCGCAATTGTTTATATTTTTGGTTATAACTCCTCCTTAAAAGATTTTATTGATTTGGTTAACTGCAGGAGAAGTGTAATTTTAAATGAGGATTGGGTTTGTATGTCGATAGAAAAGGTTTCTTAGTCGCACATAAAACGATTCCGATAAAGTTCGCGCCTTTAAATTATAAACTTAACTTGGTTGTCAATTGGAATTGGGAAGCTGATATAAGGATCTCCGAGATTGGACATAAAGCATCTTATAAGTGGGATTTTGTGACAATGTCATGGAATGGATAATTTAATTTAATTGAGGGACGGAATTATGTAGAAGAATATACAAACAGCAGGGAGAAGACATTCAAATCCCCGAGTTAATAACTGGAATATTAGCTTCCAACATTTCGACCAAACAAACCTCAAAAATGAGAAAACTCGGAAAAATATAGATGATTTATTGAATATATCAAGTGACATTAGATAGCACTAATATTGTTGAAAATTGGTAAAGTCGGCTAAATGGTCAGCTGGTTGCTGATCTTGTAGGAATCCGGAAGTGATTTGGTTTGAAATCCAACTTCCGATGGAGCGTAGAAGAGAGGAGATCCGTCTCGGCTCCATCCCAGGTTTGAAGATTTCAGAGAAATTAAGCCAATCATCGACTAATTTAATAGACTCGATTGCATTGTGTGGCGGTCCTGAAGTCTGACGATGCTGGAGCTTTGCGACTCTTAAAGAGTCGAAAACATTTATCCATTGTTCGTAATAGAAAATACAAAAAATAACTGATATTAAAATGCTGGCACACTGTGTGTTAGTCTGTTTACTTATATAAATATAAAGTCACCTCCCATGAAGAGACTTTGATATCTGATCAATTGCAAAGTAAGGGCATTAAAAATCTCAATAGTTAAGGTGAATTAAGCATGAGATGAAAATTTTGCAACTGCTTTAGGTGAGTCACAAATGTTTTTGAAATTAAGCCACACGTTTCGGTATTTGTGATGATCCAAAAAGGGTGGCACTTTGATGTTTGGTTTGGATTTAGTTGATGCTGACTGGAATGTAGTATAAGATTATAGTTCAGCAAGAGAGTAATTTCATTTAGTCTACTGATTAAAACATCAATTGTCTTAGATTAGAATCCGATTATCAGATATTGGGGTTGATGGGATCAATTAAATAAATCTTGATAAGCGTTTGCATTCCGGAATGAAATGATCCAGTATAAAGCTTCCATAGCTTTGAAATGTATTTTAACTTGAAGTTATGAAGGTGTGTGGTTTTCAAGGAAAGCTTTTACTGTTGGTAGGCTGTTTCGCACTGAAAGGTAACGTATATTAAGAAAATATTGATTTTTAGAATGTGGCAGTAAGCCATCGACCAAACTTATTAACGTGGACATGAGTTGCGAGAAATGGAATGGGGATATTGACATTGATCGGTATTACAAGGGTGATTCTTCAATGGAGTTCATGCTTCAAGAGGTCGCTGGAGAACTTGTTGTTGATGGTGAGCTCCCTTCAAACTTGAAATGGCCGCTGAAAGTCTCAAGGCTTGTGATATATTTCAATGCAAGGTCTAAAAGTAACGACTTTTCGCAAATAAAGGCAGAAGAAATCAGGATTTTTGGATTTCAAGCGGAAGAATTGATCATTGCAGAGCCTTCCGTGCTCGAGTGGCATTATGGGTCAATTAAAACCATCACCGGGATCACAGGAACTCGTCTCAAGCGTGTCATATTGGGCAATGATGCTCGTAATAAGATACAGTTTAACAACGTGACACGCCTTGATTCCCTGGTATTCAATCAGCGCCTTTATCCTACCTTTCCTAGTCTAACGCATGTAAATGAAGTAAATGCTAGACATTTAATGGAGGACTTAACCTTGGACATCCAAAGTGTAGGAAAACTAGATGTTACAACGGGTGATTATTCGGGTGGTCGAAGCATTCTACTCAACAACCTGGAGACTGCCGATGAAGTAACCATAGCGTCACACAAGGTTAAACTATTTTCAGCACCCAAATTGACTTGGGGCAGACTGGAGATAAAACATGCCACCGAGTTGAACTTGAACGAGAATCTGCTATGGAAAGGAACGGCTTTTATTACTTCCGATGATTTCTGTGAAAAGTACTTCAAGCTATTTAAAGACCACGGTCTTGCTTTCAAGACCGATAACCGCTGTGAAGTTGATTTCAAGCAACCATATACTCCTATGAACTTAGCATCTTATACGTCCTGCAAAGAATTCAAAACAATTGAAATCAACCAAAAGTCCATTGAAAACATTTTCTTGCATGAAGCAACTAATATCGCTGGTGACTTGACTATCACCAACTACAAAGGTTCCTTCTCTGCACCTAATCTTATTGAACTAACAGGGAACGTTGTAATCACAAACTCACTCAATTCCTCCTTCTCTGCCCCTAACCTCAAGAAGATCCAAGGAAGCATAACCATCCAGGGCTCAGGCCCCTTTTCTATACCCACCCTTGAGAAGATCAAAGGAGATATAACGATCAAGAACTTGAGCTCCTTTTTAGCACCCAACCTTGAAGAGATCCAAGGAAATATAACAATCCTAGACTCCAGTTACTTCCTTGCACCTAAACTCAAGGAGATACAAGGAAGTATAACCATCCAGGACATAAGCACCTTTTCAGCACCAAGCCTCTCTAAGTTTCAAGGAAGCATAATCCTCCAAAACTCAAGCTTATTTTTGGGACAGGAAGATGTTCAGTCAACTTATTTTTCTGAAATTGATTTCAGCAAATTTTGATTTGACTAAATTTTCTACATACTAAAATTTCTTGGTTTTTCACAAACAAAAACTTTGAAATAAAAAATAAATAAAGTTACTTTTATAAAATTATTTCTAAAAACTGTTTAAACCTTTCTTTTTTTACTAGTGAAATCAATGAATTGGCTTTAAAATGTGTTTCTTAACATTAAGCTTGTTAAATGCAAAGAAGTAAAAAATAAAAATAGGCATTTTTAAAAGGTTGTCAGTTTAAATATAGAAATAAATTATAGATAAGAAATATAGGTATATTATAATATACAAAATCAGGTATATGTAAATCAATTGACTAATTATTTTACTGCCTCCTTTTTTAGCAGCCACCCTTGAGAAGATACAAGAAGATTTAACAATCCTGGACTCCATCATAATCTTTGCGCCTAAACTCAAGATGATTCCAATGAGTTAAACCATTCATAGCTTTTATCATTAGCTTCTAGCTTTGAAGAAGTGTGGGGTTAGTATTTAATTCAAAAATTCACATAATTTTTCCAGAGATTTCAATAATTCTGAGTCTTCTGACAAGCCCCTTGGCTAAGGAATTAATTTGAACCCAGCTCTCATGACAACTAACAAAGTGTTCTCAAACTTCTTAAACAATGCAACTCCATATTAAACAACCTTTTTATGAAGTATTGGCAACATGGCATATTTATAGGGAACAATTACAAAGGCAGAAAATTTGGTGAAGTCATTGGATTTAAATTCTCTTTATCCACTACTACAAAGAATAATCATGATATTCCTAGATATCCTTTGAAATCCTGACAGTCTAATAAAACTATAAATCAACTATCTTTTTTATCAATAAGCTTATTTTTTGTGCTAATTTTTATAATTTGAGTGTGGTTTGAATAAGTTATAAGTGTTTTTACCCCAGTTTATATGTTTACTTCATAGCTGGTAAATATTTAAAAGAATTCTGATTCTAGGTTAAATCTTTTTCCCACACAAATAATAGCAGTTATGTGACTGTACTACAGCCATGTTGGGATGTGGCTAAACAAAGTGGTTAATTGTGATGAAGTTCATAGGCTGAAATTCAAAACAATAGTATTGGTCTTGGGAAGCTTTTTCAGCAAGGTGATGGAGCACCCAGAAATCAATTAGGCTGTACTAATTACGGAAATAAAATAATAATCTGACCAATTCAAATTATGAGACTAGATGTCTCTAAATCAATTGGTTAACCTGCACGGTTAATTAAAAGCCAGGAATATAATTAATGGGAAATTAATAATATAAATGAGTTAAACTGACTGTTTTAATTAGAGACTTTGTGCCTCAGATGGAATCATTAAGTGAGAAAGCTAATTGATAGCCAGGAATATAGTTAATACAGATTTAATAATAGGAATGAAATCCAAGTTGACTGTGCAAATTAAAGACTTGGTATCTTGGAAATTAGTTAATTATCAGGAAGGTTAATTAATGTATAAATAAAAATATGATTAATGAGGATTTAATCATAGAATTGAAATATTCTTGACTGTGTCAAGAAAAAGGTTAATATTAACCAAAAGAAAACCCCCAAATAGTGATTTAAATATGATGTGTTGGCAAATTTATTTGGGTTAAAGGCACCAACTAATCAATTTTTAAAGTGCTGAGACGCTACCCAGTGCATGTTTCAGGTGCTGGGGTGCTGCCTAGGAGCATTCCTGGGTGCTGTGGTGGCGTCTGGTTCCGTTTTTGAACCATTTTGATGAATTTATAATGACAAAAACCAATTAATGAAAAAATAAAAAAGAAAGTCAATGTTGTCTAGGTATTCAGGATTGATAAGCTTTTTCTTAAGTGATAAAATGGAAGCTTGGATCAGTAATAAGTATGTTTTACAGTGTTCTGTTGCTAGAAGTCTGGAATTCTTCAAGCCATGGGAGTTCATTTCCACAGAAGGAACCTGATGATTCTGGAATGTACCAGGGAACTTTTTTAAACTTTAAAAATATAAAGACAGAATTAGTAAAGGTCTTAATTTAATGCATATACTATATCATAGATCACATGATAGGAATCCAGGTGTGATTCCTGCACCAGAGGGGTTTACAGCCAATTATACCCCAATTGGTATATAACAAAAACATGGTTATAATATATATAGATGCTTATATTTTGTGACAATGATCATTTTCTTCTCAATCATTTTATGTTTTGTGTTTTTGGATTTTAACTGGAGCAAGACTAATATGAAATAAGAGAGATATTCTGAAGCTAAGACTATGAGGAGTGAAAATCATGAAAGTGATAATTGGATGACACAGAGTTGAACACCAAGATTACTTGAATAGAATCCAAGCTCATCAAAGCTAATATAAATAATTCCCTGTTATACTGTAAAAGATTTAGGCCAGAATAATGAAAAAAGAAAGCATGGACTTACTGGGTCCCTTACACTTAGGTAAAGGGCACTAATGTGGTCTTAGAAACATAAACTATGTGGAAAATACCAATGAAGGCTTTTTTAAATATATTTGATATCTATTCTAAGTGCTAAGCTATTAGTATAGGTTTGGAATAGTTTGGTTAAATATTGAAAAGGAGCACTTCCAAATTTCTCCAGAGTGAGATTCTTGAGAAGAAAGAGGCAGGACAGTTTGGGAAAATGTTAAAGGAGGCATATCATTATTTTTTAAAGGAAAGTGGAAGAAGGGACAGAAGGCCATGTAGTTCAGGAAAACCTTTTACTTTAGTTTTTCTTTGGAAGCAAAATCAAAGGATAATCTTAAAAAATTTAAGCTAAACAAATATACTAGTGGTTTTCTATGGAAAACAGTTTAGTTCAAACAAAATAAAACATTAAAAAACCAGGGGAAATGTTTAGGACACAAGGTGCAAATCTTCAATGTTTTTCTAGTAAATTTTTCTCCTATGGAGTTTGGCAGGACTGTAAAGCAAAACTGCTTCACATCTTTAAATATAAGAACATTTATTGAATTGTTTAAGTTTGAAGCTTATTTTATTGGTAATTTTTATTAGTTAAATGATCTAAAGCTTAATTAATTTACTCATAAAAAGCAGAGAAATACAATGTGATTTGTTACAGTAAATCAAAAGCTTATTTTATTGAAAAAAGTAGGAGGGAAAATAATTTCAGCTTTTGAAAGAAATTGACTAAAGGGGTTTAGCCTAAGACAAGTAGAAGTTATATAAGAGCAGTTAACTGAATAAAAGCTGAAGGCAGAAAGAGACAGAATACTTTTAAAAAGGCTTTGGGGTTGAACACCTCCTGGTTTTTAAGTTTGATGGAACTTCATCCCAAAGCAGTGGGGAAGAAGCTGGTGACCCCCAAGATATCCCCAAAGTTGAAGTTGGTTCCAAAAAAATCAGAAAATGTTGAATTTCAGAGAGTTTCTAAAGAAATCTCCTTCTGTAGATAGAATATTTTACAACCCCATATATTTCCAAGTGATCAAATAATGAATTCTTTCCTCATATCTTCTACTTAAATGCTGATAAAAAAAAGTACAGGGCAGCAATGTAGAAATTTCTTCATTATTCAAACCCCTGGGAAAAATGGATAGGATTTTCAAGGGGACTTACACTTATATCCAGAGCAAAGGAGATCCTAGGAAAATGTTTGTATCCTCTTTCAGAAACTATATAAACCTCTATCAGAAAAACCAAGAAGAAATCATGACACTTGAATTTGATGACAGGATGATGATAGAAAAGGTCTTGAAGAAATTTAAAGAACTTTGGGCAAGAAATAATGTGCTGAGAGTAGAACTCAGTCACTTTAAGAATGTCACCCTAACCCATTTGTTCCCTGGCTTTGATACAGGACACCTAATAGCCACCTCTCAGGATCAAGTGTGCCACACATCATGCTTTTGCCCAGCTCTTTTGAAACATGACACCACATCATTGCTCTCTAGCATACTAGTATCTAGTAAAAACAACCAAATATTTTTCTGGGAACAAAGGAAACCCAATGGGAGCATCATCTACAAAAAGCAGGCTAAAAATAGTGGTTGAACTCATAACCTGAAAAAATGCTCCTGTTCCTGGTATTGGTGCCTCTGTAAAACTTTGAAAACCCTGATTTAATGACATATGTTTTGGTCAATAATAAGGGAAAGCTTAAGAATAGTTAAAAATGATACAGTAATTTTAAATCCTGTTGAGATAAGCAAAAAACACAATCTAAAACAAATTGAAAATCAAGGAATTTACATTAAATTACAATATATTTAGATCAACTTTAATTTATCTTTTAGACTCAGATTTTATTGTTTTTAAACTGAGATTTTTTGTTTATCTCAACAGGTTTGAAAATTACTGTATTTCATTTGGTTTTATAAAGTCATAGTTTGATTTCACTAGACTAGCATAGCTATAAGATAAATGGTTGCTTGAGTAGTTATAATATTTGTAAACATTCTTAATATATATCAAATAAACTAATAAAAAGATGTAGGAATGTTTTCTGTCACTTATTGTTCTGGTGACTAATTTTGAGTCAAATTTGATTGCACTATATTTTTCATATGTAAAACTTTTAATTATTAACTAATGAAAAAACCAAAAAGTACAATAAACCCATATTCTTTAAAAAATTACTCTTTAAACCTCTTAAAATAATTATTGACAGTGAAATTTAATTTTATTAGCTTTTAAAAAGATAGATAATTAAAAATTTAAGCCTGTCAATCACAAAAAATAAAGTAAATAATGATTGAATGTGTAAATTATATAAAATATTAGTATAAGAAGCTTAATTGGTAAAGTGTTTTAGGTAAAAATACCATGAAATAAAAATGCATAAATTGAAAATGTAATCCTCTTTAAAGTGTAAAAATAAAAATACAAAGATCATAGTACAAAAATCAATTTTAAGAAGGTAACTTTGAATCAAAAAAGCATATACTTTTAATATAATTTTTTGATTAAAACTTTTAGTGTTCTATAAAAACACAAAATTTATTTCTGAAATAAAAACTATTATGTAGATGATAAAAAACTTAAATAACTGTTTCAAGGGAAATCCATTTTTTACTTTTGAAGGCCAAATTACACTAAAATTTTCATTAAGCTTTTAACAAACCAAATAAAATGAAAATACACAAAAAAATCTTTAAAGTAAAGTTATATAGTAAATTCATTTTATGACAAACAAAAAAGTAATTGAAAGCTTAAAGGTGATGCACAAATTTATTGTTATTATTAGAGGGCCTATGTAATATTTTCAAGATTTGTTAGTTAGTTGAAAGAGTTATAAAGGAAAAGCAAGTTTGATAACTATCTAAAAGCTGATAAAATCATTGGTGCTCTGGGATACACTTTGACGTTTATTTGAAAACTTCTGGTATAGAGTTTCATTGATTGCTGGCCTAATTTTAAGCTTGTTGATCAGGTCATTAAACTTGGGTTTTTTAATTCAATGTATAGCAAACTTTTTGTATCATCTTTCTATGAAGAAGGTGGTCACCATGGTCTTATGTTTAACAAAACTGAGCAGGGTTTTAAATATATTTCTCCTCCTTACCATGGCTCCTGATATTGAGGTTAAATATCTACTTCTGTTCAAAGTAATTAAGAAATGTACAATTTAGAGCTGAATCATTTTTAAAGTAATTGGTCTTCTTAATATCCTAATAGATCTTGTTGTATTCATTTTTCACCAAAGCATATAAAAAAGTTCAATCCTGTCTTGGGCTCCTGATAATCAGCCTGTTGAGCTATGTGAAGTTCTGAAACTTTCTTCTAAGCCATTACCTAAAATGAAAGAATCTAGCATAAATATTGCTCTTAAATATCTTTTTAAAGTTTTGGATTCAGCAAGCTCAAAGTCAACAAGAAGGTGGGTAAAATAATGCTCTGATATCACCCTATTATCAAGCTGATTGGGTTTTGTTTATGCTGCTTGGGGGTAGAAATAGTGGCATAGATGAGGTATTAAAGTTCAATTTACTCTTTAATTTTCAAGATATGAGTATAATCATCTTTTTTTCTAGCAACAAAAATTACACCATTGTGAGAGCCTGTGATGTTCAAGGGGATTTGAAGTTAGTGTTTGGTAGCTATAAAGCAGGAAAAATTTAACAACAAGACTATTTTCCTCTTACTTAACAGATCTTCTCTATGTGAGCTCTGTAAGTAATTTAAGAATTTTTAGTTGATTGTTATGATATTTGATATCTTTTTTGGGGTTATCAGGGGGCTTTTTATAGTTGAGCAGGTTAGGGAAAAAAGATAGATGAGTCATCCTGACTACTAGGGCCTGAACTTAGCGCAGCTAAAGCTATACTAAGAGGGTGATAAATCCTTGGGAATATTCAAGAAAAAAGGGCTTAGATTGGTTAGAAGGGGAACATCTAAGCTCATGCGCTAGGCCAGGTGGTCTTTTGCAAAAGTAAGGCTGTCTTTGGAAAATAAGGTTCTAGATTGATGTCTAGACTGGGGTCAAGACTGGGCATTCTGGGGAGGGTGTGTTAATTGTTGCTGAAGGAGCGTCTCTAATAAAAAATAATAGGCGTAACATTTGATGGGCCGCTCATCAATGCATTTATAGCTAGCTTCAGATACTTAGATGGTCAGATAATTCTCAAAGATTTCAAAGCCTTCAATGGGTCACAAATTATTACTGAGTTTATTTATTCTAATGAGTTACTCTCTAATACATCTGCAGCTAGCCACAGATATATCAATTAGTGACCAATAGCATAAAATCTTTGGTATTCAATGGGTAACTCTCCAATAAAAACAGCAAAAAGGACAGAAGTTCCCCTAACATCTCCCTTCTATCTTAATAGGCCCAGCTTAGTAATTCCTGCAGGTGACGCGGTAAAACACGTCATTTTAAAAACAGCACTTTGATTTATGCCATCTCAAATTTAATTTGAGATGGCATTTTTTGCATTAGTGATTTTGAATCACAAAAAAATAAAATAAACAATAAATAGTTAAAATTCACATATACCTTTATAATGTGACATCTTAGATTTACACCATCTCAATTCCATCACTTTGATTCAGATTGATTAAATCTTATTTTGCTAACTTTATTTACATATGAAATTACTTAGTATGGGGTGTGTTTACGCCATCTCAACTTTATGTCAGTTTGAATCATGCTATTTATCTTTAACTAAAATAGGCTTATACCCAAACTAAAATAAAGCCTGTTGTATAGTGCCAGAAGATGTTCTTATAGTATTAATCCAAGACACTTATACTAAGAACAAACTAAAAAATGCCCTTATGATAGTCCTTCTAGTGATTGGCATTGCTGGGTAAAAAACCAGTTTTGTTATCGTAATTTATAGCTTTATTATACATGGATACATTGACAAGGGATCTATTAATAAAATATTTTAATAGTGATTTTTATATGAAAGGGGGTGATTATGCTATTTCAATTTATATCACTTCAAATTCCACTGGATTTCATATCACCCAATTGATTTGATGTGCACAGTGGATAGGGGAAATTAAGGGGAAATTACATATGACGTCAGGCTACGCTAAATTTATTCCCCTACCACAATTCTTGATTTCCACTTTTAAAAAGTAAAAATTGATGTTAAAACTCATATTAATAAAAAATGTAAAAAATTTCCTGAAACTTTTCATAATCTATATTTTTTGGTCTCCTCTAAACAACTGGGTACTTTTTAACCCCACTTGTATAAGCATGTTTTGAGAAATTCAAGTTTTACTCTTTGGCCTGGTTGAGGTAGCTCCACCAGAAATTTGTTAATTTAATATAAAAATGGTCAAAAACACTATGTTTTTTTAGCTATGGCACCTTGATTACGTCGCTTCAAAAACACTATTTCAACTGCAAGTTTTCAGTCAAAACTCAAAGTTTTGCATACTTGCGTTACTAATAAAAATTTTTATAAAACAAAAAACATTGTAATTTTGGTATTATATTTTAAGACTTTCTCTACAATTCTATGTAAAAAATACTACTTTTATATTAAAAACATTCTTATTTTTCTCTTTAAAAACAATCCCCAAATTGTTATAATTTGATACTAATTCACTTTTAGATGCCTCTCAAGCCTACCACTAAAGCTGCGCCCAAGGCCTCAAAGTTCAAAATCACTCTGCCCAAGGCCAAAAAGGCCAAGACTACCCCAAAGAAGCAGCCTTATAAGGCCAAAGCTCCCCCAAGACCCCAACTCCATCACCAGAGCCTGAGAAAACAAGCCCAACCCTTCCTTTCTCTCCTTTTGTTTACTCACCTTCTGATCCACAAAAGAAGTAATCAACTTCAATTGTCACTCTGATCCCATCTCAGAACTTGAAGAGGAAAAGAAGCCTGAGTCTTGTGCTCCTGCAGATGAAAAAATTGAGCTCTGGGATCTTAACACTGTCCACAATATATGCAATCAAAATGACACCTTTTCTGTGCCCAAAACATACCCTGCCAGCTATCCAATTATGATCAAGAAGGGGGTTCAGGCTTTGTATATAAAGGATACAGCTTCATCTGTAATGACAAGAAGATAGCAATACACTAACAGCACTACACATATATAACGTTGGGTGCCCTGCTAGACTCACCACTTAAAGGTTCATTAGGTTCAAGGCCCTGACTACTGGGCATGACTGCACCAAGCCTTTTGGCCCCCTTTACCAACTGATTGGCTGGTTTCTTTGCCAGGTGATCCCAATCACCAAGGATCAAACCGCCACTGAGGTTGTCAATGATAACATCCTCAATTTAAATGATACCCAACTTGCCACTGTTAGTGGCACCTTAAAATTACAGAGATATCTCACTGATAAGATATATTCTCTGAGCACTGAAGGCGTAAGTGCTTCATCAAATAAGCAATTAATCCTTACAGAGGAAAAAAACTATCTTATCATGAGGAAAGATTCTATCTCCAAAACAACAGCCAACATGCCCCTTAGTGCATCATTTGCTTTACCACAAGCCAGGATCTGCACAACCTGTTAACATGCAAGACCTGGCTTGCAGACAGAACTTTCTTCACCTGCTAAAAGCTATTTAGCTAGCTTTGGAACATCCATGGGCAGGTTGGAAGTCTGGTTCTGTGACAGATCCAGGCTTAACCAGTCCATCCTGCCATTATCCTGCCCTTGACTCTTATTGCTGTTACCTTCCTGGGACAAAGCTTTGAGGAGCTTTACCTCCAGGAAGGCAATTTTATTGGATAACACTTTATTGTCATCCCGCCAATGAGCCATGATTTCAACGCTTTTTTTCCTCTTGTGCTCTCAACGCCTCAATTTCACAATTTGCCATCTCTTTTACTTGTTGCAGGATTTCATCCCATCCTACCAACAAGTTCCAAGCATCACAGCATAAATTTGGTTCCCTTGAGTGGGAGTCCCTCCCTTTGCAAAGTAATTGGAATACAGCTCTTCAAATGCAGCTTTTACTTCTACTAAAGATTCAGCAGGAACAGTCTTAGTGACATCCAGGCTGGTCCAAGCTTCTTCCAATGTACTTGTAGGAACCTCTTTTCTTGCGGCCGCGGTTTCCACACAAAGGACCCCAAACTTGGCTCTCTCAAATTTTAACAAAGAAGGCATGGCAATTAAAAAATAGGTGAGGGGAAAGCGTTGAAACCAACAATGAATATATTTTATTAATGTTTAACTGTTTTTGCTTATATACCATTTGGGGCATACACAGCTGAAAACCCCTCCAGTTCCTGAATCAACCAATGATTTGTGTCACGTGGTCTATGACATTTGAGTCATCCAACATAGATCTTTACCTGAAAGATCACCAACAATTCTCAACCTATGAGAATTGACCTACAATGGGCAGAAGTCACCTGACTCCATTCAACCCAACGTACCAAATTGGCATGAAGCTTCCCCAGCTCCCAGCTCCCAGCACCAAAACCCTGTGGATTGCACATCCTAAACTCAGCCATCAGTGTTCCAACTGGGAACCAGCTGATCAAACCTGAATTCCTAGGCATCCTTGCCTTTATTTAGTTATTTTTGCATTTAATGGTTTTTTGCCTTTAAAACTCATTAAACTGCTTCAAAACTTGAACCGCGGCGCCCCAGCGCCTCAGCGCCTGAGAAAATTTGATAGCGGCGCCTCAGCACATCTCAAATTCATTAGGCGGCGCGGCAGCGCTTCTAATCCAATAAATTTTCTAACACGGCGCTTTTAACCCTAATTCTGGGGGTTTTCTCATGGTTAACCTTAATCAAACTTCTTGACAAAGTCAAGAACATTTTAATATAATTAAATCCTCATTAATTTCTATCCTGTATTTATTAATTAATATTCCTGATTAAACAACCCATTTTTGAGACGCCTAGTCTCCAAGATTGATTTGGCCAATCTTGCCTCAATTCTTTTAGTTAGCCTAACCTAACTAAATATCCATATTCTGTTCTTTTATTAAACATAGATATCCAGTTTCTAGGAACCTTTCCCTCAAGAATTCCAAACAAACCTATCTATATGTAATAAACAGCAAAAACAGAACATCTTTATATTTTGGAGCATTTATTTGGCTAAATACTCAGCAGTGACTGTAGTACGGTCACAGGTTCTTCCCCTGGTCTTTTACCTTCTTTCCAACAAGAAGTAGGAAACTTATGTCTTTGCTCTTAAAATTTTAAAGGCCAAGTTGGATGAAATCCTCTCAACCATTAAAAAGGAGCCCAAGTAGACCAGAGGGCGCAGAAAGAAGGCCCAGTCCCAGGAAGAAGAAGCCACCCCAACCTAAAAACAGCCAAAAAAGCCTTTCTTACCATGAATATCTGGTGTGGATTTTGAACAAGCTCAGGCAAATGCCTTCATCAAAGTCTTCAAAAGCTTCCCTCAAGGATGCTACTTTCACTTTTGGCATGCACTCTGCTGCTGCCTTCAGAAATGCTCAGATCTCCATTAGCTCATCAATGCAGAAGGCACAAAAAAGGCCAAGGACATTTTAAATTGCTTTGCTGCCCTTGCCCTAGTAAGAAAGGAGGAGACCAATGCCTTCTATGATGCCCACCTCCACCACCCCTATATCCTTGTAACCAGACAGCCTTTTATTCTTTCATTGAGTATTTTAAAACTTAATGAGCTGGAGTTTTCCAAAGATCACACCACATCAGAAAAGACGGTGACTCAATCACCTGGAATTGCTTCAAGCAGGTCAAAGACAGGTTGATAAAGACCACCTCTTCCCTTGAAGGGTATCATAGCCAGTTTGTCACAAGAGTCAGAGTCCAGAAGTCTAAGTTCAACAAAATCATGGTACATCCCAAGACCCAACAAGCCATCTCTGCCTGCCTGTTCAAGACCAGCATAAAGACCAAGGGCAACCCCTCAAGCAGACCAAAGGGGAAAAAGTGCACAGAGATCAGTAAGGTGGTTCTTGCATACTATCCCAAGAATAAAAAGCTTAAGCATCTCCAAGCTATCTCTGTTGCTCTTTCTACTAATGTCTGAGCCCTTTCTTAATAAACACTTATTTATTTTCTCTCTTATTTCCTTTAATTTTATCATTCTTTGACTTTCATTTAGTATTTTGTACAATTCTTTGCTTATTTTAAAGTATAGTTTATAGTTATAACTGATTAATATGGTCATTTTTGGGTATATTTTAACTTTTAGGCTTTACACAGCCTTTATACTAAAAATAGACTCCTTTTTTATTGCAGATTTGGAAATCAGAGGCCTTTTTAAGCCTAGAAAATATTTTTTAAATTTTTTTTGGAATCTTTTGATTTTTTGGAGTTCAAAAAATCTAAAATTTTAAAATGTTTTTTTCTTAGTTGCAATGCCGTAAATTGAAATGGTGTTTTTGCTATAAAATTGAGATAGCAAAAAATTGTGATAGCGTATTTCAAGATGTGCTTTTGAGATAGCGTGTTGTACCGAAAAGATTTCTAGTTGCTTAGACTGATTTAATAAAGTAGGCGCCTTTAAATTATACACTAATCTGGCATGTCAATTGGAATTGTAAGCTGAGAGGAGGATCTCCAAGCTTGGACATTTAGCCATCTTATAATTGGTATTGTTGTGAAAATAGCATGTTAAAGTGAATTTGATTTAATATAGGGACGGGCTCATGCACAGGAATGAACAAATAGCAGAGATAAGACCTTCAAATGTCTGAGCTAATAACTGGAATATTAGCTTTAACCTTTCGACCAAACAAACCTTAAAATGTGAGAAGCTCAAAATAGATGTAGATGAGTTATTGGATATATCATGTGATATTAGATAGCGCTCCTACTGTTGAAAATAGGTCAATTCGGCTAAATGGTCAGCTGGTTGCTGATCTGTAGAAACCAGGAAGTGATTCATTTGGAGAATCCAACTTTCGATGGAGCGTAGAAGAGCAGAGATCCTACTCGGCTCCATCACAGGATCGAAAGATCTCACAAAATTAAGCCAATCATCAACTAGGTTAGAAAACTCAATTGGATTGTTTGACGATCCTGCAATCTGACAATGCTGGAGCTTTGCAACTTTTAAAGGGTCGAAACATTTATCCATTGTTCGTAATAGAAAATCTAAATGGCTGATATTAATTGCTAGCACACCGTGTACTTTTCGTTAACTTGTAGTAAATATAGTGTCACCTCCCATAAGAGACTTTGATATCTAATCAATTGCAGCTTAATAACATTAAAAATGTTGATAGGTAAGTTGATTTAAGCATGAGATGAACAATTTTACAACTGCCCTAGGCGAGTAATAAAGCCTTTTGAAATTAAGTCACACGTTTCGGTGTTTGCGATGATCCAAAAAGGGTGGCACTTTGATGTTTGGTTTGGATCTAGTTGATGCTGGCTGGAATGTAGTATAAGATTATAGTTCAGTAAGAGTGTGATTTTATTGGCTACTGTTTAAAACAACAATTGTTGAAGATTAGAATCCGATTATCAGATATTGGAGTTAATGGGATCAATCAAATAAATTTTGATAAGCGTTTGCATTCCGGAATGAAATGATCCAGTATAAAGCTTCCATAGCTTTGAAATGCACTTGAATATTTAGCTATAAAGGTGTGTGGTTTTCTAGGAAAGCTTTTACTGTTGGCTGGCTGTTCCGCATTGAAAGGTAACGTATCTTAAGGAAATATTGACTTTTAGAATGCGGTTTTAAGGCTTCGACTAAACTTATTAACGTGAACGTGAGTTGCGAGAAATGGAATGGGGATTTGACATTGATCGGTATTACAAAAGCGATTCTTCAATGGAGTTCATGCTTCAAGAGGTCGCTGGAGAACTTGTTGTTAATAATGAGCTCCCTTCGAACTTGAAATGGCCCTTGAAAGTGTCGAGTCTTGTGCTTAATTACGATGCAAAGTCTAGAAATAACGACTTTTCGCAAATAAAGGCTGAAGAAATCAGGATTTTCGGTTTTCAAGCGGAAGAATTGATCATTACGGAGCCTTCCGTGCTCGAGTGGTATTATGGGTCAATTAAAACCATCACTGGGATCACAGGAACTCGTCTCAAGCGTGTCATATTGGGCAGTGATGTTCGCAATAGGATAAAGTTTAACAACGTGACACGCCTTGATTCCCTGATATTCAATAAGCGCCTTTACCCTACCTTTTCTAGTCTAACGCATGTCAACAATGCAAGTGCTAGACACTTAATGGAGGACTTAACCTTGGACATCCAAAGTGTAGGAAAACTAGATATTACAACTGGTGATTATTCGGGTGGTCGAAGCATTCTACTCAACAACCTGGAGACTGCCGATGAAGTAACCATAGCGTCACACAAGGTTAAACTATTTTCAGCCCCCAAATTGATGTATGGGAGACTGGAGATAAAACATGCCACTGAATTGAACATGAACAAGAACCTCCGATGGAACGAAACGTCTTTTATTACTTCGGATGATTTCTGTGAAAAGTACTTCAAGGCATTTAAAGACCACGGTCTTGCTTTCAAGACCGATAACCGCTGTGAAGTTGATTGCAAGCAACCATATACTCCTATGAACTTAGCATCTTATACGTCCTGCAAAGAATTCAAAACAATTGAAATCAACCAAAAGTCTGTTGAAAACATTCCCTTGCATGAAGCAGCTACTATCACCAGCGATTTAATCATAACCAATTACAATGGCATATTATCTGTACCTAAGCTCGCTGTAATAACTGGAAACTTCATACTCACAAACTCACTCAATTTCTCCTTCTCTGCCCCTAAACTCAAGAAGATACAAGGAAGCATAACTATCCAGGACATAAGCTCCTTTTCAGCACCAAGTATCAAGAAGTTTCAGGGAAGCATAATCCTCCAGAACTCAAGCTCCTTTTCAGCACCTAGCCTAAAGAATATGCAAGGTGACTTAACAATTTTGGACTCCAGCTCCTTTCACACACCTAAACTCAAGAAGATTCAAGGAAGTATAATCATTTATAACTCTACCATATCAGCTTCTAGCCTTGAAGAAGTGCGGGGTAGTATTTCAATCAAAAATTCAAATAACTTTTCTTTTGCAAAGCTCAAAAAAATCAAAGGCGATCTAAATGTTACAAATTCAAATACCTCTTCTAGACAGGCATTGTATCATTTAAAAAGAGTCAGATCTATTGAACTTTGCCAACAAACCAACAACATTCAATTCAAATCTCTAAAAGCCTCCAATAAACTACGAATCTACAACAGTTCACTTATAAGCATCACTGGCATTGATGTAACCAGACTTTCAGACCTGACAATCAAAGGCTGTCCGCGGTTGAACTACATGCCACTGTTAGATCTAAAAGTTGTCACTAATGTTTATATCTCTTCAGAAGAACTTGAAGATATTTCCCACATCTTTTTAGCATCCTTTAATGTCACCAACCAAATAATTATTACAAAGTTTCAATATGACCAAATGCATTTACACCTTCTTGATGCTGGTCAGCTCACCCTCAAGGACAATCCCAACCTTGAAGTTCTTCACCTGAAAGCTGAGCACTTGAATTCACCCCTCAAATTCGTCAACAACCCGAATCTTAGTGTAGTTAAGTTTAAAAACATGAAAATCAACTACAAACTTAAACTCGGCAAGTTTAAAGGTAACATACAATCATTAACTCTGCTAATATTTAGTAAGTGCTGCAGCAACAGAAAACAAGCTTCAACATCTAGGAAACAATGAAACTGGCAACTAAAACTTAATTATAGCTATTTAATTAAGATGATTTTTCTATAGAGCTAAAAGTTACAGAAGACAAACCACACTCTAGGTCATGGATCAAAAAAACCTACCAGGTCTATATTATATTTTTCATCCTCTCTTCTATGGTACTAGCTACCATTGCTATTTTCTTATACCTAAAATAGCAGAATCTTTATATCTCAATGAATAAAGCAACTTTGTTGTTTTTGCTTAAATAGAACTTGGGAATATATACTATTTTATAAATACTTTTTGACAAATTATCTTCATGAGTAGGTGGTGAAATCAGAAGCAGCCTCTAGAAGCAAGTTCTTAAATCAAAAGTGCAAGATTAAAGATCAAATTACAAAAATTGATTTTTCAGAAGTTGCTTCAAAGTTCAAAAACTATAATATTTAATATAAATACAAAAACTTTGAATTTCATATAATAGACTATCAAGAATCCAAAGAACTTATTTGAGTAGTAAAAATTGCAATTCATATCTTAAAAAGAGGGTATACACTTGGCTTTAAAATGATGTTCTTTTCCTTTTAAACAAGAACTACAATAGAATAAATAAATAAAATTGTTAAAAAAAAATACATGGCAACAGCGCCTATGTTGAGACTTTGTCAACATGGTCACTGTCAACTCAAAACTCAAAATCTCCTACTGTAAATTCAGAACCTGAACATAAAAATGCGGGATTGTCAAATCCTTGGTCCAAGTTTTGAATCACTTTTGCAGGATGGCCTTTTGTTAATTAAATTGATTTTTTTGAGTATTTATTTGAATTTTTGAAAATGCGGGAACTCATAGACACTTTGCAAAGTTCAAGTCAAGCTGCATAAATCCAATGGACAAAATGAATTAACTGGAATCAGTTTTGAAGCGTTCAAACCCATCAACCATTTTCATTAAGTTTACTATGTTTTTTGAAATAGCGGGATTATCAAATCCAAGAACCAAATTTCAAATCACTTTTGAATGCCACTAGTAAACTAAGATATTAATTGTGGGAACTGGAATCCAAATTGAATGTACAATAAGCACACTAGAAAACACCAACCCAAATCAAGAAGCTCCACCACAACTAAAATCAAATGAAAAATTCAATATTGATAACCATGTTTAGACAAAAAAAATGATTAGACTATAAAATCATCCAAAACTGGAAAGAATACAGTATTATACACTTCAAATTACAGATATAGAAATTCTGTTACTATTCAAGGCTAACTCAAGAAAAAATTACCCATAACTAAACCAATAAATCCAAATAAATACATATTCAATCTAAAATATATATTTTATTTTATTTTTATGGACCGTCAGTTGCATTCCCAACCAGTTCCTACACCAGCCCACGGGGAAGCCTGTCCACAAGGGCGTCCCAGAGGGTCCAAGAACAGACCCAGAACACAAATTGAAAGGAGTCATGCCAATACACAGGCCTCGCAAGGTGTCATTGCCAGCCAAACACCTCCGCATCCCAAGCCAGAACTACCAGCTTGAATCCCAGATAGAAGCCACTCTCAAGCCCTGCCACAAAAGTCTCCTACACCAGGGTCACCGGGAACACTGAGGTTACTTACACCTCCACTGTATACCCAGTTGTCACCCAGCCCCGCACTCTTAACCCAAGAGTTGCTACTTCCTGCTCCTGTGTTTTTGACACCACTTACGAGTCATTGGCCACCACCGTTGAGCCATCTGCACCTATTGTGTATTCAACCATTGACAGCGCCACTTTAAGCAAGTGTTATGCCACCTTCTACACAAAGGTCCCCATCCCTTGTGTCAAGCCTGGTAGCCAGGATGCCGTGGTACCTGCTAAGGGCTGATGTCAGTTGACGGATAGTGAGCGTGAAGCTCTCCTCAACTGCTTGAACGGGGGAATGGCAGTTTGGTATATTGCATCCCAATTTGGTGTCACAGCCAGATACATTGCTGACATCAACACCAAGTATGGCAACACTGGGCAAATTGCCAAATCCACCAAGGCTAAGCAGCAGCCAAAACTCTTGCAGCCTGTGCATATTGACACAATAAAACAGTGGGTAGTCAAGGATTGCCACTTGGACACACTTGCTGCCCAATCAATGCTTGTCAGAGAGTATGGGCTTTCTGTTTCTAAAACCCTTGTTTACAAAGCAATGGTTGATTTGGGCTTCTCGTGGAAGGTGCTCGGAGTTTCTCTGTACAATAGAAACAGTGAAAAGACCATTGAGGATTATCACATTTTTGCTGAGACATATCTGGCACTAAAGAAGACTGGGAATGTCCAGTTCTTCTATATCAAAAAATTGTTGTTTTCCTCCTCACTCAGGTCTAGGCATGGGTGGGTCAAGAGGCAACAGCGCCCATGTTGACACTTTGTTGACATGGCCACTGTCAACTCAAAACTCTAAATCTCCTATGTTTTTTGCTAGTTGCGCTAGCTTAATTTTTTAAAGCATTCAGGGGTGCAAACCCAGAAAATACGACAAAATTGTGGCCATCACAACACAATTTAATATTAAAATTAATAAAAAAACTTGATTTAACCTGATTTTTCCTTTACTTTTACTAATGAAAATTAGTTTATTTTTTATTTGTTTTCACGACGTAAAAGTGTCAATGTCAACACTTTTTAAGCTGAACTTATTTTTAATAATAAAACTGAAACATCTACAGTAAAAAAAATAAGGGCACATTTAAAAATATTTTTTATCAAATTAATATATAGAAAAAGACAGTGTGCATATATTTGATGGTTGAAATGTTCATGTTATAAATATATATGTGGCACTTATTACGGCTTTAATATATTAAGTGGATTGGTGGCTAACGGCAATCCAATAATTTAAGTGTGAGTTACTATGTAAGTTACTATAGAATTTATTATTAAAAATAATGTTGACACTTGTAAATGTTGTTTATTTGATTGTGATCATCCCATGGGGTAGAGTTAAGCAAATTAGAGTGGCACAATTAAGCCTAGATTAATATGCCACCTCATATGAAGAATGTTGTAATTGACGTTGTTGACACTTTAACCTTTTCAATACTTGAATACAACTTCTTAACAACTTCATATAAGCACAATGGTAAAATATCATATTAACACCCCCAAAATATAATTTTTAATAAAGAAATAAAGAACCTTGATACTTTTTTACTTATTTTTATATTTTTTATTTTTATGTGAGCAAAAACACACAGAAAACAGTTAATTTTTGCTAGCCCGCTTAAATTTAATTAAGCGTACTATAAAAAACATAGTAAATTTTCAAAAAAATGTCAACAGCAACAATGTTGTCAAAAATAATGTCTACAATTTTTGTAATTGAAAGTGTGAACTCAGCTTTTTTTACTAATTGCCACTCATAATGTCGACTCTTTTCAGTTCTCATATATAAAACTTTATGTTTTACATAATAAAAACTTCTCATTTTTTGATATGTTGTATTTTTGACTTTTCTCTTTCATATTTTTGAATTGTTTAAAATAAAATTTATATCTGAATATAATACTTTTGAATATTTCTCTTAACTTTTAATTTTTTATTTAAAACTATAATAAATTAAAACCTATACAAGTATTTTTTAACTTTTAAATGCCAAGAAAAGCCATATAAAGTTTACTTTTTATATATTATGCTTTTTAAGTTGTTTTGTTTGTTTTTTACATACATTGCTTTATTTTAAACCATTTTACTTATTATTTTAGGACAAGAACACTTCCAAATAGCCCAAAGGAACCAAGCGTCCTTCAAAGCCAACAAAACCCACCAAAAAGAAGCCTGTCTCATCAAAGAAGGCCACCCCCAAACCATCCCCCAAGCTCTTACCAAAGCCCTCCCCTGAGCCCTCTCCTGAGAAGAGCCCTGCTCACTCCACTGGGGGAGAGAAATCTGATGGCTCTCTTAAAGAGCACAGTTTCTACAACTCAGCTTCTGATGAGGAGCCAACCAATAAGAAGCGGCAAGGCAAAAAGACACCTCTCAAAGATAAGTCTTCTGAACATGAGGAGCACCACAATTAGCCCCCTTCTGCTTCCCCACCCCTACCAAACTCCCCCTTCAAGCTCATCTGAGGATGATTCAAAGCCCCACCCCAATTACTTTCCTGGCTTCCACCATGCTCCTTCTGGCCCCTTGGACCCTCTGTTGGCCCACAACATCTGCAATATTGACGGCAAATTCAAGGTTCCCTCTTCCTTGCCCAAATACTTTCCAATCATGAGTGTCAAAGGTGGGCCTGTCATGGTGGCCAACGGGTATATCTTCAGCTGCAATGATGCCAACCAGGGCTTTAAGAGCCGCCATTACACCTGCAAGGACCACTCCTGCCCAGTGCGGCTCAACATGAGCGCTGGGACCTGGTCCAAACCATCAAGGGCAAGCATACCTGCATCATGCCCAACACTACCCTCTCCCGCCTTCTCAAATAGTACCTTGTGCAGATTATGCCCACATCCAAAGACCTTTCCCCAACCCAGCTGGCTGTGCTTGTGTGCAAGTACCTCTCCCCCACCAACCTCAAGAGGGTGCCAACACACAATCAGTTAGTGAAATTTGTTAGCAATAGGCATCAAGACTCAAACCCCCTGGCCAAGAGTGCCACCAGCATCAAGAAACTGGTCCTCACAGATGCCCTCAAAAAAACTGAGGATGGTGAGATGTTTCTGCTTCATGACAATGGGAAGGAAGTGGAGGATAGGATTGTAGCCTACGCCACAACCCAAAACTTGAAGCAGCTGAACACCGCTACCACCTGGCTATGCAACAGCACATTTGCTACTTGCCCCTCCCTATTCAAGCAGCTTTGGGTCCTTCATGGGCAGTTTAATGACCAGGTTATCCCCCTTGTCTTTTTTCCCCTTCCTGGTGCCAAGACTGAAGTCTAAACCAGAGCCTTCAAGATTGTTTGGGATGCTTTGAGCTTCCTTCCTGACAACCAGCTCCCCCCTCCCACTCACGCCACAAGGGCAAATCCCTCCTCTGCTGAGAAGGATGAGTCCACCCTAGCTGCTGAGCAGCTATCTCATGCGCGCTCACTTGGGCCAAAGGTTATCATAATAGACTTTAAGCAGGCTCAGTTCAGAGCCTTCAAGGCCACCTTCAATGGAGAAGTCCAGGGCTGCTTCTTCCATTTTAGGCAGGCCCTTGTCAAGAATCTCAAGAGCGAGAAGTATCTTTTGAGAAGTATCTCAATGATGGTAAAGGGAAGTGTTGCTTTGCCATGACCCAGTTTGCTGCCTTGGCTTTTGTGCGCCTGAAGCATACTGGGCTTGGCTTTGAGGCCCTCCTGGAGGATGCTTACATCAAGAAGCACTCCACCATCTTCAAAGGCTACCTGGATTACTTCAAGCACCATTGTGTGGGAAAGAAGGTGACTGCCCAGAGAGGTAAGAGCAGGACCACTGCCCCTTGAAACTTTCAAGGAGTCTGCCTCAAGGGGGAGATAAAGACCACCTCTAGCCTTGAGGTTTAGCATAAGCACCTGAAGGTGAAGTTTGGGACAAACCCCAAATATAACAAGTTCTTCCAGAAGCTACAGGAGAAGCAGGCCCGGACTGTCTCCAAGTTTCACAACCTGGACAACCGGGTGGCCCCCAAGAAGCGAAAGTCTAAGAAGCAAGACTACCAGGAGGACGTGCAAAAGGTGGTCAAGAAGAAGTACAAGGTGGCAGAGATTAAGAAGTACCTTGAAGATGTCACCACTGCTCTTGCTGATGGCTTTAATTAGCTTAATAAACCTTGCTTTGCTTTGCCTATATATTTTTTACTTTATAACTTTTAATTTTTTAATTTTTTTTGGATAGTACTAATCTTTTTAGGTATAAATGGTAAGTTTCAGATACAGTTTTAATGTGCTTTTGTAAGAAATATCTTATATTTTGTTAATTTATCTTTAAGGTATGAGATTTTTTCAGCTATGCTTATATAAAGTATAATAAAATAAAGTTAGAATTTTCTTATATTTTATAGTTATTATGATATATAAAATATCCTTATTTTTGGTTCATTGGAATTTTAATTTTTATGGAAATAAAAAATAATTTTATAATAAAGAGTGTAATTTACATAGTAAACTGAAAAATAGTTGCTTATATCTCCTTATTCTTATTACTTATAGTAATTTTTTATTGCATTTATAAGCTCTCTGGGGTTATTTTAGTATAATAATGCATTTTAAATTATTTTTTTTTTAAAAAATGTTCAGGGTAAAGTGTTTTCTTAATTAAAAAAGTGTCAACATCCAGGAAACAACATTAAGTAAACCCGGGTTATCATTTTACTATAGTATTGGTATTAAAAGTGTTGACATGACCACTGTTGACATTTTTAGTGTCAAAATGGGTGCTGTTGCTGGTTGGAAAAGTATCAGATGATTAAAGGCTCCCATAATAGTGGGACATTTCTAAATTTTCTCCGAGCCGTCAAGGAGTATCTCTGGGTAAATTATAGTGGCACAACCAATGTTGTTGTGCTTGATAGCGTCAGGCTCTACAAAGTGGATCTGGTTGTGTCCAAGTTCCCCCCATCAACAAAAACAGCCATTCTGCCAGCCACTGCCTTGCAGACTGCCCAATGATCTCCTCTTCCTTCTGCCCTATTATCCATTTCTGAATCCAATTGAGGAGGTGTTTGATTGGATCAAGAATAAGGTGAAACAAGGCCTCCCTCAGGACACTGAGGATCTCTTCAATATTCTTGAGATCAGCCAATTTGCAATGCCACCCAATGTGGTAGCGGCTTTCTATGAGCACTCAGAATCCTTCCTCCCTAAAGCCCTGGCCTCCAAGCCAATCAGATAAATAGGTGCTCTGGGTTTTATTTAGTTTTAATTTTATTTAGTTTTTTATTAGGACTCAAAAGTTATTATTTATATGGTATGACTTGATATCAAATTGTATTATAGACATATAAGAATACATACAAAAGTTAAGTAAAATTAATTATACTAGATAAGATGGACAAATATTTTTATTATAATGCACTGAATATTATTATTGGCTTTTGCACTAACAAATGAATAAATTAAAAAAATATTAAAATAAATTAGTTTATTTAAATGATTGTGAATCCTTGATGTTACTTTAGCTTTTCTAAGCCACAAATTGGACCTTGCAGGTCATCATCTGATCCTTTTTATTTCAGTGCCACTATAACCACACAACACGGCAACCAATGATTTTCATGTATTGCTTACTAATTAGTACTTAAGACGCGGGTCAAGTATATTGAATATGTTTATCAAATCACATTACAAGGGAAAGGTAATTTGAGTTCTAAACAAGAATTTGTTTAGAACAATAGTGTAGTGGGCCGCATGATGAGGATAAATTCAATTCTCAATATTTATCTATGTGATAAATAAACCCGTACTTGACGAGCTAATAAATAAAAACATTTTTAACTTATTTTTAATATTTGACGTGGTTGCAAATTTAACTAATGTCTTGTAATGTATTTAGATATATTAATATTATAATTTACAAATTAAAAATTAAAAATAAAAATAAAAATATTAAAATTAAAATTATAATTATAAATCTTAAAAGTTAAATATTAAAGTTTAAATAATCAAAATTTAACTATTTTTATTAAAAAGTGATTTATTCAATATCAAAATATTTGATATTAAAAAATTTAATATTGTAATATGTATTATTAAAATTTTAATATTAACTTTTAGATACTAAATTTTATAATATTTAAATATGTAATATTAAAATTTTTATAGTAAAATTTTAATATTACATGTTTCAATGTTGAAATTTTTGTATAAAATATAAAAAGTAAAAAAATAAAATTTAATTTGCAAGGGGAAAATATTTATTGGGGGGATGCTAATTGCAAAGGGAATGTGATTATTCCGGGGAATTATACCCTAAAATTAAGTTTTTGGCTAAAGCATCTAATTGAATCCACATACTCTTCTGTACGTGATGGACAACTCTGGATGTGATTGCTAGAGGGGTGCCACCCTGTACCCCGGTGGTTGCTGATTGTTTGATAAAAGGCAGGCAGGTGAGTGAATTAACTAGTAGGTTTTTTTGGGGGGGGGGGGCATGTAGTACCTGTATAACGTTGCCAATGTAAATGAGTCATACAGGACATGCTTGACTGTCCTGTATCCCTGTGATGTCTTCTGGCGGTTGAGGGCTACACGGCAAATATCCATGTGAATAGGTACATCCTCCAACTTTTTAACGTTGGTTTTTAATATGCAGTGTAGGAGGATTCCCAGGTATACCACAATATGAATTCTTTGCAAGGTATACTTTTCCAAGAACATGCATGATTTTTTGAAAGTTTGAACTAACCTATTAATATAGGATGTTTGATTGAACTTGAAGAGGGTTCCAGGGGGCGCCCAACTTGAATCAGCCCCCCAGGCCTTGGCAAACAATATTAATAAAGGTTTAAAATTATTCACAAGGACTGCATCCCCAACTTTATTTGACAGTGCCTTAAAAAATTCATTAAAAATTGCAGATTTCAAATATTCATTTTTTATTTGAAAGTTGGTTTTTATTAAATTCTTTTCATATTTGTTGATGTTTGTGAAGAGGAATGAGTGAATGCTTTTGTATATGTATTCATCAAAGTTCAGTTTGATATCCCTGTGAATTTCATTCATTTCTTTGATTTTGATATTTGATCCTAGTTCATATGCTTCCCTTATCCATGGCAAGCACCCTGCAGGTGGTGAAAATTCCCTATCTTGAGCTTCAATATTAAAAAAATTATTCATATTATGTTGAATTATTTTATTTATTTGGTTTTTATTTATTTGTTTTACAGAGGCCACTAGTGACTGGTAATCCCTGTAAAACCAACTCGGCGTATAAGCTGCCACTTCCGCGACCTCATCCCCATTCCTGGTGATGACTAAAAATAATATAAGTAAAACATAAAAAGACTTACTAATTGTTTCCCCTGTGGCCCCTTGGCCACAGACGCCACTTTGGCAAACTTCATGAGTGTTGGATGCTCTTCATTAATTTTTCTAGGCTGAATTTTTCTTATCTTTGTGCAACTTGTGTTTCTTCTTGGCTTTCATTTGATAAAGTTTCTGTATTTCTTGAAGCGCTTCTGCTTCTTGATTGTGTTTCATTTTCATCTGTTTCCATTTGATTGCTTTTATCTTTTTTGTGTTAATTTCCTTTTGAATTTCAGTTCATTTGATTATTTTATCCTTATTGTTTTCTTTGGCCCCCTTTCAGAACTCCCACAAATTGTAGGCTGCGTTGTTGAACTTCAGACTTGATAAAATTATTCCCTGTAGATTAAGTAATAATTCTTTGTTCTTTTCATCTATAATATTTCCCAATTTATCCAGAGCATCTTCTTTTGACTGGATTGGTGGCTGGCCCTTGTTACCCAGCTTTCCTGTCACTATTTCCCTGATATTTTTTTCAATTTCAACAACCTTTTGCAGGTGTGCTTCTAATTTATTGATCAAGCTATAGATTGTTGACATTTTGTTTAATTTCCACCAAAAAACTGGTTTTTATAGTACTATCTTCAACACATACATATTTTTCATCATCATTAATAAATTAGAGACAATAAACACAAATATTATATTAGAATATTGCAATTAGGTGTTATCTCTTGATATTTTGATATTATGTGCATAACTCAATGCATTTTGACTAATAAAATTCATTGTAAACTTGGCCTTTTCCATTATAATTTAATGAAATGGACTGTGTTTATATTAGAGAGCCATTAACGCTTAGTATGAATATTGATACATAGTGCATTTTACAGCGTGTATATTTATCTATTGGTAATAACTCTATAAACTTTTTAGTTGGATTTTGTGAGGTAATAATAATGTAATGTGTTAAAAAATTACTGTTTATTGTCATTAATTGGCTGATTTTTGTTGCTGTGGTGATTGTGCATTTTTGGATATTTACGCACTAGTATCCAATTGGCTGGCTTCACATCCAATTGGATACTAGTACGTAAATATCAGAAAATGCACAATCACTACAGCAACAAAAATCAGCCAATTAATGAAAATAAACAGTAATTTGTTAACATATTACATTATTATTACCTCACAAAATCCAACTAAAAAGTTTATAGAATTATTACCAATAGTTAAATATACAGGCTTTAAAATGCACTATGTATCAATATTTGTACTAAGTGTTAATGACTCTCTAATATAAACACAGTCCATTTCATTAAATTATAATGGAAACAGCCAAGTTTACAATGGACTTTATTAAACAAAATGCATTGAGTTATGCACATATAATTAAAATATCAAGATTTGACGTCTAATTACAATATTCTAATGCAGTTTCTACCTTTATTGCCTTTAATTTATTGATGATGATGAAAAATATGTATGCTCATAATTTTAAGCTATGCGTAAAATGTACAACATTGTATTAATTATGGGAAATGTTGATAATGTAAAAAGAAAATATTATTAATTATGAACTGAAAGAACAAAATGAATTTTAATTAGTTGTTACAAAGAAAAGATTTATTTTCTAATCAAAGGACGGGAATGGGAGGGAATGGGCAGAATGAACATTGCCTTCATCTGCGCCTATGAAAGGAACGGCATCAGAGATGGTGGTGAGAGAATGGGAGGAGGTTTGGGAGTCGGGGTTGGAAGGCAGGTGGCTTGATGGGGGGGGGGTTAGAAGCAAGGTTTGTTGACTGGGAAGGGGCGGCAAGAGCTGATTGCTTCAATTGCTCAAATTCTTCTTCCATCACATATACTGGCTTGACAAAATTGATGAAGTGGCATGAGGGGAGATGGGGGTCCTTTCTGGACTTATCACTATCACTTGCATAGAAAATAATGAGATCAAATAAGTCCTGGACAGACACAGAAGGGAAAAGCTCATACCCCTTATCAATTTGGGTGCATAGTTTGTTGTAGGTGGCAGGCTTTACGCGCCTGAGGGCAGAACCAAAATTGTAGAGACATAAATCTGCAAGATGCATGTTGGAGTAGTTGATGGGGTAGGACCAGCAGGTATGCCCCACAGCCCTGATTTCTTGGGTAGCCCATTCCTGCTGCTCCATCTCTGCACTCAGTACAACTGTGTGTACAGCGTTTTGTGTGGCCCACTCCTCCAGCATAGCCTTGAGCTCTGTCTGGTAGGCATACCCATCTGCGGTGTTCAATATTGCCAAGTAATAATTGACGCCCAATGAGAAACCTGCCAATAAAACTCCAACAAACCAATACAATATTGGGCCACGCTTGTACACGTTAGACTGGATACACTTCTCTCCAAAGTCTTGGATACTTGCAGATATCTTAGCATATGACAGGAAGATTACGTCATTACAGGCCCTCATTGCCCTCCCTTTGATAAAATTAATAATAGTTGAATTGTAGGGATCAGTGTCCACCAAAATGGGACCACTGAGAACTTGATTGAACAGATTCTAGCAGCAACCACAACTCCGTGCATTCACAAATTCACTGTTCTTTTGTTGGTGAAGATGCTGTGGAGTCCCAGCTGGAGACTTACCTGGACCAGGGGCATCCGCGGGTCACATTCCATAATGGTCATCATAAAGGGATTGACTGTGTCACCTTTGGTCAAAGTACATGCACCAGTTGAGGTCTTCTTGGTAGGGAGGCCACAGTTGGCGTGGGCTTGCAGGGTTGCAGCCACAGTGGACTTTGCAAAACCCATTGCAGCCGCAATTTCCCCGATAAACATAAGCTTCCCTTGCTTTTCAACCATTTTGAGAGCAATGTCCAGAGTGATCAAGTTTCTTCTGCGTCTTGCAGGCTGATTGGCTGGGGGAGGGACGTGTCCATCTTGGGAACTGGTCAATGCCATCTGATTGGCTGTTTTGGGGTTCTGGGCTCTCTGGGTGACCCCATGGCTCACTTGATCAATTATGGATGCTAGTATTGTATATGATTTGGGTTAGCAGCTGCCTGTGCATGATGGGCAAACAGGGCCATGCTTGAGGACACAGGAGAAAGAACACACTCCTGGGTAGTGCTTGCGGAGGGGCCTGCGGGTTGGGAGTGGCCATAGAGGGAGGCTTCACTGTTAAGAGACCCAGTGTAGCCCTGCATAATTTTGTCATGGCCAGGGAGCAGATCATTGACTTGGTTGATGTTGGAAGAAGACATAATAAAAATTTTATTATAATTTTTAAACTCAAGAAGAGGAATGTATATTTTAGTCAATTTTGTTGTTATATATGTCAATTTTGTGAATATTATGATCTAAATTTTAGCCATCCTAAAATGGAATAGGGTGATTTTTGAGAATACATATGATTCCTAAAAGAATTAGCATAAATCCACTCTATATCCTTTAGCATCCTTTTTGAGACACCCATAAATTATATTTATTTCAAATTCCTTGCAATTATGATTTGAAACTTGGTTCTTGGATTTGACAATCCTGCAATTTCAGATTTGTTAATTTTTACATGATGTCTATGATTTGTTTGAAATACAGAAAATCTCAAAAGTACATTAATATACCGTATTTCTGATTCATGCATCCCACATTTGTTTGCTGGGTTTTGTCTTTTGTTAGTTGAGTTATCTGCTTGAGAGATTTGAAATTTGCCAATTTAAATAAATCAAAAAAGTTAAAATAAATGGTTGATTTTATTAAATTTTTTATTTTTCACTCTGCTGAGTTGCCCACAAAAGTGATTCAAAATTTGGACCAAGGATTTGACAATCCCGCATTTTTACGTTCAGGTTCTTAATTTACAGTATGTTTTTTGCTAGTCGCGCTAGCTTAATTCTTTTTAAAGTGTTCAGGGGTGCAAACCCAGAAAACATGACAAAACTGTGGCAATCTTGACACAATTTAATATTAAGCTTAATAAAAAAACTCAATTTTACCAGATTTTTGCTTTACTTTTACTAATAAAAATTAGTTTATTTTTTATTTGTTTTCACAACGTAAAAGTGTCAATGTCAATACTTTTTAAGCCAAACTTCTTTTTAATAAAAAAACTGAAATATTTACAATAAAAAAACTAAGTGTGCATTTAAAAATATTTTTTTATTAAATTAATATATAGAAAAAGAATTGAGCATACAGAAGATTGTTAAAATGTTCATCTTATAAATATATATGTGGCACTTATTCCGGCTTTAATATCATAAATGGATTGGTGGCTAACAGGGATCAAATAGTTTAAGTGTGAGTTACTATTCAATTTACTATATAGTTTATTATTGAAAATAATGTTGACACTCAGAAATGTTGTCTATTTGCTTGTGATTATCTGCCAGGGCGGAGTTAAGCAAATTAGAGTGGTGCAATTAAGCTTAAATTAATATGCCACTTCATATAAAGAATGTCAAAAGAGATGTTGTTAACACTTTACCCTTTTCATTACTGAATACAACTTTCTTAACTTTTTTCAATATACATAATGGTAAAATATCATATTATCACCCCCAAAAAATAATTTTAAATAAAGAAATAAAGAACCTTGATACTTTTTTACTTATTTTTATATTTTTTATTTTTATGTGAACAAAAACATACAGAAAACAGTTAATATTTGCTAGCCTGCGTAAATTTAATTAAGTGTACTATGAAAAAACATAGTAAAGTTTCAAAAAAATGTCAACAGTGACAATGTTGCCAAAAATAATCTCTAAATTTTTTCTAATCAATAGTGAGAATTCAGCTTTTTTTACTAATTGTCACTCATAATGTAAACACTTTTCATTTCTCACATATAAAACTTAATGTTTTACATGATAAAATCATCTGAAATTTAACATGTTATATTTTTAACTTTTATTTTTTGTATTTTCTAATTTTTAAAATAAAATCTATTTATAAAGCTAATACTTTCACATAAAACTCTTAACTTTTAACTTGTTATTTATAACTTTAATAAAAAATAATGCAAGTATTTTTTTACCTTTTTAAAGCCAATAAAAGCCATATAAAGTTTCACTTTTATATATTATGTTTTTAAGTTGTTTTATTTATTTTTAAATACATTGCTTTATTTTAAACCCTTTTATTTATTATTTTAGAACAAGAACACCTCTAAGCAGCCCAAAGGAACCAAGTGTCCCTCTAAGCCATCAAAGCCACCAAGAAAAAGCCTGTCTCATCAAAGAAGGCCACTCCCAAGCCCTCCCCTGAGCCCTCTCATGTGAAAAGCCCCACTCACTTCACTGGGGGAGAGGAAACTGATAGTTCCCTTACAGATCACAGTTTCTACAACTTGGCTTCAGACAAGGAGCCTACCAAGAAGCGGCGCCAGGCCCAAAAGACCCCACCCAAGGATAAGTCACCTGCACATGAGGAGCACAAAGATAAGCCCCCTTCTGCTTCCCCACCCCTACCAAAATTCCTCCTTCAAGTTCATCTGGGGATGATATCAAGCCCCGCCCCAATTACTTCCCTGGCTTTTGCCATGCTCCTGCTGGCCCCTGGGACCCTCTGTTGGCCCACAATATCTGCAACAACAACAGAAAGTTTAAGGTTCCTTCTGCCCTACCAAAGTTTTCCCATCATGAGTGTCAAAGGTGGGCCAGCCATGGTGGCCAACGGTTACATCTTCTCATTCAATAATGCCAACTGGGGCTTCAAGAGCTGGCACTATACCTGCAAGGACCGCTCCTGCCCAGTGCAGAACAATACTGAGCGCTGGGACTTAGTACAGACCATCAAGGGTGAACACACTTGTGTGATGCCTAACACAATCATTGCCCAACTTCTCCAATGGTATCTGGTGCAGGTAATGCCCACCTCAAAGGACCTTTCCTCAACCCAGCTGGCCGTGCTTGCATGCAAGTGCCTCTCCCTCACCAACCTCAAGAGTGTGTCAACCCACACCCAGTTGGTCAAGTTTGTGAGTGATAGCAACAAGCCTCAAACCCCCTGGCCAAGAGCGCCACCACCATTGAAGACCTGGTCCTTTCCAATGCACTCAAGCCAACCAAGGGCAGAGAGATGTTCCTGCTTCATGACAATGGGCAAGAAGTGAAAGATATGATCATTTCCTACACAACAACCCAAAGTCTGGAGCAGCTCATTACTGCTACTACCTGGATGTGTGACAGCACATTTGCAACCTGCCCAATCATCTTCAAACATTCTTTGGGTCCTGCATGGGCAAATCAATGACCAGGTCATCTTTCTTGTGTTCTTCCTCCTGCCTGATGCCAAGACAGAAGTCTACACCAGAGCATTAAAAATTGTCTGGAATGCTTTGAACTCCCTTCCCATTATTCCAGCTCCCCCCTCCCACTCACACCACCAGAGTGAACCCTTCCTCTGCCAAGAAGGATGAGTTCACCATAGCTGCAGAGCAGCTAGCTCATGCGCGCTCACTTGGGCCAAAGGTGGTCATAATGGACTTCAAGCAAGCTCAGTTCAGAGCCTTTGAGGCCACCTTTAATAGAGAAGTTCAGGGTTGCTTCTTCCATTTTAGGTAGGCCCTCATCAAGAATCTCAAGAGCAAGAAGGAGCTTTTTGACAAGTATCTTAATGATGGTAAAGGGAAGTGCCGCTTTGCCATCACCCAGTTTGCTGCCTTGGCTTTTGTGCGACCAGAGCATACAGGGCTTGGCTTTGAGGCCCTTCTAGAGGATGCTTACGTGAAGAAGAACTCCACTATTTTCAAGGGTTACCTTGAGTACTTTGAAAAGAAATGGGTAGGCAAGAAGGTGACTGCCCAGAGAGGAAAGAGCGGGGCCACTGCCCCTTGGAATTGCAGGACGCCTTCCTCAAGGGGGAGATGAAGACCACCTCCAGCCTTGAGGTTTGGCATAAGCACTTGAAGACCAAGTTTGGGTAAAACCCCAAATACAACAAGTTCTTTGTCAAGCTACAGGAGGAGCAGGCCAGAAATGTCTCCAAGTTTTGCAACCTGGCCAACCAGGTGGCCCCCAAGAAAAAAAGAGTAAATAGCAGGAGTATCAGTAGGCAGTGCAAAAGGTAGTGAAGAAAAAATACTTGGTGGCAGAGATCAAGAAGTCTTTAGAAGATATTGCTCCTTCTCTTGCTGATGGCTTCAATGAGAAAAGTTGGCATTTAAATTGTCTGCATGTCAGCATGCAGACAGTTGACTTTAATTTGGCACTTAGGCCAAAGCCTATTAGCTGTATGCTAATTAAACTAATTTTTTATATTGTACCCTATAGTTTGAATTGATAATCAACAAGAAAAAAAGTCAATGTTGACTCCAACTAAGAATAGGCTTAATTTGTATTATGAAATAAGAAGGAAATTACTATTAAAAAACCAAATTTTTATAATTTTATCTTAAGCCCAACTTCAACAATGAATCTACACAATGTTGACATAAATTAAATGTTTATTATATTTCTTAATAAAAATACACATGATCTGAAATATCTTCACTTATAACAAGTTATTTATATTTATAGTTGGTTTTTGTTTCATAGTTTTTTGGCATATTATGGGTAAATTTTTCAAGCTTTGCTGTATATTACATTAGTGGTTTATTATAGCTTTGAAACCACTGCACGTGTTCTGGTTAATCCTTAAACATTGGGTTAAATTAGATTGTTTAGGTTAAAACTAGAATTCATATAGTGTCATTTAAAGTTGACACAAAAGAAACCCAACACAAAAGCAAAAGTGAGACAAGGGGAATAAGTTAAGCACCCACAATGACATAATTTAATTGAAGATTTAATGGTAGCTCCAATATAAAACAAGGTCACCTCTGGCAAAGTTTTCACCTTCACTAATCTAATAATCAAATGACATGGCTTAACAATTTCAACTTACATAATAATAATCTTAGAACCTTAAAGCTTGACATAGTAAAAATAAAACTAATAATTACAATATGTAGTATTTAGTATCTAAAAGTAATATGAATAAAACTTTATTAAAGCCCAAACCCCAAAAAGTCTATTTTCAGACTAGATTTTAAACCTGATCTTAATTTAATTAAGATTTATCTCAAAACAGCAGGCTTGATCTGCCAGCAAGGTTCCAACCAAGTGGGTTTGTGACCTGTAATCCAATTACCCGGCCACTCAAAGCCAGACTATGAAGTCAACTTGAACTTCCAAATCCAACAAAATGAACAGATGATGATCCCTTATGGTGGATACCTTGTTTTGGCGCTTGACTCATTACAAGGATCAAGCTGCCCCCTTCACCATTCAGTTGTGTGATCAACACAATCATGTTCCTGTTATCCTTGATTCACATTGACTATATAATCACTATCTCTCAATAAAGATTATTATCTAGCTTCTAAATATTTCCCCCTTGTAACTCTGCTAAAACAGCACAGTTACAACATTGATAGCACAGGTAGGTTTTCCATCCTACCTTATTTTGACAAATTTTGCCTGTTGCCCGCACACGCCGTGGCTAACAAATCCTTGACAGAATTATGTCTGGCCTCCTGCCTGACTGGACCCCGTACACTCCTGGTGCCAAGATACCCAATGGCTTTGTCCTAAACCAGAACACAGTGATTCCACTACCTGCCTTCAATGCCATGTCTGCATGAGGACTTTTTCAGGCTCCCTCCTCTATTCTGCAACCAACCAACAAAAACACTGTGCCTACCTATGTAGCCCAAAGTCTGTGAAGCGCCGCCTTGGAACCTTTTGCTGGGGCCAACAACAACAACATTGCTGCATGGATCAAGTCTGCCCAGAACAAGCTGGCTCAGATGGAATGTCTGCAGCAATTTTGGATTGCAAAAATCTCCATCTGCCTGACTCACAACGCTGGCACCTGGTGTGACAAGTGGAACAAGGAACACACCAACAAGAACTGGTTTACCTTCAAGAAAGACTTCTTGGCAAGATTTGTGCTTAAGGATACAGCACTCATTTCCATACACCAAGTAAAGAACCTAACCCAGACAGGCACCGTGAAGAAACTCACCTGTGCCTACAAGAAACTCCAACTTTTTGCACCATCTGACATGGCCTTTGACACCCCAGCTACACATCTCATGTACTACAACACCCTCAAGTTGCATATGATGAGACACGTGAACCTGGACCCGGTGACCAACCTGCAAAGCCTGTACCGCAAAGCAGAGAAAGCAGAACAAACCTCAAATGCCCTTCATAAGGCACAAACGGGAAAACAAGAGAGACCCAAGGATTACCACACAGGTGGGCGCTCCACTCAACCAGCCCCTGGAAAAAACAGGAGTAACACTAACCATAAGCTCACAAACTCCAACAGACATGGGAATAGAAACAATGGCCAGTCAAATTGTACCCATTTCTGTATCACCACCACACAAGGCAATCAAGATGAGGGAAAAGCCTGGGGAGAGCATTAAGCAAGCCAAGCTCTCCCCACACAACTCCTGACTTGCCCAATGATAAGTACTAACCCAAGGACGTGGACCAATGCCCAATGATCCAAGTACCCTCAGAGGACCCAGTATTGTACACCATTGCCAGCATCCCAATAAACTGATGTCCTATCCTTTCTGTTTTTGCTGTTAACAAGCTCAGCACTCCTGGATTTGGGTGCAGATTGAACCCTAGTCAACAGAAGCTTTGTGGACAAGTTCAAGTTAACTAATAATCCTTTGCAGATTAAAAACATGGTCCTGGCTGATGAACACCACATTGCTGTGACAAGGGAAACCACCCATCTCTTTGTCATGCTTGAGAACCTCCACTCCACCATCCAAGGTTGTGTCATTGACTTCCCAAAGTTTGAAATTTTACTGGGGTTAGACTGGTTACAAAAGAACAATCCTCACATAGACTGGGCAACCTCAGTATTGACCATCAAGCGTGAAGGTGTCAACCACCAGATCTACCCTGACTCAGTGGACCAACTCCTACACAACCACGTCTTTGCGTGCATCACAGAGACTCTGGACAAAAAGGAAAACCTGAAGGCAATTGACTGGGACTCCTGCCAGTACAAGATCATACACTTCAAGGAACACCAGGATACCTTCACGCCTCAGGACCGCGAAATTGTGGCCCTCCATCCAGAAATCTTCAAAGAAGCGCTACCTGGGCTGCACCCTGAGAAACACATCAAACACTCCATCCAACTCAAAGGGGATGTCCCCAAAGCACGCTCTATCTACAGGCTGACCCCAAACAAAGACAACACCCTACACACCTATCTCAAGGAGGCATTAGAGAAAGGACTTATCTGCCCCTCACAGTCTCTTTTTGGGGCTGCCGTGTTCTTTGTGGTAAAGAAGGATGGTACCCTACATCTGGTCACAGACTAATGAGCCATAAACAAAATTATCATCAAGAATTGTTATCTACTACCACTGATTGACAATCTCTTTGACGCCTTGGGAGGAGCCACATTCTTCTCCAAGATTGATCTGACTGCAGGCTACAATCAGATTTGTATCAAGGAGGAAGACATCCCCAAAACAGTCTTCTGCACTAAATATGGCTCATACAAATGTGTGATGCTCAACTTTGGCATGAGAAATGCCCCATCCACCTTTGTGACCTTTATGAACAAAGTATTTGTGCCACACATAGGCAAGTACACCCTAATCCTGGACAACATCATTGTCTACAGCCCCTTGGTGGAACAGCACCACAAAGACCTATAGGTAGACTTTTCCACCCTGGCACAACACAAACTGTTGGCCAAGCCCTCCAAGTGACAGTTCTTCTGTGAGCAATTACTCTTCCTGGGACACATAGTCTCAAAAGACGGCATCAAACCCAACAGTCAGAAGATACAAGCCATCTGCAAAAAGCCACCTCCCAAGGAAAAATCAGAACTCTGCACTTTCTTGGAAATGGTAGCCTATGTACAAGGCTTCATATCCAACTGCAGCGTCTTGACCGCCCCCTTGTCTGCCATAACAGGCGCCAAGTCCAAGTTTGTATGGACCCCCCAACGTGGCCTCTGTTTTAGACGTCTCAAGGAAAAGCTCACAACAGCGCCCATCTTACAATAACCCAAACAAGACAGGGAATACCAGATGGAAACCAACGCTTCAGATGCATCCATTGGGGGAGTACTACAAATTAAAAATAGTGATGGTGATTTACTGCCCATAGCCTATAAGTTACGCAAACTGATGGATGGCAAGTGTTGATACCCAATCCACAACAAAGAACTGTTGGCCATTGTACACTGCCTAGTCAAATGGGCTGTTATCTAGAACTGCAGGAAGAGTTCACAGCATTAACTGACCACAAGTTGCTCATATACTTCAAAACCCAAGAAAATCTATCTTGCTGCCAAGCCCGCTGGATGGAGCTCTTGGAGATATTTAATATGCTCATACAGTACAAATCTGGTCTTGAACTTGCCATGACAGACGCCCTCTTGTGCCTATATGTCTGTGCCATGAGAGGGGAAAATGGTCTCAACCCAGACTGGCCTCTCTTGGTACTACAAACAAAGGACAAGGGTTTCCCCTGGTACAACCAACATAAAAAAGAAAAAATTTATCAAAAACAAACACCTATTTTCTGATGTATACAGAACCCTACACAGAAAAATGTCTCACAGCACTACCATTCCCTATATCCCTACGCACCAGCGGGTAGACACCATCCTACACTATCACAGAGACCTTGGACACAGCAAGAGTTGAAGCCTATATGAGTTCCTTAAACACAAGGCCTGGTGGCCAACCTTATATTGTGACGTCCAGGAAGTCCTAGACCAATGTGAGGTATGCAAAAAGTTTGCCAAAAGCAAAACCTCTCCAAAGTCAGTACTTCCCATCCGCACACAACTACCCTTCAAAGTATGGGCCCTCAACGTTGTTGGCTCCATTCCAGGGAAACACAATGATAAGAAATACATCATTACCGCCATAGACTTTGCTACAAGATGGCCAGTATCCCAAGCAGTAAGGGCACACACTGGCACTGACATACAACAATTTATTGGCAAAGAGATAATCAGCAAGTTTGGAAAGCCAGAACTCTTGATAACTGATGGAGGGAAAGAATTGACCTCTGAAACCACCAATTTATACCTTGCTAAAAACAGTTCAAACACACTGTGACAACACCATACCACCCACAGGCCAATGAACGTGTAAGCGTCTAAATGGCAGCCTTATGCAAGCCTTAGCCAAACTCACCGCTGGGAGACCTGAAGACTGGTATAAGCAGCTATTGACTGCACTACTTGTGTGCCAAACCCAAGTGTACAGATCCACTGGAAAAAGCCCTTTTGAGTTGGTGTACAGCACACAGCCAAACATCATCCAAGCATTAACAGGACCCAAACTGGAAATCCCAAGTGAAGTCCCCCCACGCTCAGACCCTCAAGTTATAGAGGCCAACTGCGAGCAAACAGAAAAGAAAAATAAACGTCTGCAAAAAACCTTTGTCCCCATCCAAGATAGACATGAAGTTGGGGATAAAGTTTGGGTCATGAATGTTGATAAAAGCAAACTACAACCTGAGAAAGTAGGACCAGCAATCATTCTGAAGATAAACAACAATAACAATTACCTTGTGCAAGGGCTTAGGAAACATAAGCAAGACAAGATCCTACACCATGATTGCCTACAACCCTGCAAAGAAAGACAGAAATAATGAGAAACTGCCCTGCCTGCCACCAAACAACTGGTTTAATACAGTGCCCAGGCTCCTGAAAACCTCCCTGACAACCTGTCCCCAGAGGAGGCCGACCTTCACCGGGGGGAGGTCTCAAAACCGCAGGCTTGACCCACCAGCAAAGTTCCAACCAAGTGGGTTTGTGACCCGCAATCTGATTATCCAGTCACCTGAAGCCAGACTAGGAAGTCAACTCAAATTACCAAATACAACAACATGAACAGATGATAATTCTTTACAGTGGATACCTCAATTTGGCGCTTGACTCATTATCAGGATCAAGCCGCCCTCTTCTTTCATCCAGCTGTGTGATCACCAATCTTGTTCCTGTTATCCTTGATTCACATGAACTATATAATCACTATCTCTCAATAAAGAATATTAAATATATTCTTAAATATTTTCCCCCTTATAACTCTGCTAAAACAGCACAGTTACAACAAACCTGCTTACTTGAAACCTTGTTGGCGGGTTAAGTCTGCTGTTTTGACATTACTTTTTTATATAAAAGGATGAAAAAATTACAGTAAGTTAGTGAGTTCATGCAAAATAATTTGAAAATCCTGCATTTTTTCTTTAGGTTCTAAATCTACATTAACACTTATTACAAATATTGGTAAATATTGTATTTTAAAGTCTTATATTTATCTATTGATAATGACTATGTAAAATTAAAGTTGGATTTTGTGATTGCTAATAAAACAATGAATCAATCAGCAAATTAATGGTCATAAATAGTGATTAATCAATTCATTGTAATATTAGCAATCACAAAATACAACTTAAATTTTACATATTCAATATCAATAGATAAATATACAACCTGTAAAATAAAATCAGAATCAATGTTAGTAATAAGTGTTAATGGCACCCTAATATAGATCAGTCCACTTATAAAATTACAATAAAAATGCCAAATTTAAAATGAATTTTAATAAGCAAAATTATTATATTATGCATATAATATCATCATATCAAGCTTAAATGTTTAAATGCAATATTTTAATGTAATATTTACATTTTTTGGTACTTAATTTATTATTAATAACAAAAAATATTCATGCAAATTTTTATATGTTACCACATCACATGTACAACATTGTATTAATTATGGTGAATGTCAATAATGTAAAAGATATATTTTAATTATGAATTAGAAGAAAAAATATCATTTTTATTAAGTTTTCAAAAAAATTATTTTAATCACCAAAGGAAAAGTAGGGAGAAGAATGGGCAAATGTATGCCACCATCATCTGAACCTGTAAAAAAGACAGCATCAGATGTATTAGAGAGTGATTGGGTGGTGGCTTGGGGGCATGGTTGAAAGACTGGTAGCTTGGTCTTGATAGGGGAGTTAGAGAGGCAAGGTTTGTTAACTGTGTTGTAACTGTGCTGTTTTAGCAGAGTTATATGGGGAAAATATTTAGAAACTAGATAATAATCTTTGTTGGGAGATAGTGATTATATAGTTCATGTGGATCAAGGATAGTAGGAACAAGATTGGTGATCACACGGTTGGATGTAAGAAGGGGGTGGCTTGATCCTGATAATGAATCAGGTGCCAAATTGAGGTATCCACCGTGAAGGATCATCATCTGTTCATATTGTTGGATTTGGTAATTTGAGTTGACTTCCTAGTCTGGCTTTGGGTGACTGGATAATTGGATTGCAGGTCACAAACCCGCTTGGTTGGAACCTTGCTGGCGGGTTGAGTTTGCGGTTTTGACAACTGGAAAGAAGCAGTAAGAGCCAACTACTTCAATTACTCAAAAAATATTTCTGTCACATATGCAGGCTTGACAAACCAAATAAATGAGCCTTGGAAAAGATGGATATCCTTTCTGAACTTATTACTATCACTTGCATAGAAGATGATGAGATCAGATAAATCCTGGACAAACACAAAAGGGAAAAACTCATACCCCTTCTCAATTTGGGTGCATAGTTCATTGTAGGTGGCAGGCTTTGAGCTCCTGAGATCTAAACCAAAATTGTAAAGACATACATCTGCAAGATGCATGTCAGCGTGATTGATGAGGTAGGACTAGCAGGTCTGCCCCACAGCCCTGATTTCCTTGGTTGCCCATTCCTGCTGCTCTATCTCTACACTTAGTACAACTGTGTACACAGCTTGTTAGGTAGCCCACTCCTCCAGCATGTCCTTGAACTTTGTCTGGTAGGCATACCCACCTGCGGTGTTTGATGAAGCGGAGTAACAATTGACACCCATCAGGAAAACTGCCAGCAAAACTCCAACAAATCTGTGAAAAATTGAGCCACTCTTGTACACGTCAGAAATAGTGCGCTTTTCTTCAAAGTCTTTGATACTTGCAGAAATTTTGGCATATGAGAAGAAGAAGACGCCATTGTGTATCCTCATTGCCCTCTCTTTTATAAACTTAATAATGGTTGAATTGTATGGGTTGATATTCACCAAACTGGGACTGCTGAGAACTTGATTGAACATTATTCTAGCAGCAACCATAACTCTGTACATCCACAAATTGACTGTTTTATTATTTTTGAAAATGCTGTGGAGTCCCAGCTGGAGACAAGCCTGAACCAGGGGCATCTGTGAGGTTGTGTTCCATGATGGCCATCATAAAGGGATGGGCTTTTTGCCATAAGTTAACGTAAAGGCACCAGTTGTAGTCTTCTTGGGAGGGGGACCAAAGTTGGCATGAAAATATAAGGTTGCAGCCACAGTGGACTTTGCAAAACCCATTATGGCCGCTATTTTCCCAAGGAGCATAAGAATCTCTCAATTTTTGATCATTTTAAGAGCAATTTATTGGGTAATATTTTTTCTGTGTCTTGCAGGCTGATTGGCTGTTTTTGGATTCAGGGTTTTCTGGGTGATCCCTTGGCTAAATTGACAAGTTTCAGATGCCAGTGTTAATATTTTATTTGTATTAGCAGCTACTTGTATGTGGTGTGCAAGCAGGGCCATGCTAGAGAACACAGAGTAATAAACACACTTCTGAGTAGTGCTTGTGGAGGGGCATGTGGGTTGGGAGTGACCATATATAGAGGCTTTATTGTTGAGAGACCCAGTGTACCCTGCATGATTTTGTCAAAGCCAGGAAACAGCTTGTTTAACTGGTTGTTGTTAGAAGATATAGAAAAATTTTATTAAAAAATTAAACTCAAAAAGGATTGCATATTTTAGTCATTTTTATTGTTAAGTATGTTAAGTTGGTGAATAGTAGGATCTAAATTTTAGTCATCCTAATATGAAGGTAGGTAACTTTTGAGAATGCTTGTGATTTCCAAAAGAATTTAAAAAATCCACTCTATATTCTTTGAAATCCTTTTCAAGACACCCATCAATATTATTTATTTCAAATTCACATTGTTTTTGCTTTAAAATTAGGTTCTCAGATTTGACTCTCACACAATTTCATATTTGTTAATTTTTCATGTTGTCTATGGTCTGTTACACTTACAGAGATACCAAATTGTGAATTAGAATCCCACATTTATGATTCATGTATCTTGTATTTTTTGCTATGTTTTGTCTTTAGTTAGTTGAGTTATCTGCTCAAAGGATTTTAAGTTTGCCAATTTAAATAAATCAAAAAAGCCAAATTAAAAGGCTGATTTTATTATTTATTTTCATTCATCTTAGTTGCCTGAAAATGCAATTTGAAGTTTGGACCAAGGATTTGACAATCCTAAACTTTTACGTTTAGATTCTGAATTTACAGTACAGTGCTAATCATATACTCACATATGACTCTATTCAAGCAAATGCTCTGTGCTGTACACTACTAAAGATTTGTGTCACTGTTATTAAAAAATGTGACAGCTTTTGCATGCTTATTTTTAAAACTAAACTTTTTAAAGCTAATTAAATTGCTTTCTCTAGTATAAAATAGAATAAATGTTAAATAAAATATTAAGAAAAATATTTAAGAAAGTAACTTTTTCTCACAATATTTTTTCTTGTAAAAGCAAAAAGTTTCATAAGGGAGAAATCTTTATTGAATAAAAAATTTCTGAAAATCATCCATTAAAAAATCAGTTGCTGAATATCTTATTGCCCCAAAATAAAGCTTGAGTTCTGGAGGATTATGCTTCCTTGAAACTTATTGAGGCTTGGTGCTGAAAAGGAGCTAATGTCCTGGATGGTTATACTTCCTTGTATCTCCTTGAGTTTAGGTACAGGGAAGTAGCTGGAGTCCAGGATTGTTACATCTCCTTGGAGCTTCTCAAGGGTGGGTGCTGAAAAGTAGCATCTGTTCTGAAGGACTATGACTCCTTGAAAGTCATTGAGATTGTCTGCAATGAAGGAGCTTGTGTCGGTGATGGTTATACTTCCTTGTATATTCTTGAGTTGAGGTGTAAGGAAGTAACTGGAGTCCAAGATTGTTATATTTCCTTGAATCTTCCCAAGAGTGGGTGCTAAAAAGGAGCTGAATTTTTGGATGGTTACACTTCCTTGTATACTATTGAGGTTGGGGGAAGAGAAGGAGCCCGAATTTTGGATGATTATATTTCGCTGAAACTCATCGATATTTTTTGCATATAAGTTGCTTGTGCCATGGATGGTTACGCTTCCTTGGATCTTCTTGAGTTTTGGTGCAAAGAGGAAGCTGGAGTCCAGGATTGTTACGCTTCCTTTGATCTCATCAAGGTTGAGTGCGGAGAAGGAGCTTGAGTTCTGGATCGTTATATCTCCTTTGATCTTCTCAAGGGTGGGTACAGAAAAGGAGCCCGAGCCCTGGATGGTTACGCTTCCTTGGATTTTCTTGAGGTCAGGGGCAGAGAAGGAGAAATTGAGTGAGTTTGTGAGTATGACGTTTCCAGTTATTACATTGAGCTTAGGTGCAGAGAATGTGCCATTGTAATCGGTGATGATTAAATCGCCAGTGATAGTAGTTGCTTGATGCAAGGGAATGTATTCAACAGACTTTTGGTTGATTTCAATTGTTTTGAATTCTTTGCAGGACGCATAAGATGCTAAGTTCATAGGAGTATACGGTTGCTTGCAATCAACTTCGCAGCGGTTATTGGTTTTGAAAGCAAGACCGTGGTCCTTAAATGCCTTGAAGTACTTTTCACAGAAATCATCCGAAGTAATAAAAGACGTTCCGTTCCATCGCAGGTTCTTGTTCAAGTTCAATTCGGTGGCATGTTTTATCTCCAGTCTCCCATACATCAATTTGGGGGCTGAAAATAGTTTAACCTTGTGTGACGCTATGGTTACTTCATCGGCAGTCTCCAGGTTATTGAGTAGAATGCTTTGACCACCCGAATAATCACCAGTTGTAATATCTAGTTTTCCTACACTTTGGATGTCCAAGGTTAAGTCCTCCATTAAGTATCTAGCTCTTGCATCGTCAACATGCATTAGATCGGGAAAGGTAGGATAAAGGCGCTGATTGAATACCAGGGAATCAAGGCGTGTTACGTTGTTAATCTGCACCCTATTGCGAACATCACTGCCCAATATGACACGCTTGAGACGAGTTCCTGTGATCCCAGTGATGGTTTTAATTGACCCATAATACCACTCGAGCACGGAAGGCTCCGTAATGATCAATTCTTCCGCTTGAAAACCGAAAATCCTGATTTCTTCTGCCTTTATTTGAGAAAAGTCGTTATTTCTAGACTTTGCATCGTGATTAAGCACAAGACTCGACACTTTCAACGGCCATTTCAAGTTCGAAGGGAGCTCTCTATTAACGGAAAGTTCTCCAGCAACCTCCTGAAGCATGAACTCCATTGAAGAATCGCTTTTGTAATACCGATTAATGTCAATATCACCATTCCATTTTTCACAGCTCACGTCCACGTTGATAAGTTTAGTCAAAGCTTTAAACCCACATTCTAAAAATTAATATTTTCTTAAGAAACGTTACCTTTCAGTGCGGAACAGCCAGCCAACAGTAAAAGCTTTCCTAGAAAACCACACACCTTCATAGCTAAATATTCAAGTGCATTTCAAAGCTATGGAAGCTTTATACTGGATCATTTCATTCCGGAATGCAAACGCTTATCAAAATTTATTTGATTGATCCCATCAACTCCAATATCTGATAATCGGATTCTAATCTTCAACAATTGTTGTTTTAAACAGTAGCCAATAAAATCACACTCTTACTGAACTATAATCTTATACTACATTCCAGCCAGCATCAACTAGATCCAAACCAAACATCAAAGTGCCACCCTTTTTGGATCATCGCAAACACCGAAACGTGTGACTTAATTTCAAAAGGCTTTATTACTCGCCTAGGGCAGTTGTAAAATTGTTCATCTCATGCTTAAATCAACTTACCTATCAAATTTTTTAATGTTATTAAGCTGCAATTGATTAATTATCAAAGTCTCATATGGGAGGTGACACTATATTTATTATAAGTAAACGTATAAGTACACGGTGTACTAGCAATTAATATCAGCCATTTAGATTTTCTATTACGAACAATGGATAAATGTTTCGACCCTTTAAAAGTTGCAAAGCTCCAGCATTGTCAGATTGCAGGATCGTCAAACAATTCAATTGAGTTTTCTAACCTAGTTGATGATTGGCTTATTTTTGTGAGATCTTCCGATCCTTTGATGGAGCCGAGTAGGATCTCCGCTCTTCTACGCTCCATCGGAAGTTGGATTCTCCAGCTGAATCACTTCCGGATTCCTACAAGATCGGCAACCAGCTGACCATTTAGCCAACTTAACCAATTTTCCACAATATGGCCGCTATCTAAGCTTACCTAAAATATTAATAAACGATCTGCATATTTTTCTTTTTCTCACTTTTTAGGTTTTTTGTTCGAAAGGTTAAAGCTAATATCCCAGTTATTAACTCAGGGATTTGAATGTCTTCTCCCTGCTGTTCGTATATTCCTCTGCATAGGTCCGTCCTTTAGTTAAATTAAATTCTCCATTCCATGACATTGACACAACAATCCCACTCTTAAGATGGCTTTATGTCCAATTTCGAAGATCTTCATATCAGCTTTCCAATTCCAATTGATAACCCAGTTGAGTTTAATATTTAAAGGCGCCAACTTTATCGGAATCGGTCTAAGCGACTAAGAAACTTTCACTTCAACATCACAAACCCAATCCTCATTTAAAAATCCACATATTCCCCCGCAAAAAATCAAATCAATCAAATCTTTTAAGTAGGAGCTATAATTCTAAAATATAAACAATTGGTCTATCTAGGGAATTTTGTGGCTCATATTACAAACTATATATATTTTGCTGCATATATGCCGAGAAAATTCGAGGAAAATATTCCTAGCCATGGCAGCTTCAAAACATAGTTGTCCCATTGAGAGCCTCATGTATTTTTTACATCTAATAAACGTTTTTGTGTAGATATTATGGTAACCAAATTCTAAAAATGGCTTCAGAGCAACGTTGACTTAGCACGAGTAGAAGGGCATTTGAGAACTTTTGAGAAGCAGTAGATTTCCAGGTTGTTCCAGAAAATGTGCCACTTTGGGATTACAATTTTCAAAAATTTCGACCAGTTTTTAAAGGACATAAAGATATTCTATCAATTATTGCTATGCGACTGATTTTCCAACAAAGTTGACTCTTTAATTTTCTTTATATGTAACTTTATAGCTTTATAATAAATTAAAAGTCTAAATAAAAAGACAAGGGCCTAAATTCAAAGTGCACAGATCAAAATCTCCAAATCAATGGATTTTTTGAATGTTGCCTTTTTCCAATTAAAGTTGGTCAAAAAATAATATTTCTTAAAAATTAGTAGCTAAAATTGAAACCCCAATTCCAAAGTAGCCCAATTGCTGGTATTTAATATATCTTTTGGCTTAAAAATGCTAATAAATATTACAACCTCTTTGAATAGAGGGGAAAAAATCAAAAGCACAAAATCAAAGTCTGTGAGTGTTGCAACTGAACCAATAAGAGTTCAGTACTTGGTTGGAGAAGACAACAGTCAATAGAAATGACATAAATAAATAAATAGAATAATGTATCATTTATTGTAGAATATTGTGATTAATATACTACATGGGGAAGGCCACAAGGGGGCCCTCAAGCGCCCCCTGTATATTGTAAGATATGTTAGAAGGCAAGGAGGATAACCTGATTGCATCAGAAGTCTCAGAAATTTACCATTTGAGACCCCAAAATTAAAAAAATTATTTAAATCTAAATTTATTATAATGTAAAAATCATAAAAGCTTATGAAACATACCATAATCAACAAATTAAGCTGAAATCCATAATATAAAAGTTAAGGATCACCTGTAGATCACTTGATTATGTTTTAGTGATGTATATTATATAAAAAATAAAATAATGGTACATATAATTTTATATGCACACTTTATGATTTGTCAGGAGATTCTGATTCATCAGGGTTGACTGATTCATATTATCATCACTAAAGCTATGGGTTAGTAATATACAGGCCACTGCCAGATGCAAAACATCTATTCCAGATGATGGCAAAATATATCAAGCCAATTATAGGCTTACAATTTGGTTGATAACTGAGACATTCAGGATCAAAATCTTTGGTTGTTTTGAAGCTCAAAGCATAGTCAAAACCATTCAGGATTACTAAAGCAGATAAACCTCTGCCAGATAAAATAAGATGGAGTATTACATCATCCTGTTTTACCAAGAAATGAGACAGAGTACCTCATGTGCGTTATGTGCATTACACCAAGCATAAGATGGGACGCTGCCCAATGGATGTCAACTTAGTTGGTATCAACTAAGTCAAGAAATATCCATGCTATAGAGGAGAATTAGCAATCTACAATATTACATCATTCTAAAACCACTATTTGGGTCTAGAATCCCACTCTAGAGGTGAAACTAGTAGCTTGGGGATGATAAGCTAGCTAGTAAGAGTTATCTGCAGCCAGACGCAAGTCTGACTGTAGCCTACCTATGGTATAAAAAGCCCTTTTAAGATCACTTGAAAGGCAAACAATTAATAATCACCAACATTACTAATTACAAATAGTAGTAGTGACAAGTATTAAAAAGAGAGTATTATTGATACTTTTCAGATCCTACCAATACACCTCTGCACAAAGCTACCAAATTTGTGTCTATTAACCACAGGACCTCTCTAATTATTTGGCTCCAGCAACAACAGAACCATATCAGTTGCTGTATTAATAACAACACCAATTAGAAGCACATCTGTCTTCATACAGATTCACTTTTATCAACACAAACAAAATTTCAAAACACTATAATGTTGAGCTTATACTTCTGGGAAGTATAACAAAAAAATAAAGGGGAAGATTTAAGAAGAGAATGATACTTTATTGAATATGAATATAGGTTAATATATAGTATCATGATAAGCCACATGGCGTCCACATACGTCATGGAGGTCATGGGGCTTATCTGAGTAATGTTCCTCTTGAGTTACGAGGCTTAATCAAGTGGTGTTCCATTTAGGACCTGAATTGAGTGATCTCTGTCATAGATGGTTAACTGATAATGGTGCCACCAGTTTATTGGCTGGGCATTGAACCACTCAGTGAGCCACTCAGTGATTTACTTGAGGCGTTAATTCCCCAAGAGGGAGTAATCAAAGATGTTGCAACATCTCTCCCTGGGGTGCTGGAAGGCGGAGCCTTGGGAATCTTCTTGATGGTATCTGGTATACAGGCCTGGTACTGATCCAGTTTGGTGCTAGGGACAGGGAGTCTTGAATTTTGTTGGGCTGCTCTTGCCTTACACAAACAGAGTCAATCATGATGCATACATTTTAGTTTGGTTTGAGCTCCAATCCCTTTGATAAGGTAAGTGTTATTGGGTTTCACCTCCATGACAATGCCTGGTCTGCACAATCCTGGGTCTAATTTGTGCTGGTTGTGGTTGACAACCCAGATCTTGTCTTCAACTTGGAACCTTTCTTGTTGTAATGGGATTGCTTCTTGTTGAACCCTTTGCTGTTCCATCACTTCTCGGTCCTTTCTGGCTTGTAGTACTTTTGGGTCATTGCTGTCTGGTATCTTCTTGGGAAGTGGCAGTTGTGGTCCTGTGGTAGTACTGACAAATGAAGGTTTCTGACAATAGACAAGTTCATAAGGCCTTTTGCCTGTATTGCGGTTGACTTGTGTTCTGCAAACCATAAGGGCGGTTGGTAACATGTCAACCCGTGGCTTTTAGATTGTTGGCAGATAACTTACTGAGGGCTTCCACTAGAGAGCCGTTTAGTTGTTCTATGTGTCCATTTGATTGGGGGGATATGGGCTGGCTATGACATGTTTTATTCCATTTTTGGCAAGGTATATGTTGGTGTCAATAGCTTTGAGTTCAGTGCCTCCATCTGTGATTAAGAGGTTGGGCTTTCCAAACTTAGCTATGATCTCCTTGCCAATGATTTGTCTCACGTTGTTGTCTTTGTGCTCCTTTGTGGCTTGTGCTATGGGCCATCTGAATGCATTATTGATGGCTGTGATAATGTACTTCTTGCCTTTGCTTTCACCAGGCATAGGTTACACAATATCTAAAGGCCATACCTTGAAGGGCTGTGTGATGGATACAGGTACTACTGATTTGGGTGGAGCTTTGGTTTGGGCATACTTTTCACAAACCTTGCATTATTCTAGTACTTCTCTGATATCATCTAGCATGTTGGGCCACCAGTAGTAAGACTTGAGGTATTTATGCAAGTTTCTACTACAGGTGTGTCCCAAGTCTCTGTGATAACAGAGGATTGTGTCAATCTTTTGTGTTGACAGAACGTAGGGTACCATGTCACCATTTGGAAGGATTTGGTGGAGGGTACCATATAAGTTTTTGAAAAGATGTTTGTTCTTGAGGACTTTTTCTTGGATGTCCATTGGTGTGCCAGGTGGGAACCCTTCCTGGAGATTACCCCTGATTAACATGGGCCAGTTGGGGTCGCCATCAGTGCGGAGGATGTGTTTATTGTATAGCCTTGATAGGGCGTCTGCAGTAAGCATCTCTCTGCCTGGCTTGTATTCAATTTACATGGGGTATTTATGTATGAGGCTCATCCATTTGGCTTGTCTTCTTGACAGGTGTTGTTGCGTTTTAAAGAATATCAACAACTTGTGGTTGGTGAGTACTTTGAACGTCTGGGCTTCTTCTAGGTAACATTGCCATTTCATTAAGCAGTGTATGATGGCAACTAACTCTTTATTGTGTATAGGGTATCTTTATTTGCCGTCTGATAGCTTCCTGGATTCATATGCCACAGGGAGGAAGTCTTTTTAAGCCGTTTGGATACAGAGGACTCCTCCTATGGCATTGTCGTGTTTGGCTCCAGGGGACAACATTCTGGAGGACACAGCGGGAAATCTTTATTACAAAAGATTTGAGGTTCAAAGCTAGCCTTAGGTTAGCCTTCAGGGCAAAATTAAGGACACATACCTTAATTTCTTCAGAAACAAGATGTAAAAGTCCTTTTGGCAGAAAGGACAGAAAAATCTTGAAGATTATAAAAGCCAACACAAATGTGGAAAAACTTGTCTTTATTAGGAGTAATGATTCTACTATAAATAGTTGACAAGAGATGGTGATCACTAAATAGGAAGACAGAGTGGCTGAGGGGGTCACGCTGGGATGAGGTCATACCAGGATCAACCACAGACATGTACAAGAATCCGGAATGGGTGGATATTGTACTAGACTCATTTGCAGAAGGCAGGGAATTTCCGAACTTGAATGCAAAACCAGCCAAATCTTTGCAACTATCAATATTTGAAGGTCAAATCAAAATAGTATTAATTGCGCAATTTATGACATATCCCCCCTCAAGATTGGACACAGGGAGTTGATACTTGCAAAGGAATTTGGAGTGAACGCAAGCAAAAGAACGGCCAGAAGATAGTAGTTTCACAGTGTACTTGACGCCCTTCTTAAAGGTGACCTCATAGGGCCCAACCCATAGGGAATCCAGCTTGTGGGCTCTACCACCTGTACAATTCTGGTAGTAGAGAACTAGATCACCTACTTGGTATTCAGGGAGGGGGCTCTAGCAGCATTGGACGGAGATAGCTCCAAAGCCTTAACCTTATAAGCAGTGGAGTAGGCGGTTGCCTGGATGTCAATGATACAGTTGGTTAAGTCTTTAACGTGGGTCTCAGGATTTGCAGACATATCAAACTCAATCAAAGGGGTCCCAATATTGAGGGGGCAGTGGCCTCACATCCATAAAGCATGGCAAAAGGGGATTTGCCAGTCACCTGGTGTCTATTAAGGCGGTAGGCAAAGAGGGCAGCAGGGAGGAACATGTCCCAATTGGCAGCGTCAGAGAGCGTGAGTTTTCTCATGATGGATACCAGGGTGGAGTTTGCTTGTTTGACAGTTCCATTGGTGGAGGGATTGTATGGCGCAGAGAACAGCTGGTGAGACCTCATAGCTTCAAAAATAGAGGTGATGAGGCAAGCATTAAAGTTGGTACCATTGTCAGAGAGAAGGACTTGAGGGCAGCCATGTCAATAGAAAATGTCTTGCAGCAAGAAAGTAGTGGTGGTCCTAGCTGTTATTTTTTGTTGCTCTGGCTTCAAACCACTTGCTAAAGTGGTCTATAGCAACCAAGATAAACCAACCTGACCTAGACCAGGGAAAAGGTCCAACAGCATCAATACTCACCGTGTGGAAGGTATGCTTTAGAGGGATGAGTTTGAACTGGTGTTGGGACAGACAAGGGCGTTGGAGCTGACAGGAATGACAGGAGGCAAGGACATCAGGGATCAAGATGCGCATGTTTTCCCAGTAGAAGTTTTTGCAAAACCAGTCATGAGTCTTGGCTATGCCTCCATAACCAGTGTTAATGTGAGCTTGGAGGATGATGGCTATCCTCATACTAGGGCAAACATAGGGTAGGTAGGCATTGTTGACCTTTTTGAAGAGCTGTCTATCATGAATTATAGTGTCCTTGGATAGGGTCTGTAGTGCCAAGTGGATGTCTTCTGGCTCAGTGGTCCAAGAGTCAGGATACCTTATTAGCTTGTATAGTTGATCAGCATCAGCAGGATGAATAGCCAGGATTGGCATCCTTGACAGGCCATCAGCATTCTGATGTTGGGCCCCAGGACGGTGTATCACAGTGAAATCATACCCTTGTAGACGTAGAGCCCAACGCGCTAGTTGGCCTTCAGGTTCCTTTAGCTGTTGTAGCCATTTGAGGGAGGAGTGATATGTGACTCCCGTGAAGTGGGTTCCATAGATGTAATGCCAAAACTGTTTCACCGCATGCAGCACCACCAGACATTCCTTCTCAGTGACACTGTAGTTCTTCTTGTGCTTATTGAGGACTCTTGATGAGTAGGCTACAGGTCAATCCACACCTTCATTGTTGTGTTGAGCAAGGATAGCACTCACAGCTACTCCACTAGCGTTGGTATACAAGATGAACTCTTTATCATAATCAGTATAGACTAAGATAGGAGCCTCCTTGAGCTTGGTCTTCAGTACTTCAAATGCTTGTTGTTGGCTGTCAGTCCATTCAAAGGGGACATTGCAAAGCAGTTAGACAAGGGGTTTTGCTCAGTTCAGCAAAGTCAGGGATGAACTGTCGGTAGTAGCCCATCATACCAAGGAATACTTGAACCTCACAAAGATTTGTGAGAGATAGCATCTTTTCAATGGCTTCCACCTTATTATTCATGGGGCGGATTCCAGTTTGAGTGACTTCATGCCCTAGGAACTCAAGACGTTCCTTGAAGAAGGAGCACTTTTGGGTTTGAGTTTCAAGCCAGCCTCACAAATCTTGATGAAGACAGCCTTGAGATGGTCCAAATGATTGGTAAAGGTAGCGCTGAATACAGTGATATCATCAAGGTACACGAGGACACAAGAGAGCTTTAGATCTCATAGGATGGAGTCCATAGCCCGTTGAAATGTGGCAGGGGCATTGCAGAGTTCCTGGGGCATATAAGTGGGTTTAAAGAGGCCTTCCAAAGTAATAAGCACAGCCTTTTCTTGATCTTCAGGAGATAAGTCAACCTGCCAGTACCCTGAAGCTAGATCCATGGCAGAGAAAAACTTGGAACCACCCAGCTGTCTGAGAGCATTATCAATTCTGGGCAAGGGGTATGAATCTTTTTTAGTGAGAGAGTTCAGACAGCAATAGTCCATTACAATGTGGTATTCCCCATCTTTCTTCTTGAGGATCAGTAACAGGGAAGCCCAAGGACTTTGGGAAGAAGCCAGTGACCCAGCGTCCAGAAGTTGCTTGAGTTCTTTAGACACTTGAGCATCTTTCACTTTACTACAGCGGTATGGTTTAGCACAAAAAGGAGGTGCATCCCCAGTATCAATCTGATGGATGACTCCTTTAGCTAGGCCATAGTCCGTAGGTCCAGAGGCAAAGATGTCACTTAACTGATTGAGCAGGTCCAACACATCTTTTTGTTGAACAGAAGACAGTTGGGGGAAGTCAGCAGCGGTGAACAAGGAGAGAACTTGAGGATCATCTTCAGGTAGGTTGAAATCACTGAAAGTTCAAAGGGGTAGAGGGAGGATACTTGTTCTTCTCCAAGTATACAACCATGACCTACAACCTAGCCTCTGGTCACTTGCATGGACAGGGCCATCAGATTAGCAAGCAGTAATTGTACGGGCTCTTTGTGGGTTTGGTCTAAAATCCCAGGACACAGGCAAGGCTTGGTACAACTTAAGGATTCAGGTGAGTAAAGCTCCAAGAAGGAAGTTTCAGGTAGCTCATAGGAAATCTGGGAATCAATCACCACTTGAGAGCCCGGGGGAATGGTGATAGCAGCTGGCGCTAGCAGGGGTACCCCTTCTTCTGCAGGGCAGGAAGGAGGAGGGGTACACATTTTGGAGGAGTGAGCCCTATACTTGAGTGAGAAGATACCCGTAGGGTACTCAAGCACGCAAGTTTTAAGACGTTTTCCTGGAAGGCGCGGAGGTTCCTCAAAAATCAAAGGAACTTCATATCCTAAGAGTGAAAGGTATCCATCTCGTAAGTTTACAATTCCATTATATTCTTGGAGGATTTGAGTACCAACCAAGAGGTCATAGCTTTTGTTCTCTAGGACCACAGCAGGGGAAGCAATGAGGAGTTTCCCAAACCTCATGGGTAGAGAGAATTAGGCACCAATAACTCAAGTTTGGGCCATGCCAGCTGTGCCATACAACTGTGTATAGTTGAGGTCAGGGGCCAACTTAAGTTTCTTCCTTACCCAGGAAGATACCACATTGACTGGGAAACCTGTGTCCAAGATGGCTTTGATATTAACCTTTTGGATTGATACTTTCACGTGGGTTGTATCTTTCCTAAGGGAGGCAAGACTGCCAACATGTCTTGCACAGCCTCTAGCTCCCTTTCCATTTTGGCTAGCATGCACCATAACACAGGAATTTCCTTATACACAATCTGTAGTGGGAGAGATATGGTTACGTTGTGGAAAAGAGCTTTGGCCAGTTTGGCTACTTCCTCAGAAGAGTCAACCAAAACAGGAGGTCAGTAGGCTTGGGCTAGGTAAGGGCAAGCCAGCATGGACTTAGCTTCACTTGGATCATTATTTGTTAGATTAAGCCAAGGCGCCAGCTTAAGCATTTTAAAGACTTTTAACTTCTTTGGTATCATTTAAGCCGTAAACTTATGTTTTTTGAACATTAATATAATGCTTAGTTTACTGAATAAAAGTTTAAGTGTGTAAAATATACAAATAATAAAAATAAATCTTATTTCTATTAACTGTATTTTTGCTAAAAACCCTTTTTTCTATTTTAATAAGCCAAGAATCAAATATATGAGTTGCATGGGAGAGTAATAGCAGCCCCAAAGCCATAATTGCTATTACCCTATCTTTGGCTCATATAATTAATTTCTTAGTTATTTTTAGAAAAAAAAGTTGTTGTATTTAAAAGAATATTTACCCTATGTGAAATATAAGTTTTTGTTATGCGTCCAACTTCATGAACATGTCCTACTAATCCTTTAGTAGTATCAGCTCTCTTTGTTTCTCTGTCATCTGTGCAGAACTTTGCACAATAATTTATTTTGGAGTACTCCTTAACATCCTCAAATGTCAAAGGTGAAACATACAGCTCACCATCTTTCATTAAATATGAAAGATTAACATAAAATGCTTTGACTTCAAGCCAGCTTTTTTTAGGCCTAGATTTTCTATCATAGATGTAAAAAAAGGTTTTTTGGGAAACATCTGAATTATTTACAAGTGACTCATATAAACCCTTTCTTTCTTCCTCTCTCTCAAAAACCATTTTGAGATTATTTATATTTTTTATATACATCTCATTTTCCTTTTGTTTAAATATTTTAGATAATACACCAAAATGACCATCAACAATACTTTTGCCATGACACTCAACAAATCTATTAAACTTAATTGTTCCTTTTATAATTTTAGGTACCTCTTTAAAAAGATAATATAAGAATTCCTAAGATCTAAAATGATTACCATTATCAGTCCAAACTTTAATATTTTTAATATTCTTAAATTTATTATTTTTAAGCAGACTTATCAAACACTGACCTGAAAACAAAGAGTCATGAGATAAAATTTCAGATAAAAAGTCATGATACTCATATTTAATTTTCTCATTTTCTTTAAAAGCAATTGCAAATCCTAATAAAGAAATAGGTATTTTCTCATAAAAACAATTATTTGTCTCTATAGGACCCCCACCTATTTTAAAGTTTTCTTTATAGTCTATTACTATAACACATGAATTATTATCAAGATTATTTATATCACTAATATATTCTTTATTTTGATGCTTATAAAACTTTTCATGTAGGTCAATAGATTCCAAATTTTCTTTAATAGATTTAGGCAATGGCAACTTCTTTATACTCAAATCCTTTTTCTTAATTTCTAATGATTTTTTTAAGTTGCAAATGTTACACATATCAGTTTGCTTTTTGCTTTTAATTATATTATTAGGAATAAGCTTATAGAAAGTGGAATGTGAAATAGAAATATTGTTTTTTATTTTCATATCTTCATAAATTTCTTTTTTGTTTTCAATAAGGAGTATTTTATTTTAGTTGAGTATTCACTCAATTCTTTTTGTAATTCTTCATAAATCAATCCAGGGGATTTTTTAGTGAATTGGCTGGTTGGGAATGAATTTTTTAATATGTGTTTTAAAATATTTTTTATGTTTTCTTTCTTTACTGAATCATTTTTTCCTTTTTTATTTTTTGAATTTAATGATGCTTTTTTAGCATTTTTTATTTTTTTAGAATATGAATACTCATTTTTTGTCATTTTAAATCCACGATCCCAAAGCTCTTTCAGACTGTAGCTTGATGTAACCAATGCTCTTAGGGAAGGAAGGTGCTTGGCAGGGGACTCTGACATCAATTCCTTTAGGTTGTTAAGGAAATCATCTGTCTTAAAATTTTGTATGACAGGTAAGAAGGTACTTTTTCCAAACTCTGTTTTTAATAAGAAATGCTCAACAAAGCTGTTAAGATCACTACCAGCAGTAAAAAGGAATGCTTGTTTAAGCATAGAGATTCTTTCTCTCTTAGTAGAAGCCCCCAGTGAGAAGAAGGGTGTCATCTGAGGTGCAAACTTGATGGGTTCCATAATGACAGTGGTTGGGTTCCTTGGCTTGGTTCAGGCAGTTCTTGCTTGGAAATAGATGTGCAGTTATCAGAGAGGAGTAAAGGTGTGGATTGTAAAGTAAATTTCTGTAAAGTTGAGCTTTTTAAATACCATGTTAGCTGAGCTTTTGCACTACAGGCATAAATCCCCAACTGACCCCCAACTTATCTCCTTAATTTATCAATATCACCCCTGGAGTCTGATATCATTGTTTATTTACCCCTTTTTATATTCTGGTTAACTGTTGATATCTCGGCAAATAGTACTTCAATCTCGCTCAAACTAGTATCATTAGAAAGCCCTTAATCTCAGCTTTCAGAATTGTGCTGCAATGTTATATTTCAATACCAATTTAGTATCTTGAAGCGGCTTTGAATGTAAGCTTATAAAATTATTATTTGAAATAAAATATGCTAATTAACTCTTAAAGTATGATATTTTAATCAGTAAACTAAATTTAAAGTATAAATTATTATTTAGCTTACTTCTAGTAACCAACTCAAAAACCTTTTGTTTAAATAAACTTAAGTTTATTATAACTTTTAACAGTTCTTAAAAAATGAACTTTATATATCTTAAATCTATCAAAACAAAAATGTTATTTTTAATCACATATAAATATTTGCTTGTATAATTAAAGTTGTATCTTATTTTTATAGATACAATGACTAAGATCATTTTTTATTTAGTTTAAATAAATTTCAACCTTTATAAAATTTAATTAAATAAAGCAAGATTTTGATACATTCTTTTTTATGTTTGAATTTTTTATACATATTATCTCTAGCATACAGTATAAAAATATAATTTTATTAAATAGTTGTATAAAGCCATTTTATTATTATTAAATACTTAAGAATTTGAAAAGAAAAACTTTTACTTTCTTATAAGTTCTTATTATATATTTTCTATAAAATCTAACTTAAGAATAAATTACTTATGCTAAATGAGATCACTGAAATTTCAATAAAAGTTTAGTTTTAATTTTAGTTTTAGTTTTTTTAACTTTTTACTAGATTTTTTTATAAAACAAATCCAAAATTATTTAATATTTATTTATTAAATATGCAAAAAAGCTGTATGCCCTCTTTTTAAAAAGAGGGATTCAAAAATTATTATATTTTAAATTAAATATTTTTAAAAAAGCTAAGATTTTAGGCAACAATTTAATTTCCAACAAAAAGCATCATATCAGTTTTATTGTATTTTTATGTTTCTCTTTTTAGAATGAAGTCATTTTTTACTAATCAGCTTTCAAGAAAAATGGTACATGAAATAAGATTGTTACTAGCTTTTAATACAGTTTAATTTAGCTCTAAGTAGAAAATGATTAATTTAATATAGGTTTTTATATTATAAGGATTAAATAAGATTTATTTTGATAAAATTGTTATAATTATTTAAATTTATTGATAAGAAAATTAAAACAAAATTTTAAAGTGTTAAGTAGCACAGTTAATAGGAAACAGATTAATCTAACAAATAATGACCCACTTGTAGGTACTTGGGAAGTGGTGGTAGTCTTCTCAGAGCAAAGCTTGTATGGTACAGGGATGGTTTCTGGGACAGCCAGGATGGAATAGCCATAACTATCAGAGTCTTTACTATCAGAATCTTCAGGCTCTGAATCACTGGAGAGATTGTGGAAAAGATGAAGAATAGTTGGACCAGAGGAGGAGTAATCTTCCTCATCAGAAGGAGGATCAGGAGGAGACAGAGGAGATTGATTAGCAGAGAGTTTCTCTGTTTCTAAGCTGACCTCTCTTTTCCTTCCTGTTCCTTGGGATTGCAACCTTCCACTTGGGAATTAGTGCAAGTGCGCAAGTGGTGTCTAATCTGGCAACTGTTATGGCAGCCTTGTCTCTTAGCTTGCCCACTAGTACCCAGAGTCATAATGTGTGGTGTACAAGAGGTAGTCCCAGCATTATTGGCTTTATTCTCATGTACCACCGTCCCTCCATGTGTCAAATACATGTCTTGCAAGAGCGTCTTAATACTCTTCATGGAAGTGATTGAAGCCTTGTGTGCCTTAGAGTGTAGGCATAGAAGCTGGTTCACCTTCAAAGCATTTGAACAAGCCGTGTAGTCTTCCCGGGGAGTTAACTGTCAACTAGTAATTAACTGCTGGCCTTCAATGTAGAAACAATCTGCAAACTCAGCCAGGGTTTCCTTGGTTTTGAAAGCAATGTGCATAAATGCATCTTTCTTGACCTCCAAGCTGAGGTCTAGTCCAAACTCCTCAATAGGAAAGTGCTTCATATCCTCCCAAGTGACAATAGAAGGGAGCTCAGGGACCACAACTTCCTGGCAAGTGGGATGGAAGCAGGTAAGGATGTGTTCCTTCTTGAGCTTGTTGGTAGCTCTACACATTGCAGTTTTGTAAATGGTCAAAAAAGCAGCAATGGTAGAGGTTTTGGGATCAAATATCTGTTTGAAGGTTGGCTTATAGTTTAGATCAATAGAGGAGAACAAGAACTAGCTGTTTTCACCAGGGTTTAGGACATTAATATGAGGGTTGCCCTAAAACTTGGATTCAGCAGCAGGTTGTCTAGACCAGAGAAGACAAAGGCTTTCCTCTAAAGTGTCCAAGGTAGAGCTGTTTTGCCCACTAATGGCTCAGGCAGTGGCAGCAGCAGTCCCAAATTCATCAATCTTGATTTGTTGTACTGCCAAGGTGCCAGCAATCCCATTGACACAGGTAGCCAGAGAGGTGGTCTGAGCAACTAAAGGGGCAACTTGTTCATTTAGGGTCTCTTTAAAGTGGGAGAGGTTTTGGACCTCTCTTTCCAATGTGTCTTGCCTATCAGCTACATCATTTGTCACTTTGGCAAGTTGATTTAGAGCACGCGCACAGTGGACCCGGGGTTCACCTTCTAGACCAGGGCAATAACCTTGATTGTCATGAGTGTGAGTATTAACAACTTCACCTTCTTCTTCATCTTCAGATTCAGATGAAAAATCTTCAGAATTAGAGAGGCGCTGTCTTAAGTACTTGATTTCACCTTGTAAGGTAGCCACCTGATCAGTGAGAGAGACAATACAAGGATCAGGCATAGAATTGACTGGAGGGAGTTCTGCACAGAAGCTTGGCGTTGAGTGGTAGCCTTGAGCTTGGTGATAGCCTCCCATACTTTGGTTTTGAAATAAGATGGGGTCCTGACAGGGGGAGCAGGAGGGGTCACCTCAATAGAGACTACCCTGTCATCCACATAATTTTGCACCTGGTATAGAGTGCTGCCTAGTGCAGCCTTATCTATACTGTATTGATGCTGCAGGTGACGGCCCCAAGTATCAACATGAGCTCCTATCAATTTGAGTTGTGAGTTGATATGATCTCTGAATTGATTGAGCTCACTAACCAGAGTCTCAAAGTCCTGCCAATGGTTTAGCAATAAAGCCTTGATTTGCTCACGCCATGCGGCCTGATTTTCTAACACATTGTATAGTCAATCCTTTATATAACCAGGGAGCGAGGAACAAAGGGAGTTCAGGGATGCGGTTAAATACTTCTGTGACGCCAAAAAGTTGCACTGGTTGTCAGAAATACAAGAAAAGAGACTATGTGATCATTCTTGGTAGGCCATATTTTGAGTGTGGTTATTTGAGACGGTGGTGGCTACAGCATCTAACAGTTGATTTTGGGATCCCAGGGCAAGTGGATGGTGAACTAGAGCAGGTTGGATGAACTGGTTGACCAACACACCAATAGTATCCATTGATTCCATTAACACAGGGGGGAGACCAAAGTACAAAAGGAAGGAGTACAGGTCTTCAGAGGCGTACCCAGGACAGAGGCCAGGGATAGAGTGCATGGCTACCATGCCAGAGTGAAGAATGGAGCGGGCGGCAGCAAGGGCTTGCTCATAGTTGAGAGAGAAAGAAGGAAGGGGGCCCACAAGGGCCTGGGAGACAGAACCAATACCATAGGATTTGCAGGAGCATTGGTGATGTCTTCTTCTAGAGGGGGACTAGAAACTTTAGGTTGATCTGGTACTTCAGAAACAAAGGGAGAGAACCCAGAGAATGCACGTGGAATGGGGTAACCAAGGGGCTTGCAGCCCCTGTAGTGAGCACCATTTTGTTGTGTTTGGCTCCTGGGGACAACATCCAGGATGACGCAATGGGAAATCTTTATTACAAAATATTTGAGGTTTGAAGCTAGCCTTGGGTTAGCCTTCAGGGCAAAATTAAGGGCACATACCTTAATTTCCTGGAAAACAAGATGTAAACGTCCTTTTGGCAGAAAAGACAGGAAAAGCTTGAAGATTATAAAAGCCAACACAAATGTGGATAAACTTTTCTTTATTAGGAGTACTAATTCTACTTTAAATATTTGACAAGAGACAGTGATCACTCAATAGGAAGACAGAGTGTCTGAGGGGGTCACACTGGGATGAGGTCATACCAGGATCAACCACAGACAGGTACAAGAATCCGGAATGTGTGAATATTGAACCAGACCCATTTAAAGAAGGTAGGGAATTTCCAAACTCAAAGGCAAAACCAGCCAAATCTTTACAACTATCAATATTTGAAGGCCAAATTAAAATAGCATTAATTGCGCAATTTAAGACAGGCATAATCAGAGGCGTTGGTTTCTAGCTCATAGATACCCTCGCGGTTTGGGTATTGCAATATGGGGGCGGTAACCATGCACTCTTTTAGCTGGCAGAAATGTTGATCTCACAAAGGTGTCCAGACAAACTTGGTTGTTTTCCCCGTGATGGCTGATAGGAGGCTGTTAGGGCGCCCCAGTCAGGGATGAACCTGTGTACATATGCTATCATTCCAAGGAAAGTGCAGAGTTTGCTCTTGTTTCTTGGGGCTGGTATTTCTGTTATAGCGCGTATCTTGTCTGGATTGGGCTTGATACCATCTTTGCTAATGATATGGCCAAGGAATGGGAGTTCAGTTGAGAAGAACTTGCATTTGGATGGTTTGGCAATTAGTTGGTTTTCCTGCAGGGTATGGAGGACTGCGTGGACGTCTTCCCAGTGTTTTTGTAAGTTGGGACTATAGATGATGATGTTGTCCAGGTAGATGATTGCTCTTTTCCTAATGTGTTCTTTGAATACTTTATTCATGAAGGTTACAAAGATACTGGGAGAGTTTGTCATGCTGAAATTGAGGACAACACATTCAAAGGATCTGTATTTAGACTGAAATGCAGACTTTGGGATGTCTTCAGGTTTCACGCAAATTTGGTGATATCTTGCTGTCAAATCAATTTTTGTGAAGATTTGGGACCCCCCCCCCAGGGCATCAAAAAGGTTGTCAATTAGGGGCAAGGGATACCTGTTCTTTATTGTGACCTTGTTAGGGGCCCTGTAGTTGGTGACCAGGCAGAGGCCTCCATCTTTCTTTGCCACAAAGAAGACAGCGGCACCAAAGGGTGATTTTGAAGGTCTGATGAGGCCTTTCTTGAGTGCTTTGTCAAGGTAGGTTTACAGAGCATTGTCTTCTTGTGGTGTGAGGCGGTAGATAGGTTGTGCTTTAGGAACACTACCTTTTAGGTTGATCTCATGTTGGATACCCCAATCAGGGAGCAGTCCAGGTAAAGATTCTTTGAATACAGAGGGAAACTCATTGACCAGCTGGTCTTTAATTGGGTTTTGTTTGTGATGTATTTCTGTGTTTTTGAAGTGGATGACTTCATATGTACACGTGCTATAATTGATTTTGCTGATGGCAGTTTCTTTCAACGTTTCCATGATCTTTAAAAATATGTGGTCCCTTGTGAGGGTGTCAAGGTGTGTTGGGTACATGTGATGGTGGACTTCTCCTTGCTGGGTTGTGAGGGTGGCACTGTCCCAGTCTATGTGAGGCTTTGTCTTTTGCATTCAATCTAATGCAAGTATGATATTGTATTTTGGGATTGGGATGATGGGGCCACTAATTGTTGTTTGGACGTCTTCAATTTGGGCCCGGAAAGGTTTGGTCTTGTGGGTAACTGGTGTGCTGCGGTTGTCTGCCATGATAACTCTCTTGATGTTACTTCAAATGGTAAGTAACTTCATGAGGTCTGCAAAACTCTTGTTAATAAGCAATTGGTTGACTCCAGTTTCAAATAGCGCTGTGCCCTGGTATCTGCAAAAACAGAAAGGATAGGTAAGGAGTTTATTTCCAGATTAGGTGGCAAACAGGAGAGGGTTGCTGGAGAGAACCTGGATCATGGTGATGGAGTCCACATCCTGTTCTCTGTACAAGTCTTGTGAAGAGGGGGAGAGCGGCTTGCCTAAGCACTCCCCTGAGCTTTTCCCTCCTTGTTGGTATCTTCAGTGCTATCCTGGTTGGCTAGTGCAGTGCAATTCCCGTTTTGTGGTTGGGTACTGTTGGCTTGGTTGTTTTTCTTGTTGGGGCAAGGCTCTCTCTTAACTGTGGGGTTTTCCTTACGCTTATTGGTGGTGTGTAGATTATCAGACTTCTGAGCTGCTTGTTTTCCTTCTAGAAATACACCCTCAAGGTTCTTGCAGCAGGTCATGTCAAACTGACATCTGATATGTGTAGAAAAGCCATTGTAGAAGTCCAGACGTGGTCCAGGCTCATCAAAATTGATGGTGTTGAGTGCACAATCATGTAGTCCTTTATATGCGGCAATGTATTCCTTGATGGTTCCTGTCGTTTTGAAGGTTCAGAGTTTGGTCATGATCACTACGTCTGAATCTTTCATGGAGTACTTTTTGAGGAATGCGGCTTTGAATATTTCCCAGTTTTCTTTCTGGTCAGGATATTGAGCTAGGCATTTGGTAACAAAGCGCAAGGCAGTCCCTGTGATGCAGAGGGCAATTTTGCTAACCCAGAGTCTTTGGAGGTACTCCACTTGTTTGGACTTGCTCTCAGTGCTGTTGATTCAAAGAGAGGCGTTCTCACGGCATAGTCCTGCAAAGGCGCCAATCTCATCAGTATGTAAGCGCTGAAACACAATATTGGGTATCTCAGGTTGAGTAGACGCTGGTGTAGCTGGCGTGGTAGAGAACAGTCTGCGGGTTTTGAGGGTGTTGTACTGGTCAATGAGTACAAGGAGATTATTGTAGATGACAAGTCCAGGGGGGATGTCTTGTCCTACTTTGTAATCTCTCCAACTGTTAGGGAGTGACATTGCTTGGGTTCTTTTCTTGGGAGGAAATTTTCCTTTGGGTTGGGTGGGTATGAATAATCTACCTGTGCTACCACTGTCAAGTTTATACTTCTGGGAAGTACAAAAAATGAAATAAAGGGGAAGATTTAAGAAGAGAATTATACTTTATTGAATATGAATATAGGTTAATATATAGTATCATGATAAGCCACATGGTGTCCACGTACGTCATGGAGGTCATGGGGCTTATCTGAGTAATGTTCCTCTTGAGTCACAAGGCTTAATCAAGTTGTGTTCCATTTAGAGCCTGGATCAAGTGATCCCTGTCATAGATGGTTAACTGATAATGGTGCCACTGGCTTATTGACTGGGCAGAACCACTTGGTGAGCCGCTTGGTGATTTACTCAAGGCGGTAACTCCCGAAGAGGGAGTAATCAAAGATGTTGCAACAATAATAAGTATAATCCTTCTCTCTCAAGAACCCACAATCTTGACATTATTTAATGAGTGAAGTGATAGAGTGAATAAATTAAAAATGTTTTGATATACAAAATTTATAAAAATGTGATTTATTGCTTAAATAAATAATTTAAATTTTTACTAAAACTTAATATTTTATTAGCTAATATCCATCAGCTGTTTGTAATACACATTGTGGGAATTAAAAGCCATTTTTTACTAAAACAATGGTCTCTCTAAAAAATAACCATATAAAATTTAAACTTAAATTTAGCATTTACTAGTTAAAGGCCTGTTTAAGAAATAGTAAAGTTTCAGGACATTTGGTTTAGTTGATTTGATTTTTTTTAGAATATCCAGTGAATATTTTGTGACAGTATTCAAAAAATATTAAATCAAATTTAATATGCACTTTGTTCCTTTATGTTTTATAGATTAATAAAATAAAAATACAAGAAATTGAAACTCTCTAGTTCTCTGATTAAAGACTATTTCTACTATTTTTAAAGCTTTTTAGAGTTAAAAACTTTGTATAAAAAATATATAATCTTACTAAATATAGTAAACAGCAATTTGGATTTCAAATTCTGTTTTAAAACCATGAATTTCACTGAAAGTTTTATTCACTTTTACTACTATTCAAATTATTTTAACACTGAGTCTACTTTATGGACTCTAAGTCAATTTTTATTAAACTAAAGAAGGCCACCCCGTCCAGACCCAAATAAATTGCTTAGAACAATGCCAATAGTGCTTTAGAAATCCAACAAGGCTTCAAAACATATTTTCAGCCAACCCTCTTGTTGAAAAACTTGGGTTATTGCTGGTATATTCAAAGCTACAGATAAATGTTAGCCTTGCCAATGTACTCTAACTAATCCTATACAAGAGCACTAAAGACTACAATAGAAAAGAACTTTGAAGATAATTACATTTATTGGAACTGGAGTATAATCTAGCCAGAAGATGCAATCTATCCAAGTGTAACTAAGATCTTGTTTTCATCCTTTCAGAAGTCTGCATCTATATGTACTGCAACTAACCTTGTTCTTGTCCTTTCAGAAAGTTCTCAATGGCTACCTTTGCAATAGGTCCATCTTTGCTGGCTGGGCTTATCCTGATTGGCTGTCATTGACACAAGTGCTGCTACTGGCCTTAAAAAGGCTTTAATGGCACTTCAGCTTTGCTTACGCTTGTCCTGAGCTAGTCTACAGGCAGTTATCAATTGGCTTCATCTTAATGCACATTTTGGCACTAGGAAACTACATCATATTTGGTTGACACTTAAAAAGGTCCCTATTCAGTCCTCCTACATTGGAAGGTAGAATTCTGGTATTCATGTTTTCCATTTCTAGGGCTTAATCAGTGATTCTTTTCTGGCTGGCAAGCCTTCTGCTTATCAATATGAAAGTTTGGATTGAGGATTATATGCCATATAATAGCTGACTCAATCCAATATTGACTTGTGGATTATCTGCCATGTAATGCTGACCTGAACCAATTAGAAACCAATTATACGCTGTGTAATGCTGATCCAAACTCAGTATTTCCTAGCCATTCACACATCACTTGTTTGATGTGATCATATACGCCCTTAAGGCTGGGTGGGACTGAGTGATATAACGTCCAGTAGGATGGAATGAGTAATCTACAATTGATGATCTATTGATTACACAGCGTACAATCAATGATAATCACCATATTGGCTAAAAATTATATGCCATTTAATTTTTATATCAATATAATAAAATAACAATTATACAGTATAAAATTGCCATATTAATTATAATAAACTAACAATTATACAGTGTATAATTGCCATATTGATTATAATAAACTAATTATTATACAGCAATTACTGTAAATTCAGAACCTGAACGTAAAAATGTGGGATTGTCAAATCCTTGGTCCAAATTTCAAATCACTTTTGAAGGAAAATCAGCTGAGTGAAAAAATAAAATAAATTAATAAAATCAACCATTTATTTTGACAATTTTTGATTTATTTAAATTGGCAAATTTTTAAACTATTGAGCAGATAACTCAACTAAAAAAGGAAAAAACTCAGCAAACAAATGCAGGATACATGAATCAGAAATGCAGGATTCTTATGTAAAATTTTAGATTTCCCGTATGTCAAACAAATCATAAACATCATGTAAAAATTAACAAATCTGAAATTGTGGAATTATCAAATCCAAGAACTAAGTTTCAAATCATAATTGCAAGGAATTTGAAATAAATATAATTTATGGGTGTCTCAAAAAGGATGCCAAAGGATCTAGAGTGGATTTGTGCTGATTCTTTTAGGAATCACAAGCATTCCCAAAAATCACCCTATTCCATTTTAGGACAGCTAAAATTTAGATCATAATGTTCACAAAATTAACATATATAACAATAAAATTGACTAAAATATACATTATTCTTCTTGATTTTAAAACTATAATAAAAAATTTTATTATGTCTTCTTCCAACACCAACCAAGTCAACAAGCAGATCCTTGGCCTTGACAAAATCATGCAGGGCTACGCTGGGTCTTCTAATAGTGAAGCCTCCCTCTATGGCCACTCAAAACCCGTAGGCCCCTCTGCAAGCACCACCCAGGAGTGTGTTCTTTCTCCTGCGTCCTCAAGCATGGCCCTGTTTGCCCATCACGCACAGGCAGCTGCTAACCCAAATAATATAGCTTCACTAGCATTCTTAATTGACTAAGTGATCCATGGGCCACCAATAGAAGCCAGAAGCAGCCAATCAGATGGCACTGTCTGGTTCTCAAGGCAGACACACCTGCCTCCAGCCAATCAACATGCAAGGCGCAGAAGAAAATTAATCACTCCGGAGATTGTTCTTGAAATGATTGAAAAGCGAGGGAAGCTTATGTCTCTTGGGGAAATTGCGGCCGCAATGGGGTTTGCAAAGTCCACTGTGGCTGCAACCCTGCAAGCCCACGCCAACTGTGGCCTCCCTACCAAGAAGACCTCAACTGGTGCATGTACTTTGACCAAAGGTGACACAGTCAATCCATTTATGATGGCCATTATGGAACGTGACCTGCGGATGCCCCTGGTCCAGGTACGTCTCCAGCTGGGACTCCACGGCATCTTCACCAACAAAAGAACAGTGAATTTGTGGATGCACAGAGTTGTGGTTGCCGCCAGAATCCTATCAAATCAAGTTCTCAGTGGCCCATTTTGGTGGACACTGACCCCTAAAATTCAATTATTATTAATTTTATTAAAGGGAGGGCAATGAGGGTCTGTAATGACGCCATCTTCCTATCATACGCTAAGATCTCTGCAAGTATCCAAGACTATGGAGAGAAACATATCCAGTCTGACGTGTATAAGCACAGCCTAATCTTGTATCATTTTGTTGGGGTTTTATTGGTGATTTCCCCATTGGGCGGCAATTATTACTTGGCAATATTGAACACCGCAGATGGGTATGCCTACCAGACAGAGCTCAAGGCCATGCTGGAGGAGTGGGCCACAAAACGCCGTGCACACAGTTGTACTGAGTGATGAGATGGAGCAGCAGGAATGAGCAACCCAAGAAATCAGGGCTGTGGGACATACCTGTTGGTCCTACCCCATCAACCACGCTGACATGTATCTTGCAGATGTATGTCTCTACACTTTTGGTTCCGCCCTCAAGTGCTTAAAGCCTGCCACCTACAAAAAACTGTGCACCCAAATTGATAAGGGTTATAAGCTTTCCCTTCCGTGTCTGTCCAGGAGTTATTTGATCTCATTTTCTTCTATGCAAGTGATAGTGATAAGTCCAGAAAGGACTCTTGCCTTCCCCCTCGCCCATCCATCCGTTTTGTCAAGCCTGCATACATGACAGAAGAAGAATTTGAGCAATTGAAACAAACCACTCTTGCTGCCCCTTCCCAGTCAACAAACCCTGCCTCCCCAACCCCCCCCATCAAGCCACCCACCTTCTAACCCTGACTCCCAAGCCACTACCAATCCCCCCGCTATCTCTGATGCTGTCCCTTTCACAGGTGCAGATGAAGGTAGTGTTCATTCCACCCATTCCCTCCCCTTCCTGTCCTTTAATTAGTAAATAAATCTTTTCTATGTGACAGCTTATTAAAATTGATATCTCTCTTTTAATTTATAATTAATAATATTTTCTTTTTACATTATCAACATTTCCATATAATTAATATAATGTTGTACATTTTATGAATAGATTAAATTTATTTTTCATGCATATTTTTCATCATCATTAATAAATTAAAGACAATAAACGTAAATATTGCATTAGAATATTGCAATTAGACGTCAAATCTTGACATTTTGATATTATGTGCATAACTCAATGCATTTTGACTAATAAAATTCAATGTAAACTTGACTTTTCCATTATAATTTAATGAAATGGACTGTGTTTATATTAGAGAGCTATTAACGCTTAGTACAAATATTGATATATAGTGCATTTTAAAGCCTGTATATTTACCTATTGGTAATAATTATATAAACTTTTTAGTTGGATTTTGCGAGGTAATAATAATGTAATTTGTTAATAAATTTCTGTTCATTGTCATTAATTGGCTGATTTTCTTTGCTGTGGCAATTGTGCATTTCTGATATTTATACACTAGTATCCAATTGGTTGGGTTCACATCAAATCACACAGGCAATAGGAAATCAAGCCGCCACCCCATCCACATCCAGTCTTGGGGTGGTGGCTTGATTTCCTATTGCCTGTGTGATTTGATGTGAACCCAACCAATTGGATACTAGTGTATAAATATCAGAAATGCACAATTGCCACAGCTAAGAAAATCAGCCAATTAATGACAATGAACAGTAATTTATTAACACATTACATTATTATTACCTCGCAAAATCCAATTAAAAAGTTTATAGAGTTATTACCAATAGGTAAATATACAGGCTGTAAAAAAGTACTATGTATCAATATTCATACTAAGCGTTAATGGCTCTCTAATATAAACACAGTCCATTTCATTAAATTATAATGGAAAAGTCAAGTTTACAATGAATTTTATTAGTCAAAATGCATTGAGTTATGCACATAATATCAAACTGTCAAGATTTGATGTCTAATTGCAATATTCTAATGCAATATTTACGTTTATTGTCTTTAATTTATTAATGATGATGAAAAAAATGTATGTGTTGAAGATAGTACTATAAAAACCAGTTTTTTGATGGAATTAAAACATAATGTCAACAATCTATAACTTGATCAATAAATTAGAGTCAGTCCTCCAAAAGGTTGTCAAGCTTGAATACAACATCAGGGAAATTGTGGTAAATCAACTGGGAAATGAGGGAAGAGCCTTGGTCCAGCAAAAGGAAATTTCAAAAAATAGCTGGGAAAAATAGTTAATGAAGAACACAAGAAAAAAAGTTTAAATCTTCAAAAGGAAATACTCAAGCGGTTAGATTTCAAAAGTGAAAGTTACAACTTGTGGGAATTTGCAAAAACCAATAGAAAGAATACTCAAAAAGTCAAACTAATTGAAGGAAATGAAATTTCAAAGGAAATCAACACAAATCAAGAGAAAACCAACCAAATGGAAACAGACAAAAAAACTCAGTCAAGAAGCAGTAGCGCTTCAAGAAATACAGAAACTTTATCAAATGAAAACCAAGAAGAAACACAAGTTGCAAGAAATATAAGAAAAATTAAGCCTAGGAAAATTAATGAAGAGCAGCCAACACTCATGAAGTTTGCTGAGGTGGCGCCTGTGGCTGAGGGGGCCACAAGGGAAACAATTAGTAAGTCTTTTTATGTTTTATTTATATTATTTTTAGTCATCACCAGGAATGGGGATGAGGTTGCAGAAGTGGCGGCTTATACGCCAAGTTTGTTTTACAGGGGTTACCAGTCACTGGTAGCCCCTGTAAAACAAGTAAATAATAACCAAATAAATAAAAAAATTTAACAGAATATAAATAATTTTTCAAATATTAAAGCTAAAGATAGTGAATATTTACCACACACAGGGTGCTTGCCGTGGTTAAGGGAAGCATATGAAATAGGATCAAACATCAACTTCAAAGAAATGAATGAAATTTGTGGGGATGTCAAGCTAAACTTTGATGGATATATATATGAAAGCATTCAAAGATTCCAACTTGCAAACATAAATGAATATGAAAAAACCTAGCAAAAACCAACTTTCAAATAGGAACTGAATATTTAAAAACTGAATTTTTTAATGAAGTATTCAAGGCATTGTCAAACAAAGTTGGGGACACATTTCTTGTGAACACATTTAAACCTTTATTAATTTTGTTTGCCGAGGCATGGGGGGCTGATACAAGTCAGGTGCCCCCCAGAACCCTCTTCAAATTCAATCAAACATCCTATAGCAATAGGTTAGTTCAAGTCTTCAAAAATTGTGCATGTTCTCAGAAAAATATACCTTGCAAAGAATTCATGTTGTGGTATACCTGGGAATCCTCCTACACTGCATATTAAAAACTAACGTTAAAAAGTTGGAGGATGTACCTATTCACATGGAAATATGCCGCTTAGCACTCAAACACCAGAAGACACCGCAGGGGTATAGGACAGTTGAGCACGTCCAGTATGACTCCTTTGCATTGTCAACGTTGTATGGGTACTACATGCCCCTGAAAAAAAACCATTAATCAATTTACTCACCTGCCTTCCTTATATTAAACGTTTAACAACCACTGGGGTATAGGGCGCCACCCCTCTAGCAATTGCATCCAGGGTTGTCCACCACGTACAGAAGAGTACATGGATCCAATTAGAGGCACTAGTTGAAATTTTAATTTCAGGGTATAATTCCCCGGAATAATAACATTCCCTTTGCTATTAGCATCCCCTCAATAAATATTTTTCCCTTGCAAAATAAATTTTTTTTAAATTTTTATATTTTAATGCTAAAATTTTAATATTGAAATATGTAATATTAAAAATTTTATAGTAAAATTTTAATTTTAGACTATTAAATATTAAAATTTTAGTATCTAAAAGTTAATGTTAAAATTTTAATAATACATATCTCAATATTAAAATTTTTAATATATAATATTTCAATATTGAATATATCACAATTTAATAAAATAGTTAAATTTTGAATATTTAAACTTTAATAGATAAATTTTAAGATTTATAATTATAATTTCTTTAATAACTTAATTTTATTTTAAATTTTATTAGGTAAATTATAATATTAATATATCTAAATATATTACAAGACATTAGTTATAGTTGCAATCACATCAAATAATAAAAATAAGTTAAAAATGTTTTTATTTACTAGCTCGTCAAATACAGGTTCATTTATTACATATACGAACAACAAGAATTAAATTATCCGCACCATGCAGCCCGCTCCACTTATATTCTAAACAAGTGATTGTTTAGAACTCAAATTACCTTTCCCTCATAATATGATTTGATAATATATTTGATATGCTTGACCCGCGTCTTAAGTACTAATTAGTAAGCAATACATGAAAATCATTGGTTGCTGTGTTGTGTGGTTATAGTGGCACTGAAATAAAAAGGATCATATGATGACCTGCAAGGTTTGATTTGTGGCTTAACACCGCCAAAGTACCTTCAAGGATTCATAATTGTTTAAATAAAATAAATATATTTCTATCTTTTTTAATTTATTTATTTGTTAGCGCAACAGTCAATATAATATTCAGTGCATTATAATAAAAATATTTGTCCATCTTACCTAGTATAATTAATTTTACTTACCTCTTATTTGTATTCTTATATGTCTTTAATACATACAAATGTCACATCATTATATATAAATAATATTTTTTGAGACCTAATAAAAACAAAATAAATAAAAACAAATAAAACCCAGAGAGCCCATTTATCTTATTGGCTCAGAGGCCAGGGCTTTAGGGAGAAAGGATTCTGAGTGCTTGTAAAAAGCTGCCACCACATTGGGTGGCATTGCAAATTGACTGACCTCAAGAATATTGAATATATCCTTGGTGTCCTGAGGAAGGCCTTGTTTCACCTTATTCTTGATCCAACCAACACCTCCTCAATTGGGTTCAGAAATGGGGAATATGGCAGGAGGAAGAGGAGTTTCATTGGGCAGTCAGCCAGGCGGTGGCTGGCCAAATGGCTATTTTTATTGATTGGCAGGAACTCAGACACAACCTGATCCTCTTTGTGGAGTCCAACATTATCCAGCACAACAATGTTGGCTATACTGTGGTAGTTGATCTGGAAATACTTGTTGATAACTCGGAGAAAATTGAGAAATTTCCTGCTATTGTGGGAACCCTTGATTATTTGATACTGATCCAACCCATGAGGACCAAGAAGCACAACCATTGAATAGGTCTGGAAACAAGCAGCTGCTTGATGGGCTACGCCGTCCTTGGACCCCTTCTTGACCCACCCATACCTGGACCTGAGTGAGGAGGAAAACAATAATTTGTTGTTATAGAAGAACTAGACATTCCCAGTCTCCTTTAGTGCCAGATATGTCTTGGCATAAATGCGTCAATCCTTGATGGTCTTCATATTGTTTCTGTTGTACAGAAAAACTCCTAGTACTTTCCAGGAGAAGCCCAAATCAATCATTGTTTTGTAAACAAGGGTTTTGGAAACAGAAAGCCCAAACTCTGTGGAAAGAATTGATTGGACAGCAAGTGAGTCCAGGTGGCAATCCTTGGCTACCTACTGTTTTATTGTGTCAATATGCACAGGCTGCAAGAGTTTTGGCTGCTGCTTAGCCTTGGTGGATTTGGCAATTTGCCCAGTGTTGCCATACTTGGTGTTGATGTCAGCAATGTATCTGGCTGTGACACCAAATTGGGATGCAATATACCAAACCGCCATTCCCCTGTTCAAGCAGTTGAGGAGAGCTTCACGCTCACTATCTGTCAACCGATGCTGGCCCTTGGCAGGTACCACAGCATCCTGGCTAGCAGGCTTAACACAGGGGATGGGGACCTTTGTGTAGAATATGGGATCACGCTTGCTTGCAGTGGTGCCATCAATGGTTGAATACACAATAGGTGCAGATGGCTCAACAGTGGTGGCCAATGGCTCATATGAGGTATCAAAAACGCGGGAGAAGGAAGTAGCAACTCTTGGATAAAGAGTGTGGGGCTGGGTGACAACTGGGTATACAGTGGAGGTGTATGTAACCTCATTATTCCCAATGACCTTTGTGTAGGAGAATTTGATTGCAGGCCTTGAGAGCAGCTTCTGTCTTGGATTAAGGCTACTGTTCCTGGCTTGGGATGTGGGAGATGGTTGACTGGCGCTGACACCTTGAGAGGCCTGTGTGTTGGCATGACTCCCTTCAATTTGTGTTCTGGGTCTGTTCTTGGACCCTCTGGGACGCCCTCATGGATGGGCTGTCACACACGCTGGTGCAGGAGTGGGTTGAGAATGTGATTGATGGTCCATAAAAATAAAATAAAAAATATATTTTAGATTAAATAGGTATTTATTTGGATTTATTGGTTTATTTGTGAGTAGTTTTTTTCTCTTGATTTAATCTGAATAGTAGCAGATTTTTTATATCTGTAGTTTGAAGTGTATAATATTGTATCCTTTCCAGTTTTGGATGATTTTAAAGTTTAATCACTTTTTATGTCTAAACATGGTTGTTGAGATTGGATTTTTCATTTGATTTTATCCAGAGTGGAGCTTCTTTATTTGGGTTGGTGTTTTCTAGTGTGCTTACTGTACATTAAATTTGGACTCCAGTTCCCACAATTAATATCTGAGTTTACTAGTGGCATTCAAAAGTGATTTGAAATTTGGTTCTTAGATTTGACAATCCTGCAATTTCAAAAAACATAGTAAACTTAATGAAAATGGCTGATGGATTTGAACACTTTAAATCTGATTCCAGTTAATTCATTTTGTCCATTGGAAATATGCAGTTTGACTTGAACTTTGCAAAGTGTCTATGAGTTCCTGTATTTTCAAATATTCAAATAAATTCTAAAAAAATCAATTTAATTAAAAAAAGGTCATCCTGCAAAAGTGATTTGAAATTTGGACCAAGGATTTGACAATCCCGCATTTTTATGTTTAGGTTCTGAATTTACAGTACTGCCACACTTAAAGAATGATAGTCTGGTGATAATGTGGCGTGTAACTGATAAAGATCTGTGTGTGATAATTAGCCTGATTATTTGTGGTCAATCAGCCTAATTTCACATTACCCAAAGCTGTTTTTAAAAGCTTTGGATCATTCATGATATCTTAATGCCACACTTTTCCCTTTATCTTTTTTTTTCTCACAATCAAAAAGGATGAGACTTATATTCATGCCCTTAGCATTATCAAGCAAAAACTTGATGCCACCTTGTCACATTTATTGATAAACCAACAGAGAAAAGAGATCACATAAAGTAAGAATACCATACAGGATGCTACATAAAAGCAAAAATACACTCAAAAAAGTTACCACAATTTCTTTCACACCATTCAACTCTGATGGTGATTTTGAGGCAGCTACACTAATGCCTTTATTAAATTATTCAAGAGCAGGCTCCAAGGCTACTTCTTTCATTACTGGCAGGCTCCAAGTAAAAAACCAATGAAAAATCAGCCCTAAACAAGATGGTATATAAGAATAGCACCAAATAGACAAATATCATTTCTAATTACTTTTCTGACCTGTCAATATTCAGAAAAAAGCTAACATTTTCAATTTGAGCTTATTAAGGACAAGTTTATTGTGGAATGCCAATAATTGTTTGCTCCATTATCCAGGTACTTTAAAAGCCAGTGGTTATTAGTGTTTCAAAGGGCAGCGCCTCATCCATAAGATTAGTGAATCCATTATCTGGTACTTTACAAGCATTTTAAAGAAGAGGTAATTAAAACCATCTCTTCACCTGAATGTTAAAACAACCAAATTTCCTGCCTAGTTAAGATAAAACCCCATGTTTAATGACATTGTCAATAAACTCAAACCTAACATGCTCATGGGAGCTAGCTTAACCCTCAATTGATCAAAAACAATGCTATTGTCTCCAAGAATGTTGACTAGCAGGTCAAGTTTGCTAGTATCATAAAATACGCTTTTTTGAATACTCTAATGAAGCCTGTCTTGTTTATCTTTAAGCATTTTCAAGGCTTTTGGGACTAAAGTCTGATATTTAATTATTTTCAATAAATATTTTTCTTCTAAAAATTTAATTTTTATTTTGGTTTTGGTAGATTTATGTTTATTATAAGGACAAATTTTAATATAAAAAGTCAAAATATTTTGGAGTATGTTAGCTCTAGAGCTTTGTGCACTATACTTGCCACCAGTTGACCCTTTTTTATTGTAGATGTGAAATAACTGATTGTCAGGATTTCTGGATATTGACTAATTAACAGTTTCAACAAAATAACTTGGGCCAGCAGTTAATTGCTCTTAGGAAGGGTTTCAACAAAATAATGCAGGCCGCGGGTTTTGGGATCAGTGATCAAATCATATCCTGGCATCAACATACTCATGCATTACAATTAATTAATGGTATATGCAATTACTGCTCATTAGTTAATCCACCTCAACCACCACCTCAAACATGCTTTCCATAATAATTACTTTTCTAAAACTTTAAATGAATCCTAGAACAAGAGGGCCATCATATAAACGTCATCTGCATTACATCTAGAAGAGTCCAACATGAACTGGGCCATCAGGCCAACCACTCTAAGATAAAAGGCTTTGAGCCTATTGTATTAGAGTAGCTCTGATTAAGTGAAACAATCATCTCTGTGAACTAGTAGCCATCACTGGCTAGCTAGCCCTGGAAGTGGCCCAGGTAGACAGAAAGAATACCAATCTGTGGAAGATGTCAATTTAGCCTTCTGTTAAAACCACCCCAAAAAGGCTGGGCCTCCTGCTGTGTTGCCATAATGCTACTTCAGTCTCCTTTAGCGTTGTGAGCTAACCCAGATAAAACTTGGGCAGGCAGGCTGCCTTAAAGCCAGTCCATTAGAATAAAAGCCTGATGATTTCTTAACAACTTGATGATTGATCCAAGTCTTATTTCCTCAATGTGATCCTCTCTTAGGCATTATGTGTGGAGAACAAAAGATCATACTGTTGCCATACAGTATTAAACCCTATAGTAAAATATAGAGAAAACAACTTATGAAACTATATCCAGAAGTAGGAAAAGCTGTCTTAAATCCTTCAGGCCTTGGGCCCTGTCAGACTTACTACTTATGATGGCAAAAAATATTCCAGGCCAAAGGTTACGCCAAAGTCACAGGTTCCATGTACTCCTAATATTAGAAGACTTAGGATATCATCTGGTGGATGATAGAATACCACAGTCCATAGATTTCTGACACTGATGATTCAGAGTCTAGTTATAGGTTTATATTGCTTTTAAAATTTATTTGGCTTTTATCAATATTTAAAGTTATCAAGAACAGTTTAGCTGAAAATTTAGATAGTGTTTCTAGATGGCGTTTTTAACCCATTTTCTAGATGGTCTATACCACCCCTAATACAATAGACTCAGAGTTTTTTTAATCTTAGAGTGTTTTTCCTGGAAGCCCAACTCATGATGGACTCTTCTAGATGCAATTCAGATACTGGCCCATATGATGACATTTCTGTTATAGAACATAATTAAAGTTTATAATAGTAATTATTATGAGATCCATATTTGGATTTCTGTTGAGGTAGACTAATTAATTGCACAATATATGCATATCTCATTTATATATTAGGAACATAAATTTTATTAATGCATGGTGTGATTTGGTCATTGATCCATTGATCTTGGAGCCTGTTTGTCCATGTTTTTTGTTGAATTCATTCTTAGAGCCTCATAGCTGCACCTGAAAATTATTAGTTGAATCTGTTATTTAGTCATAATCCCAAAGTTACAAAACATAATTATTTTAAAACTTTCTTTTATTTAAGAGGCTTAGTTTTAAATCTTAACCTTTTTAAAAGCTAACTAAATTAAATAAAATAAAAATACTTTAATTACTATTTTTAATGCAAAAAATAGATCCTTAAATTTTATTGACTTCAAATAAGTTTTAAAAGTTAAAAAAATTAAGGGATTATATTCTTTATTCATCTGGATATGATAAAAGCTCAAATTTATTAGATTGAGAGAAATTATGTCTGTTTAATTGGTGTTGAATTTGATTTTGGTTTTTGAATTTCCTTTCATTTTCATATATAAAAATTAGCAAAATGGCAAAAAATACACTATGGGATTTTCAAAAAGGGTTTTTAGCTTAAGTTAAGTATATACAAAGCTAAAATAATCAAAATAAAAAACCAGGAAATTGTTTTATAGTGAGTTCATCTATCAATTTACTGTTATTTTAACAGGAAATTAACTGTCAGAAAAAAATTGCCAGAACATCCTTCTGCACCAAATTTTAGCTAATTTTTATCCAATTTTAATTTTCTTGATATGAATTTTTTTAGATTTGCAATAATGTAAAGCTTAAATCCCTTTTGATATTAAAAAACTACTTATACCTTTCAATTCTTTTATTTCTTTTCATTTAGCAGAATTATTTTTATTAAATACTAAGTGGTTGCCCTTACTAAGGGTAGATATAAAATCAAATATAATTTTTCAATGAATTAGTTTATTGTATTTTTAAACTGGGATTACTTACAGTAGTTTTAAAAGCTATGGCAATAACCAAAAAATACTTCAGATTTAAAAGAAATGATTTCAGATTAGAACAAAATCCAACTTTCAGGTAAAAATATACACTCTGTTAACAGGGTTTATTGGCATCAATGGGCAAAATGAGTTAACACAGCAACAAAGGGCTCACATACAAAGTAAATCTATTCAAAATCAAATCAAAATACATTGATTCACAAACAAAATAGTGTGAGTTGACTTTTGGTGTACATATTTTTACTATGTGAATTGGTGACAAAATACACCCAAGCGCTGTGAGTCAAAACTCAAACCAAAAACAAAACACAACAGCAACTCAATATGTAAACAGAACCACTCAAGAGTTGTGTGCAGTGGATTGTAATCATGAATGATACCAAGGTACCTAAAATAAGACACAAGATCTGAAACATAAAATTTTAAAATATTGTGTTGGGTGTTTGAATTTGGCAGTAAAATCTGGGAAAATAGGTAGAAATTATTTGGGTATTTTTAAAATGGGCGTTATAAACAAAGAAACAACAATTTAAGAAATAAAAAATCTATAATTGGGATATTGGGTGGGAAAAATATTAATTGAATAACCATATTTATATAGAAGCAAAAATTAAAAATAGGGAGTAACTTAATTAAGTTTTATTTAATATTTTATTAAATTCTCAAAATAGAAGAAACACAGCAACAGCTACCATTGCACTTGTTGTGCCCACGGGTTAAAGAATAGAGTTAGTGCAACCCAAGTGCCTACTCAAGAAGGAGAGGATAGTTCCATAGTGACACTGCACTGACACAGCTGGTTCAAGGAGCACAAGCTGCTATGGTGCAGAGCATCAACCCTTGGGTTCAAAGCTGACCCAGAAGCCCACCAAGGTCACCACTATAAAGAAAGTTAGAAACAAGGAGGTAGAACTTACTTTGTATGTGTTTGACGTTGTGTACCAGCAAGAGTTGGTCCCATCAGCCATGCTGGAGAAGGTAAAGCCTGTACTTGATACTAGCTACAAGCCCTACGTCAGTGATGGCAATCAGGAAGAGGACAAGGAGCCTGAGTTCTTCAGAACTGATGAGGGACAGCTGGTGTTAAAGAAAGTTGCTGCATTCTACACCAAGGTACTCATGCCCTGTGTTGTGCCCAATGCCAACAAGCCAATCCCCACCGCTAAAAAGCCCTCCCAGAAGCGCATCCCTGACATCAAATACATCATCCTGCTTAATCTAATGCATGAATTGGGCGATTACAAGGCAGCTGTGGCCCTTGTTGGAGTGGATCCCAAGGGCAACAGCGCCCATGTCAACACTAAAAATGTTGACAGTGGCCATGTTGACAAAGTGTCAACATGGCCACTGTCAACTCAAAACTCTAAAGCTCCTATGTTTTTTTGCTAGTTGCGCTAGCTTAATTTTTTTTAAAAGCGTTCAGGGGTGTGAACCCAGAAAACACAACAAAATTGTGGCCATCTTGACACAATTTAATATTAAGCTTAATAAAAAACTCAATTTAACCTTATTTTTCCTTTACTTTTACTAATAAAAATTAGTTTATTTTTTATTTGTTTTCACGCTGTAAAAGTGTCAATGTCAACACTTTTTAAGCCAAACTTATTTTTAATAACAAAACTGAAGCATCTACAGTAAAAAAATAAGTGCACATTTAAAAATATTTTTTTATTGAATTATTATATTTGAAAAAGACAGTGCTTATATATTTGATTGTTGGAATGTTCATGTTATAAATATATATGTGGCACTTATTTTGGCTTTAATATATCAAGTGGATTGGGTGCTAACAGTGATCCAATAATTTGAGTGTGACTTACTATGAAAGTTACTATAAAATTTATTATTAAAAATAATGTCAACACTTGTAAATGTTGTTTATTTGCTTGTGATCATCCCCTGGGGTGGAGTTAAGCAAATTAGAGTGGCGCAATTAAGCCTAGATTAATATGCCACCTCATACAAAGAATGTTGTAAGTGACGTTGTCAACACTTTATCCTTTTCAATACTTGAATACAACTTATTAACAACTTCATATAAGTGAATGGTAAAATATCATATTACCACTACCCAAATATAATTTTTAATAAAGAAAGAAAAACCTTGATACTTTTTTAACTTATTTTTATATGTTTTTTTTAAATTTTTATATTTGAACAAAAATACACAGAAAACAGTTAATTTTTGCTAGCCCGCGTAAATTTAATTAAGTGTACTATGTTTTTTCATAGTAACTTATCAAAAAAATGTTGACAGTGACAATGTTGTCAAAAATAATGTCTAAAATTTTTGTAATCAACAGTGAGAATTCAGCTTTTTTTACTAATTGACACTCATAATGTTGACACTTTTTATTTCTCACATTTAAAACTTTATGTTTTATATAATAAAAACTTCTCATTTTTTGATATGTTGTATTTTTGACTTTTCTCTTTCATATTTTTTTATTTTTAAAATAAAATCTATATATAAATATAATCCTTTCATATAAATATCTTAACTTTTAATTTTTTAAAAACTTTAATAAAATAAAAACTATGTAAGTAATTTTTTAAATTTTAAATGGCAATAAAAACCATCTAAGATTTACTTTTTATATATTATGCTTTTTAAGTTGTTTTTTTTGTTTTTTTACATACTTTGCTTTATTTTAAACCATTTTACTTATTATTTTAGGACAAGAACACCTCTAAACAGCTAAAGGGTACCAAGTGTCCCTCCAAGCCCACCAAAGCCACCAAAAAGAAGCCTGTCTTGTCAAAGAAGGCCACCCCCAAACCATCCCCCAAGCCCTCCCCTGAGCCCTCTCCTGAGAAGAGCCCTGCTCATTCCACTGGGGGAGAGGAAACTGATGGCTCTCTTACAGAGCACAGTTTTTACAACTTGGCTTCTGACAAGGAGCCAACCAAGAAGCAGTGGCAAGTCAAAAAGACCCCACCCAAGGATAAGTCTCCTGTGCATGAGAAGCACCACAATAAGCCCCCTTTTGCTTCCCCACCCCTGCCAAACTCTCCCCCTTCAAGCTCATCTGGGGATGATTCAAAGCCCTGCCCCAATTACTTCCCTGGCTTCTGCCATGCTCCTGCTGGCCCTTGGGACCCTCTTATGGCCCATAACATCTGCAACTTTGATTGCAAGTTCAAGGTTCCTTCCATCCTACCCACGTTTTTCCCCATCATGAGTGTTAAAGATGGGCCAGCCACAGTGGCCAATGGGTATATCTTCAGCTTCAACAATGCCAACTGGGGCTTTAAGAGCAGGTATTACACCTGCGAGGACCGCTCCTGCCCAGTGCAGCTCAACACTGAACGTTGGGACCTGATCCAAACCATAAAGGGCAAGCATACCTGCATTGTGCCCAACACTACCATCTCCTGCCTCCTGAAGTGGTATCTGGTGCAGATTATGCCCACCTCCAAAGACCTTTCTGCCACCCAGATGGATGTGCTTGCTTGCAAGTACCTCTCCCCAACCAACCTCAAGAGGGTCTCTACTCACACCCAGTTGGTCAAGTTTATGAGTGATAGGCGTCAAGCCTCAAACCCCCTGGCCAAGAGTGCCATCAACATCAAGGACCTGATCCTCACAGATGCCCTCAAGAAGACAGAGGATGGTGAGATGTTCCTGCTCCATGAAAATGGGCAGGAAGTGGAGGATAGGATTGTAGCCTACACCACAACCCAAAACCTGGAGCAGCTGAACACTAGTACCACCTGGCTGTGCAACGGCACATTTGCTACTTGCCCCCCTCTCTTTAAGCAGCTTTGGGTCCTGCATGAGCAGTTTAATGACCAGGTTATCCCTCTTGTGTTTTTTCTCCTTCCTGGTGCCAAGATAGAGGTCTATGCCAGAGCTTTCAAGATTGCCCGGGATGCTTTGAGCTCCCTTCCTGTCAAACAGCTCCCCCCTCCGACCCACACCACAAGGGCCAATCCCTCCTCCGCTGAGAAGGATTAGGCAACCATAGCCGCTGAGCAGCTAGCTCATGTGCGCTCACTTGGGCCAAAGGTGATCATTATGGACTTTGAGCAGGCTCAGTTCAGAGCCTTCTGGGCCACCTTTGATGGAGAAGTCCAGGGCTGCTTTTTCCATTTTTGGCAGGCCCTTGTCAAGAATCTCAAGAGTGAGAAGGACCTTTTTGACAAGTATCTTAACAATAGTAAGGGGAATGCCGCTTTGCCCTGACCCAGTTTGTTGCCTTGGCTTTTATGCGCCCAGAGCATACTGGGATTGGCTTTGAGGCCCTCCTGGAAGATCCTTATATCAAGAAGCACTTTGCCATCTTTGAAGGCTACTTGGATTACTTTGAGCGCCAATGGGTGGGCAAGAAGGTGACTGCCCAGAGAGGTAAGAGCGGGGCCACTGCCCCTTGGAACTGTCAAGGCGCCTGCCTCAAGGGGGAGATGAAGACCACCTCTAGCCTTGAGGTTTGGTATAAGCACCTGAAGGTTAAGTTTGGGACCAACCCCAAGTTCAACAAGTTCTTCTCCATGCTGCAGGAGGAGCAGGCCCAGACTGTCTCCAAGTTCTGCAACCTGGCCAACCAGGTGGCCCCCAAAAAGAGGAAGTCCAAAAAGAAAGACTACCAGGAGGACGTGCAGAAGGTAGTGAAGAAGAAGTACAAAGTGGCGGAGATAAAGAAGTACCTTGAAGATGTTGCCACTGCTCTTGCTGGTGGCTTTAATTGGCCAAATAAACTTTGCTTTGCTTTGCCTATATATTTTTTATTTTTAAACTTTTATTTTTTTTATTTTTTTGGATAGTACTAATCTTTTTAGGTATAAATGGAAAGCTTTATGTTTAATTTTAATGTGGTTTTGTGAGAATATCTTATATTTTGTTAATTTATCTTTAAGCTGTGAGATATTTTCAGTTATGCTTATAAAAAGTATAATAAATTAAATATAAAATTTTCTTATATTTTGTAGTTATTATGATATATAAAATATCTTTATTTTTGGTTCATTGGAATTTTAATTTTTTGGGAATAAAAAATAATTCTATAATAAAGAGTGTAAATTACATGGTAAGTTGAAAAATACTTGCTTATATGTCCCTATTCTTATTACTTATGGTTTTTTAATGCATTTTTAAACTCTCTGGGGTCATTTTAGTATAATAAAGTATTTTAAAATAATTTTTATATTAAAAATGTTCAGGGTAAAGTGTTTTGTTAATTAAAAAAGTGTTGACATCCAGGAAATGACATTAAGTAAAACCGGGTTTTCACGTTACTATAGTGTCAACATAAAAGTCTCAACATGGCCACTGTTGACATTTTTAGTGTCAATATGGGTGCTGTTGCCATCCCAAGTACGCCTCCAAGACCTTCAACAAGGTCATTACACAGGTCAAGTCCTTGCCGCGGAAAAATCCATGCAAGTTTCCACCATGCTCACCAAGGAGAACAAATGGGCAATCTGCCAGTGGATCACCCAGAACTGCCATCTTGAACTGGCAAGAATACAGGCAATGGTCAAGTCTCTTTTGGGGTTGAGGCTTCCATTTCCTTTTACTACCATCTGTAAGAGGATGTGCTTTTCCTGGAAAAAGCTTGGGTATCTCCATACAATCAGAATAGCCCAACCAACATTTAGACCCAGAAAAACTACGCAGAGGTGTACACTTCCCTCAAAGCCAAGAGGACGGTCAAATTTTACTATATTGACAAATCAGCATTTGCCTTGTCAATGCGCAATGCATATGGCTATGTCCCAAAGGCTCAAATGACAGGATGGCTTGGCGTGCTGCAGTCTGCGTCACAGCCTACTCAATGTTGGCTCTCCTTGGTCCAAAGGGGGTTGAACTATACCAAATGATTTTGGGATCTCTAATAGCCGGACCTTCCTATTATTTCTCCAATTGGTCCAGGAGCACCTGAGGCGCACAAGCCCTGGCTTTACTGACGTAATTGTGCTGGACAACGTTGGTCTCCACAAAGTGGCTGACATTCTCAAGGAATTCCCAATGATTGACACCAGCATTGCTGTGGGACCCCAGCAATTGGCCACAGCAAATTTGTGCCTTCTCTTCCTCCCTGCCTATTTGCCCTTTCTAAATCCCATTGAGGAAGTCTTTGGGTAGCTCAAGCAAGTTTTTAAGCAAGGAACCCCAACTGGGACTGAGACCTCTTTGATTTGCTGCAAGCCAGGATCCACACTCTTCCAGATGAGACCGTGGTCAAATTCTATGGCCACGCTGATTTGTTCATCCCTGCGTGCCTTGCCAAACAGCCAATCAATTTAAAGGCTTAGCTTGTCCAACTTTTTTATATTCTCTAATTTTCTATTCAAGATTTATTAATTATCATTCTATATTTAGATGTTTCCAAGCCTGTAATCACATTCAGCAGGACAATCAATGAAGGTTAGTAATTTATTTATAATCATTTTTTATTGTGTCAACTAAGGGTATCCCAAACGCTTGATACTGGATTACGCAAACATATTAATATCACTTTTGGAAAATGAATACAATAATCAAAAATAAGTTAAATATCAAGTGTATGAATCAGAAGTAGATTTTATTGAAATATATTATTATGCTTTTATTAAGACCTTCTCTGGGATATATTCTTCAAATCTTGTTTGCTAAAATGAAATTAGAAAATTATATTATAATAAAAATAATATAAATTTAAATGAAATTTTTTGGAAGAGAGAATTTATTAAGAGCTCCTGTAGTGAGTTCTTCTGTATGTACCCACCCCACAATAGAGGTGGCGCACAACCTCCACTGCCACACTGTGGACAGTAGATACACCCTTATTAAAATATTCACAGCAACTAGTAAAAGGGAGTATGGTCAGGTGCAAATGGAGGAGCAGCTTCTCTGGCAGGGCTGCAAACCCGTAGATACCATCCAGGACCAGGGTGTCCTAGATGACGTGATCCACCAAGTCATACCCGGGGGGACCTTCTTCCTGTCCAGGGAGAGCCTGGCCTTTTCAATTCCTAGGAGGACCCTGTCAAGATCCTCCACGCTGGCGCCTATTCCAAAGTAGAAGAGATACCTCAGGCAAACCATCAGATGAAGCCTTTGCCCAGCAAAGGCTTCTGTAAACTTGCATAATTTATTGAAAACTGCACTGATCCTTTTTTTCATGCTTGGTCTTTGCAAAGGTCAGCTCCATGGCTGCATGGACCCCTGTCTTTTGGCACTCCATGCCAGCCTGAAGCCAGCAAGGAGGATTTTGATCTTCTTCACGGCTATTACAACTGCAACAGCCAATTTTCCCACCGCGCGCCCAAAGTTGTCCAGCAGGTAAGAGAGTGTGTGATCCAAGGGGTAGCAGAAGTGAGCAGCCACATGGTCCTGGCCCATCTCCAGTACATTCTTTGAATGGGAGCATCACCAGAACGTCCCAAACAAGCTCAATGGAGTTTACACAGTAAACTCCACTGAGAACCACCAGGTCTAGGCAGACCAGTTGGGCATCCTTATAGGCAGTAACTGCCCACTCAGATGACCCCTTGACATGCGTAAGTTCAGCCAATGCCTCCTGCAATATTGTAAAGGACCCGTAGACCCTGTCTTTGAGCTCCCACAAGACAGGGGGTGACAGATAGAGTTGTTTTGTCATGTGAGTGGAAAAATTTGAATAGAAGGTGGGCAGTACAAAGGAACCAGGACCTGGCGGAGTTCATCATCAATGTTTTCTAAAAAAAGGTAAGTATTTTGAAGTTGTTATTAATTTTATTTTTTAGATTACTTTGCGGGTTTCCTCCTTGTTGGCGGCTTCAGCAGGCTTTGCCATTTTTGGCGCAAGTAATTGTGCTGGTAATTCAGTGTCCATGGTTCTTGCACACTTTGCAGGTTTGAGATGTTCATACATTTCAGGGTCATCAACCCAGATGGACGGCGCAGAGAGGGCAAAGGACTTGAATTGAAGGCCCTTGAATACTGTCTTCTGAATGTTTAGTAAGCGCTTGATTGTCTTCTCAGGGATGTCTGGTATTTTTGTCATTAGGGCCTTTGTGTACACCTTGTCAATTTTGTCCCCTGTAAGGACAGCAGCCTTGACTTTTGCTTTGACCTTGCGGTCAATCTCTTTAATTTCAGCAATTGCTGAGTCAAGATCCTTCAAAAGCTTCTCTAATTCTCTCATTGATTTTTTACTAACCTTTTCATATGTTTTTATAGCTTTTGCCCCAATAAAATTTGTATTATTTTGATACTGTTGCCTCTTTGTTTATTCCTTTTTTTCCCTATTTACTACATTATCCCATCTTTTTACCCATTTTGTATATGTTTTATACTCATCTCAATATGTCTTGTTTGCTTTGTGTTGGCATTTTTTCCTTAATTACCATACTATTTTTGGCGCTTTGCACAGCCCCTTGTGAAAATATTAATAAAAATTTGATGATCAGCTAAATTTTAATTAGAAAATTATGTGTTAACTGTTTTTAGATAAAGTTGTTACTGATCCAAATTCAAAACCTTAATGATAAACTTTAAGCCAATCAGGAGCCAAGTGATAAAGTGATTGTTGTGAATTAAAGGATCATTCAATAATTCTTTGATGCATGTGAGCTAATTAATATGTTTGGCTGGGTCTTTTGCTATTGTACTCCATTGCTGCTGTGGCAAGTTGTTGATGGACTAGTGCCCAATCAGCTGCTGGGTTAGTACTAGTTCATCAACAACTTGCCACAGCAACAATGGCACACATTAGTAAAACAACCAGCCAATCATATTAATTAGTGCACATTCACCAAAGAATTATTGAGTGACCCTTTATGTCACAACAATCACTTTATCACTTGGCTCCTAATTGGCTTAAAGTTTATCATTATGGTTTTTAATTTGGATCAGTAACAATTTTATCTAAAAACAGTTAACACATAATTTTCTAATTAAAATTTTGACAACCACCAAATTTTTAGATAATATTTTCACAAAGGGTTGTGTTTAAGTGCTAAAAATAACTGTGTTCTGGATCTAGATATATGGCATAGTAAATAAATGATTTTATAGAAATAAGCTGAACATAAATAATATAGCCAACTATAAACAAAGAGAACACAAACAATTGAAATTCAAAAAAAGATAATATAAATAGAAAATGTTTGGTGACAGGGATTATTGGGGTGGGGAAGAGTGATGCCTAGTAGGCAGAATGGCACAGGAAGGAGGACGTAGAGGCAGTGCTGGCCTGGGGGGTCTGGGATTGGGTGGTTTGGGCTTGCAGGTGAGGGGTGTTGGTGAAGGGGGTGAAGGCAGGAGGATTTTGCGTGATGGCTGCCATATAACACTTGTTGTATTCCTTGTTGGTCATTGGCTGGATTGGCTGGTAGATGGCAGTGGCCCAAGGTGATAGGTGCTTGTTCTTCTGTGATTGGTTGCCCATGTTCACATGGAAGACAATTTGGGCAAACAAGTCAGCCACCACTTGGCAGCCAAAGAGAAAATTGTGGTCAAGGACCCCAAGATAGAGGTTGTTGAAAGCCTGAGGGCGGCGCTCCCGTAGTGTGGATCTAATGTTGAAGAACACATCATCAGTCAGATGGATGTCAGCGTGGCAAGCTGGTTACACTGAGGCCTGGTGTCCATGTTCCTGGATGGCCTCAAGGACAGTGGAGCTACCCTCCATCTAATGGCTCAAGAAAACCTGGTACTTGGAATTCAAGCCATCCCAGGAGGCGAGTAATCCACCAAGGATGTGGCTGTACAAGTAGCCATCAATGAAATCTGGTTTTGTCCAATAGTAGACAAAACCCTTGGCTGAACAGCCAGAAATGCACCAATAAATGTCCCCTTCTTGACCTTCTTTCTTCTATTCTTGGCAGCAGCTTTTCCTTGCTCACCAAAATTGTCAAAAGCTATTGATAGTTTATAATACAAGACAAACATGACATCATCTGACAGACTAGTCAAGCATTGGACCAGGGTTGATTCATTTTCTAGATCATACAGAAAATCCTCAGCGCCATCCCATTGGTTGCCAGCAAAATTGGTAAGAACCCGTATTGAAGCCACCTTCCCATACATCCAGAGCTGCACCATGCACTCAGACACCCAAATGCCATGGTGCACAAGTTGCTTCTGGACCTGGGTCAAGGGAAGCTTGGGATCCCGCTGGAGGAGGTCAAGCATTATTGGGTATGCCTCATTGATTTGGGACTTGGGGGCCTTTTTGGGCTTCTTGGCTGTCCCAATCAGGTTCCCCCTGTTCATCAGGTTGTTGAATTCCCATATGACAGTAGCTTGGGCAAATTGTAACTGGGCGGCAATCTATTCCCAGGACAGACCCTGTAGATTTAGTGCCACAATTTCCTGAAGAATTTGGGCAGTGATGTTTTGTTGCTTAGGGCGCTGGGCCAGGGGAGCTGAATCCTGATTGGCTGTAGGGGGCAGGTTGGCTGGTGGCAGGAAGTTGTTCCAAATCAAGGTTGCCATCCTGATTGGTTGGTTGACAGGCAGCTTGTGTGGGGGTGGGTATGGGAGCAGGGGCAGAGCTAGAAGCTAAGTGACTCTCAAACAAGTCAAAGCCATATGGGTTGGGGGTCAGTAACAGGCCAGCTTCCTTGTTACCTGCCTCAAAGACTTGGGTGTAAACAGGTGCCTCCGCGCTCTGAGCCTTGCCTCCATTGAAGCTGGCTTGGCTGCTGGTGCTGTCAAAAATGCTGTTGTTAAAAACTGTTGTAAAAAACCTAGGACAAAATCACTAAAAGTAGAAGTTTAAAATTTAATGATTTATTTTTATTGTAATAACAAGCCCATATTTGGAAAGTTATCAAAACCATTTTGCACAAATCAGGAGCCATTAAAATGAATTAAATGCCTCTGTTTCTAAATTGGATAGCTGTTGATTGGCTGTTAAACTATTATACTTATATTTTAGGCTGATCATACTTCACATCTTGTGTGACTTCATTTTTTTTGTGCTTGTGGAATCTTGCTTCTAGTTTGCTCAAATTTTGTTACATTTTAGTCCTTCTGTAGGTGCCTCATATGAAGCCTGATTGGATTATAATATACTCTGTAACAGCATCCATCCATTTTACTTGTTGTGTCAGTTCATTTTTTTGTGGTTTGCTCTACACCGCATGATGTTTGATATAATTTTGTATGGTGGGCTAGTGAAATTTTGTTTTTTGTTTGACAGTTCATTTATTAACTGAAATTTTATAAATTTATTGAATCCTGAATCTCGCGCAACTTGGATTTTGTTCAAATATAAAATCATTTTGTTTAAATCTGAAGTATTTTTGGTTATTGCCATAGCTTTTAAAACTACTGTATCATATGTTAAGTTTAATTTCTATTTAAATTCTCTCTTAACAGATCATTTTAATCATAATAAATATTTGAAAACTAAGGTTCAATTTCCAAGTATAAACAAAAAACTAAATAATTGAAAGTTACAATTAAGTTTAGTAAAACTAGAAAAGCAATTTGAAAATTTTACTTATTTTAAAAGATAGAGCTAATCTTGGCTTTAAATTAAGCTATTTGACATTAATATTTGCTTAGTATTCACATAGAACTGTTGCTTTTAGTTTTATATGTTTTTAGAGTAATTTAATTGAATTAAATTAAGTCTATGCCTTTGATTTTGATGAGAGACCAATTCCAGCATTCACTGTATATCTGAGCATCTAGAGCAGCTGGAGCTATCATGTTCTGTCTCATTTTAATCAGAATAATCACAAAAATCTATTTTTGTTTTCTAAATATCCTAAAAATCATTTTGTTTAATATTAATATTATTAAAGCTTGTTTATTCCACTGATATCATTTTTTGATGATGAAATAGTATACAAGGTTTACTCTGAAACAATATGCAACCTCATATGATCAGTTCATGCATCCAAGTAAAATATTCTATTATTTTACTTTGGAATAAATGATTTGAAGTTTCCAAGCCAACTATCCTGTAATAAAACTAAATTTATGTATCTTTTTCAATTTGGTATTTTAAAACATATTAACCTCTCTTTTCATTGCCAATTTATACTTAGTAGAGTTTAACCATCCAATCATTTAAAAGGATCTTAAACAATTGCTGCTTCCTTTCTAATTTTAATCCACTCATTCTAGAGTTGGATAATTTATATATACCTCTTTTTTATGGCTGTATGAGGTTAGCTACTGTTTTAAAAATTAAGTAATAATTAAAACTTTATCTTGGTTTGGGTGGCTTGGATCTCAGCTCAACATAGTTTAAACCATACTCAACTAATTTTAACCTTAATGCTTTCAACAATGCATGTAAGATATTGTTGAGCAATTTGGGTTATTGCTGGTATGTTGAAAGCTACAGATAAATGTTAGCCTTGCCAATGTACTCTACCTAATCCTATGCAAGAGCACTAAAGACTACAATAGAAAAGAACTTTGAGGATAATTAAGTTTATTGAAACTGGAGTATAATCTAGCTAGTGGCTGCAATCTATCCAGGTGTAACTAAGATCTTGTTATCATCCTTTCAGGTGTCTGTATCAATATATACCGCAACAAACCTTATTTTTGTCATTTCAGACAGTTCTCAGTGGATACCTTTGCAATAGGTCCATCTTTACTGGCTGGGGTTATCCTGATTAGCTGTCCTTGACACAAGTGCTGCTACTGGCCTTAAAAAGGCGTTCATGGCACTTCAGCTTTGCCTACACTCTTCCCGAGCTAGTCTATGGGCAGTTATCAATTGACTTGATCTTTATGCACATTTTGGCACTAGGAAACTACATCATATTTGGTTGACACTTAGAAATGGTCCCTATTCAGTCCTCCTACATTGGAAGGTAGAATTCTGGTATTCATGTTTTCCATTTCTAGGGCTTAATAAGTGATTCTTTTCTGGCTGGCAAGCCTTTTGCTTATCAATATGAAATTTTGGATTGAAAATTATAGGCCATATAATAGCTGATTCAATCCAATATTGACTTGTGGATTATCTGCTGTGTAATTCTGACCTGAACCAATTAGAAATCAATTATATGCTGTGTAATGCTGATCCAAGCTCAGTATTTCCTAGCCATTCACACATCACTTGTTTGATATGATCATATACGCCCTTAAGGCTGGGTGGGACTGAGTGATATAACATCTAGTAGGATGGAATGAGATATAAAATTGATGATCTGACAAGTACACACCATGTAATCAATAATACTCACTATGTTGGCTTACAAAATATGGCGCAATAACCATATTAATTATAAGAAACTTGTGATTATACACTGTATAATAACTACATATATAGGAATGATAATTGAGTGATAATACAGTGTATAATTGTTGCATCTATTATAATAAACTAGCAATTACACAGCGTATAACTGCCATATCAATTATGATAAACTAATGGTTATACAGCGTATAATCACGGCACTTAATTAAATGATACCCTAGTGATAATACAGCGTGTAACTGATAAAAATCTGCACACAATGATTAGCCTGATTATTTGTGGTCAATCAGCCTAATCTCACATTTTCCCCCTCTTGACCATAAATAGGGAGGGTAAGAAGAGAGTCAGGCATAATGACTTTCTCAACTATGTCTTCCCATTTCAGCACCAAAGAAGAATACCAAGAGTTCCTGGCAACCATGTCAAAGGAGCATTGGCTGGAGTTTAATTGCCAGAGCAAGGAGGCACTCCACCTCCAGTTCTACAGGTGTTGCCTTACTGTGCGCTCACAAGAACAATACTTGCTCTGAGTTGGTCTTGGCCACTACATTGATCACCAATTCTTTTCAACACCCCCTGTTGCATTATTGAATGGATCAGCCAACAAATAGTCTTTTTATGTTAAGGACAAAAAACAATTTCCCAATCACCCACCTTTTTTGCTGTGTTTGCTAATTAATGCCTGTAAACTCTTTTAATTGCGCCTAAAAAGTGCTATTTGAATTGAGAGTTTATTGTGAATAGAGCTCAGTCTTTACTTATGCAGCTAATAATAGAATTAAAGCATTTAAGAGCCACTTTCCTCATTTGGCAAGGCACGTGAAACCGGTTGTTTTCTTGCCTAGGCACTTTCCAATGCCATTTCTCCACTGTCTCCATATAGCAACTCCTTCTTTTGGTGCATCTTTCCTTTGACAATAATTCCCACCCCCACTATATAACCTTCTAACATATCAAATAAAGAACCAGTTTTGTCTTATTATCTTTTTATATTCTTCTGTTCTTACCCAGACTGTCACTATACCACAACAGGTATAGTATTAAGATAAAGAAGTAGTAGAATAACTATTTGTAGAATTCAGCACCCATGCTGCACATTTTTCAATATTGGCTCTCATGGCTTCTACAAACCACAGCTTCCTCTCTTCCTACCCTGTGGCCCTGTTTTTGTGGAAGGAAAGATAACCTTGCCTATACCTGCGGCTCCTTCTGCCCAACCCGCTCCAGGATCAACCTGCACTGCTTCTGGCTCTCTATCTGGTAGACTCCATGGCTCTTCCTATGGTTAACCAGGACTAAGCTAGTGATTGCCTAACTGCCAACAACTTTCAGAAGTTACCAGCTCCCAGTCAAGCATGATTTCCTGGATGAACTACCTTAAAGAAGCCCTCACCTCCTTGATGCCAATTCAGTCTGACCCCATGGCTGAGGCAACTGGCATGAGCCACGTCTCCTGCTCCTTGGAGCCTGCCTTGATGAAGGAATTATGCTGTCAATATTCTCCTCTGTGACTGTACAACAGTCACATTGGGCTGTGGTTTCACAAAGAGGTTGAATTGTCATGAATTTCATAGGTTGAAATTCAAAACAATAGGATTGGCCTTGGAGAGACTTTCCAGCGTAGTAATTGATACCCAGGAATCAATTAGGCTGTACTAATTGAGGGCCATACTAAATAATCTAAACAGCTCAGATTATGAGACTAGGTGTCTTAAACTGATTGATTAACTGGGAAGGTTAATTAATATATATACCCTGGAATATGATTAATGAGGATTTAATCATAGGGCCAAAATGGACTTGACTGTGTCAATTAAAGACTTGTTGTCTTCAAATGGATTAATTAACTTGTAAGGTTAATTAATAAATGCTTGGAATATAATTAATGAGGAATTAGTTATATTGTTTAATTACCTTGACTGTACCAAGAAGTTTGGTTATGGTTAGCCAAAAGTAAACCCCTAAATTGTGGTTTAAAAGCGCCATTTTGGCAAATTAATTAGGTTAAAAGCGCCGCTGCACCGCCTAATTGATTTGTAAAGCGCTGAGACACTGTCCAGTGAATGTTTCAGCTGCTGCCTGGGAAGTTCCTGGGCGCCGCAGTGGCGCCTGGTTTGAGTTTCAAAGCGTTTTAATGGATTTTTCACACAAAAAACCATTAAATGCAAAAATAACTAAATGTAGACAATGGTGTCTATGCATTCAGGATTGATCAGCTGGTTCCCAGTTGGAACAAGGATAGCTTGGATCAGGAATACATATACTCCACAGGGTTTTGGTGCCAGAAGTCAGGAATGCTTAAAGACAAAGCAATACATTTCCACAGAAGGAATCAAGTGATTCTGGAATGTACTATGACACATTTTTATAGTTTAAGAGGGTGAAGATTTTTTTGGTAAAGATCTGGATTGGATGATGCTGTTATGTCATAAACCATGTATTAGGAATCCAGGTGTGATTCCAGAGCCGTTGGGGTTTTCAGCTGAATGTACCCCAATTGGTATATAATGGAAACATGATAATAATTAATAAAAAATGATACTTATGTGTGTCAATGGTTGCTTTCTCCTCAATCTTTTTATGCTTTTTGTTTTTGGCTTTTAACTGAAATAAGACTACCATGGGATGAAAGAGATGATCTGCAGCTAAGACTATGGGAAGCAAAAAAATGTGGAAGTAATCACCAGATGGTGATGAGTTTAACACCAAGATTGCTTGCCTGGAATTCAAGCTCATTAAAGCTTACATAAAGTATTCCCCGTCAAACCGTAAAAGAGTCAGACTGGGATAATGAAGATGCAAGCATGAATTTCCTGGATCCGTCACATCCTCCTTCTTCTTCTGGTTGTTCTCCTGATGGAATCTCCCTTAATTCTGGCACCTTCTAAACTGGTAGCTGCTCTGACCCCCGCTCTGGCCTCATACCTTACTCAAAATATATCAGAAGCTGTTCACTCCCACACTGGAATGGCTCTATGGATGAGCAAGATAGAACATGTCATTTCTTCCTTAGTACTCACCCAGATGAATCATCATGATGCTCTGGAGTTCTATGGTCATCCACAGAAAACTCCTAAGCCAGAAGACATCAATAACAGCTGCACCATTTAATTCTCTGCTCATCAGGATACTATAAAGGCTCAAGAGAGACATATGGGGTTTCTGGAAGAAGAATTAGTTCTGGACTTTAAGGAAAAGAAAGAGTGGCTAGATGAGTTGGATGCTCAACATGCTCTCCTTGACTTCCTTCAGGACCAACTAAGCAAGCACCTTGAAGATGCCTCAACAATTAGTCCCTGAGACTCTGATGGAATTGAATGGAAATGCTGAAGCTGATAGTTTCCCCTCTCAGAAGATCCATACTCCATTACCCCTTACTGACTGCCACCACTATCAGAGAAGCAATGAAGAGTATGTCTCCTTAATTGTACCTTCAGCAGGTACCCTGGAGTCTTCCTGGGAACCGTATAGCAATCCCTAAATCACTCCTGATGATTCTGCAGCAACTAAACCTCAGGCTAGTCAGAGCAAAGAAGAAATTCACTGATGATTCTGGTGCTGAGGAGTACAATGTGGATTACTCAAAAAACTACTAAACAACCAGGACAAGGAGAAATTCTTGGCTGCATTTGTGGTTTCACCTCCCTCTTCTCCCCCCATTCCTCTCCCTTCTGACAAGCCTGTGCCTGACCCTGGCACTTGTTTTTCCTTTACAACAGAGCCTTCCAATGCCCCTCCACTGGTTGACTTTGCCTCTCAATCAGAAACTTTGTATTCTTGCACTGTGAGAATGCAAGAAGATCTTGCCTACTGGGTCCCCACCGCCAAGTTCTTCTCAGCCATGGGCATGATACCTAGCTACTGACATATTGATCTCTCTCCAGATGATCCAGAGAAGTGTACCATCTTTGTCAACCAAAGGATTTTACAACCTACCAGGATGCCTCAGGGTCTCTCTGATTCCCAGTCACCTTCCAAGGAGCTATGGACGCTGTGATGGGGGGCCTCAAGCCCTCATGTGCCCTGGTCTATTTGGGTGGCATTAACGTCTTCTCTTGCGTCTATAACAAACACCTGGAACCCCTGGAACAAGTGTTCAAACATCTTCTGGCTACTACACTTAAGCTGAAGCCAAGGAAATGCAACATCTTCAATGAGCACTTGGAGTTCCTTGGGTTCATCATTGGTTGTGATGGCCCCTGTCCTCTACCTCTCAAGATAGAGGCCATTAAGAAGATTCAGGTGCCTTTAAGCAAGAGAGACATCTAGGTCCTACTAGGGTTGGTTGGCTATTATTGGTACTTTATCCCCAACCTTGCTTCCCTGGACAATACACTGCTCCAACTCCTTCAAGCTATTGTGGATTTCTTCTGGGGCCTAGCTTACAAGACAGCAAGTGCTGCTCTCAAGGAAATACTGACTGCAAGCCCAGTACTAGTCTTTCCTGACTTTGCCAAGCTAGTTGTGGTTAATACAGACGGTAGCCTGACTGCTATTGGGGGTGTCCTCTCCCAACTAGACTCTTAAGGGCGTCCAGTGTGTTGGGCCATTAAGCTCCAGGTTACAACTACAAAATCATTCATTGAGCTGTCCACCAGAATGCTGAATGTCTCTTCTGTCTTCCTACTGTAACATTAGTATCCCCCATGGCTGACATATTCTATGAAAAGCTTATGGAGGGTACTTCTTTGTGGGAGGAGGAGCCAGTAGAGATACAGAAGGCTCTCAAGAGGCTAGCTGTTGAAACCAAGGTCTCTAAGATACAACTCCTAAAGCTTTATGGAGACTCTTGGCTATCTTAAATATCCCATTCCTACGCATAGACTCAGTAGTGGCTGCTCACAAGTCTACTGGTCATGGTGGTATACAGAAAGATTTTAGACCTGCTAAGCAGCACTGCTTCTGGGATGGAATGCACACTGATTTATTGGATACTATAGCCACCTGTCATGACTGCAACATCAAGAGACCTAAGGTTGCCAAGTTCCAACACAGACTTGTACACTCTGGGTTTGCTTTCCACACAGTAGTCATTGACGTAGTGGGCCCCTTGCCAGTTACCAACAGCTGCAACAAGTTCACCATTGTGACTGTTGATTATCTGACCAAATGGGTAGAGGCCAAAGCAATTCCCAACCAATCTGCACTGGTGACAGCTACATTCATCCTGGAGAACATCATAAACAAGCATGGTTTCCCCGAGATTCTACTGACAGACAATGGTACCAATTTCACCAGTCACATCATCACCTGCCTCAACCAACTGATGGGAATCTGTGGGGGGCTATCCACCCCTTATCATACACAGACAAATGACATGATAGAGCTCACTAATGGGAGCATGGTCCAGATACTCCAGAAGCTCAGTCACCAACATGAGACATATTGGGATACCTTCTTGCCAAACACCACCTTTGCATACAACATTGTATGCCACTGCCCTACTGGCAAACCACCCTTCCAGTTAGTATATGGACAACCACCAGAACTCCCACCCTTTTTATACACTCCAGTGGATCCCAGCCTTGTTGCATCTCCAGAAGCTTATCTCCATAAGCTTTTTCAGAACCTTGGTTGCCTGCAATCAGAAGCATATACTGTGAAATTAAATTATAAGCTTCAAGGCATTGGACAGGCTTCCTCTAAACAATCTGCCCTGTTCACATACACCATAGAAGACTCTGAATACTTCTTCAGCAACAAAGGCTATGGAAGATGTGAGATTAGGCTGATTGACCACAAATGATCAGGCTAATCATTACACGCAGATCTTAATCAGTTACACGCCGTATTATCACTTGGTTAGCATTATATTAAGTGTAGTAATTATACGCCATATAATCATTAGTTTCTTATAATAGATATGGCAGTTACACGCCGTGTAATTGTTAGTTTATTAAAATAGATGTTGCAATTATACACCATATTATCACTAATCATCATTCCAAATGTGTACTTATTTTACGCGTATATTACTTGCTTAATTATAATTGATGTAACAATTATACGCCATATAAATGTTAGCCAAAATAGTGATTATCATTGATTCTACGCCATATAAACTATAGATCATATATCACTCACCTCCCAATCCACCTACTGGACGCTGTATCAACCCAGCCCCACACTGCCTGATGGGCGTATATGATCATATCAAACAAGTGATATGCAAAAGATCAGGAAATACCAAGTTTGGGTCAGAGCTACACGGCATATAATTGGGTTTCTTATTGGTTTGGGTCAGCATTACACAGCAGATAATTCACGGGTTGATACTGGATTAGGTCTGCTATTATATGGCATATAATCCCTAATTTGACCTGTTGCATCAATAAGCAGAAGACTTGCCAGCCAGAAAAGGATCACTGATTAAGCCCTACAAATGGAATACCAAAATTCCACCTTCCAATGCTGGAAGACAGATAAAGGACCATTTATAAGCTTCAACTAAATACAGTGTAGTTTCCCAGCACAATAATAGGCGTTTAAGATACAGCCAATCAATAAATGACAGTAGGCTAGCTAAAGAAGAACATAGGCTGTAACTGAAGTGCCATGTACGCCTGCAAAGGCCAGTAGCAACACACATGCTAAGGACAGCCATTCAGGATAGGCGCAACTAGCAAAGATGGATCTATTGCAAAGGTAGCCACTGAGAATTGTCTGAAAGGACAAGAAAAGGGTTGTTGCAGTATATATTGATACAGACGCCTAAAAGGATGAGAACAAGTTCTTAGTTACACCTGGATAGATTGCAGCCTCTGGCTAGATTGTACTCCAGTATCAATAAACATAATTATCTTCTAATTTCTATTCTATTGTAGTCTGTAGTGCTCTTGCATAGGATTAGGTAGAGTATATTGACAAGGCTAACATCTATCTGTAGCTTTGAACATACAAGAAAAAACATAAGTTGCTCAACAGAAGAGAATACAAACTGGCCTCCAAATTGCAAGGCCCAGCCCAAATCATCCAGACAACAGACCCTAACTCCTGCATCCTAAAGGAGCCCTTTTCTGGGCAATTAATTACCAGAGTACACACTCAATAAATGTGTGCTGCTCCTAGTAATCAAGAGTAAGCCTCAATGAGGACAACAGCCCAAAAAATAAAAGCACAATTAAAATATTCCATGGGTTGTTGTCCTGCTTGTGATAGTTAGAAGATACACATTATAAGGGACAAGGAATAAGGAACAAGCTACAATTGAGGGCTGACAAGACTTGCCATTAATTCCCCAACTGTTTCATCACTTGAAATGCAGCCAGGAAACACAACTGATTGCTGTTCTTTGGTTTTTCTTTGGATATCAGCCTTTCATGCTTGCCTCCCAAGAGTGCCATAAATTCTAACCTGTTTTTTGATCTAGTGGGGGGAAATGTTGCATTATTGAATGAATCAGCCAACAAATAGTCTGTTTATGTTAAGGACAAAAGAACAATTTCCCAATCACTCACCTGTTTTGCTGTGTTTGCTAATTTATGCCTGTAAACTCTTTTAATTGCGCCTAAAAAGCGCTATTTGAATTAAGGGTTTATAGTGAATAGGGCTCAGTCTTTACTTACACGTCTAATAATAGAATTGAAGCATTTAAGAGCCACTTTCCTCCATTTGGCAAGGCGCGTGAAACCGGTTGTTTTCTTGCCCAGGCACTTTCCAATGCCATTTCTCCACTGTTTCCTTATAGCAACTCCTTCTTTTGGTGCATCTTTCCTTTGACAATAATTCCCCACCCCCACTATATAACCTTCTAACATATCAAATAATGAACCAGTTTTGTCTTATTATCTTCTTATATTATTCTGTCCTAACCCAGGCTGTTACTATACCACAACAGGTATAGTATTAAGATAAAGAAGTAGTAGACTAACTATTGGTAGAAATCAGCACCCAGGCTGTACATTTTATGGTACCCTCATAGCTCAATCTTTGACCAGGAGACTGATCAGGAAAATTGTTCCACTTTGGTAGTTGCAGGTGTACATTGGGCTTCCTCAATGGACCTAGAGGCTGGCAATCTAGGGCCATTGTTCCTTGCCTTTCTACCATGCCATATACGCCTGATCTGGTTTTGTGGGGTCTGTGGTACTCACATATAACCCAGATCATGCAGCCTTTGAGGTGAATGGCCTGTTCCAAGGCTATGAGCTTCTAAATGAGTTACTCTTTGTCCTTCTGTCTTGTGGACAGGGGGTAGATATCCACTTCTGACTCTGGCACTTGGAGCAGTACCATACTCCTGCTGTTTGCTCTGTGGCCCTTTGCAAGTTGTCCTGGCCCTTGGAGGGAGTCCTGGTAGAGCCACCCTGCTCTAAAGTGGCATTGTATGCCAAGTATGCCTGGGTCATAGATTTCAACCATGCTTTAGTTCAAGTCTGGTCCCATGCTTGGGGGCCCAGTCCCAACCCTACTTGCCAGTGGGGTCTTTGGCGTACTGACAAACAGCATAATTGGATGGCTGCTAACATCAATCTCACCCAATAAAAGCTGGGGAAATTGGGATCCTGCCCAATACCTTCTGTCTATGGCTCTATTTAGCAATCTTTTTCTGTCCCTAAGCCTTAGCTTCCTTTGGTTCCTTGGGCCAGATGCAAGCCTTCCTAGAGTTTTACTGTTGTGAGGTGTTGCACTGTCAGCAGGGTCTCTCTGTCAATTATCCTTTGGAGGGGTTTATTGTGGAGTGCCTGGTTTTGGGAGCCTGCTTCCTTATTATGTGTGGTCTGGGTTGCCTGGCGGATGTGGAGATGGCCTTGACTGTGCCCATAATGCACTGGGAGCGTCTCTCCTCCAAGGCTTGGTGCATGTGGATTTGGAATGATGTTGTTCTTTATCAGGTGGTTGCCACTCACGCTTTTGGTGACTATGTGGAGGCTACCACTCATCACATCCCTGAGGAGCCTGAAGAGGGCACTCAGCAATAAAGATTTCATAGGAAAATGTCCTTTTCCAATATATTGCACATTTTATCATTTTTATGTTTTCTTATTATATATGAGTTGTCATTTTGTGCTTATTATTTTTTGTAATAAGATCAAGAAGGTGTTTAATTAGACCCTTCCTTTGGGGTGCAGAATGGGTGCAATAACTTCACATGTACACAGTTAAATATGCACCCACTAATTTAAATTCAGAACCTAAAGGTAAAAATCTGGAATTTTTAAATTCTTTTGCATGAACTCACCAACTTAATGGAGTAATTTTCATCACAGAACAACCTAAATTTTTATATAAAAGGATGAAAAATATTCCACTAAGCTAGTGGATTTACACAAAAGAATTTGACAATCCTGCATTTTTACCTTTAGGTTCTGAATCTACAGTATTCTTATCCTTGATGGTGTAGGCATCAGGCAAGGCTTTCTCAATGCTCTCAAAGGGCCCTACTCATAGCCTGTCTAGTTTATGGGATCTTCCCACGCCTCAAGTGTTGCAGAATGTGACCCCCTCTCCTACCTCAAAAGAGGATAATGTGGCCCTATTGTTGGAGTCTCTCTCAAATCTGGCTTGGGTCTTAATAGCTGTGTTGCTAAAAGCAGATGCCTACAATTTGATGAGAGTGTTTGCTAGTTGACCTAGGTACTGGTTGTAGGAAAGTTGCCCAGGGTCACCTGTGGCTGAGATAGGATGTGCAGAATGGTAGGGTGACAGCCATACATAAGTTAAAATGGAGAGGCTCATGTGGTGGAGTGAAGCAAAATGTTGTACACAAACACTGCTGCTCCTAAGTACGTTTTCCTGGAAGATGTACATGATGACGCTAATTTCTGGAGGATCTGGGTTAGGGTGCCGTTGACGCGTTCCACCATCCTGTTGGTTTCAGGGTGGTATGGAGTGGAGAGTACCCCTCAAACTCCCATGAGGTTGTTCACTATCAATATTACTGAGGCTGTAAAGTTAGTCCTGTTATCTGAGAGTAGGAACTGTGAGCAGCTGTGGCGTAGTATAATGGTGTCCAAGACAAATTGTGCAGTGAAAGGAGCATCTACCTTCCTCAGAGGCTGGGCTTCCACCCACTTAGTGAGGTGATCTATAGCCATAATCACATATTAAAAGCCAGGCCTGCTACGTGGGAGCGGTCCCACTACATCCATAGATATGATATGCCAGGCAAAATGAGGTTGTACCATTTGATAGGTTCTGCTTTTCTGTAGTAGCTGATTCCCTTGGAATTTGATGCAGCAGTCAATTGTCTCTTAAATTTCAAAATTCATTGCCTCCCAGAAGTAGGTGCAAGACAGGATCTCTTTGGTCTTCCAAAAGGCACCATGACCTGTTGCCTTTTGAGCAGCTGTGACAATACTAGTCCTTTTGGAGGGAGGAGAGAATATGTGTTCCTTGCCATTCACCAACTTGTATAGCACCCTATATTATAGTACTGTATCCTTTTAGAGGTCTTGTAGGATATGCTGCATTTCCTCAGAACTGTCAACAAACTTCCCAGTCATCATCTTAAGGTATAGTTGGTACACTAGTGGGCTCACTGGGGCTACAGTAGGTAGGCGTGATAGACAGTCTGTGTTCTGGTGCTTGCTGCCAGGGCAATGTAGAATTTTGTAGTCCAAGGCCTGTAGTTTCTGAGCTAGCAAGCAAGACGGCCTTCTGGTTCCTTGAGGCTCTGGAGCCAAGCTAAGGATGTGTGGGTTGTGACCACTTTGAACTGTACACCATGAATGTAGCCCAAAATTTCTTGCATGCATAGATGGCTGCCAGACATATGCACTCTATCACCATGTAGTTGCATTTATGAGTGCTTAGCATTCTACTGGCGTATGCCACAGGATGTTTGTGTCCTTTGTTGTCAAGCTGGGATAGTTCATCCCCAACTGATGTAAGTGAGTCTTCAATATGGATTATAAAGATTCTGTAAAAGTCTGGGTACATCAGAACAGAGCCGCTTGACAAGGCCAAGCGTAGTTTGTCAAAGGATCCTTGGCATTGTTTACTCCATACAAAGTCAACTCCTGGTTTCAGCAAGTGGAAGAGAGGTTCTCCAATGGCTGCAAATTAGGGAATGAAGTGCCAATAGTAACCAACCATGCCCAAGTAGACCTGTATGTTGCGTTTTGACTCAGGTTGCTTCATCTTAGAGATGGCTTCAGTTTTTGCGGGCTGGGACTGCAGGCCGTGACTATCTATGACAAAGCCCAGGTATTTCAGCTGGTCTTTGAAGAACTGGCATTTGCGCGGCTTTATCTTAAGATTGGTAGCCCCTAGCCTCTTGAAAACCTTCTCCAGGTGATCTAGATGCTTAGTGCAAGTCCTAGAGACAATGTCAATGTCATTCAAATACACTAAGACACATAAGAGCTTAAGGTCATCAAGGATGGTGTACATTGCTTGCTGAAAGGTTGCAGGAGCATGCACAGTCCTTGTGGCATTCTTGTTAGTTGAAATAGTCCTTGCAAGGTTATGATGGCGCATTTTTTCTGCTCTTTGGAGGGCAGTTTGATCTGCCAATAACCCAATATGAGGTACATGGCAGAGAATTACTTGACGTCTCTGAGACAGTATAATGTGTTGTCTATGCAGTGCAATGAATATAAGTAATTTTTGATAACCTTATTGAGATGTTAATAGTTGATGACAACTTGGTTGAAGCCATCCTTCTTTTTGACAATCAGAATAGGAGACGCCCAAGGACTTTTTGACGGAACCAGCATGCCTTGTATCAGCAACTTTCTGACTTCTTCAGAGACAACTTCCTTGTTTGCTTTTGATTGTTGTATGGGGCACATGCAAATTGGGGGAGTAGACACTATATCAATGTGGTGGGTTACTCCTTCAGCACAACCCAGATCATGATCACTTTCAGCAAAGATTGAATAGTACTTCTTGAACAATAATGATGCCTGAGCTTGTTTCTCAGGGCCAAGTGAGGAAAAATCTGCTAGTGGTGTAGTCAGGTGGACTGCTGGCTCAGGGTCATCCATTATACCCATTTCCTCAAATGTTCTAAATTCATTAACCTCGGATTATTCCTCTTTAGGGTAGAAATGTAGAAAGCCTACCACTTGATCTTACTTGATATAAATGCGCTTTCTTTATGAGATTAGCCAAGAGGACATGGATTTCTTGTTGGCCAGGGGTAACAATGCCTGGTGCAATGTAAGGTTCAAAGCAATAACAGCCCCAGAGTTTGGTGACTTCCGCATAGAGTCCTTTGGAGACAACCACAGGCAACCTAGCTTTGGCAATCTTCTGGTGCCCAGGTTCTAGGGAAAACACATACCTGGTCCTTAACAGAATACAATTATGCCCATTATATGGGTAAGGGGTTTCCTTCTGTATTTTCCAGCAAGTTTGTATTCAACAGGGACAAATATGTCAGCGTAGGCCAGATTGAAAAACTTGAAGGGCTTGGGTGTGTTGTCTTGTCCTTCTCAGCTGAAGAAAAAAACACAGGGTTTGTCCCAGTATTTCAAAGGTGACAATGCCTCAATGTGTCCTAGTCCCATATTTTGCCAGGAAAGAGGTATATATGAGGAAATCATAGGCGTTGTTTGGCAATACAACTGCTGGAGCTGATACTGCAATGGAATCAAATTGCATAGGTAGTGTGCTCTATGCTCCCACAGAGTAAGTGGGCTTCTTACCAGCTGTACCAAATGGTGATCTGTAGTCTATATCTGGGGCTATACCCAGTTTCTTCACCATCTTAGTGGATATGATGTTGAACAGGCACTGCTATCCACAACTGCTCAAATATGATGCTTGTTAACCAAGATGTCAATGTATGTGCAATCAATATAAGAGTTATTAAGGCTTTTTAATGTGTGTATTCCGTTTTCTTCATTGCTCTCCAAGGTGCAGAGCAGGCTTTTGCAAACGTCAGGGTCTTCAGACTTGAGCTCCTCCAGAGAGAAAGCTATTTGTATTGACTTCAAGTTTGGGGTATAACTAGAATATGGTGAACAGTGTTTTTCCCTGGCATCCTGGATTTGAGCTGCATAAGGTTTTGATATTTCAGCTAGGGCTACCTCTTTGTGCTGGACTTTAGTTTGAGAGCGTGTATTTACAGAATAAAGATTGTTAGCTATGACCATGTGAATTGTGTTCTCTTGCAGATCTTCAGGGCGGTGTACTTTGGGGCCAGGTTTGATGGGAAGGTTGAGAGCTTTGGTGGAGGTAGAATTTCTCTCTTCTACTCTGCTTGGCTTTTCCCTCATTGGCACTAGCAGGATGGTTCTGTACAACGTGTACCTTCTTGACGTTATTTGGACATTTTAATTTCCAATGCCCCACTGTAATGCAGGCAATGCAATATGAGCCCTTTATTTCAGGAGGCTGGGCAGAGTTCTTCACAGTATCTTCCTTCTGGTAACGTGGTTTCTCCTGGACTTTCTTTAGCTGCTTGGGCCCAGGTCTATTGGGAGGCCAAACATTTCAGCATAGCTACATAGACAGTCTACAATATCCAACATGTCCTTGCCCTTGGCATAGACGGGATCATTGCTTGGTGTAGTTCCTTGTAGGTATGGGTTGCCTGTTTCATTGTAGCACAAATGCTGAATATGGAAACTGTGCCAGAACCTAGGAGCACTAGTGTGTCATGATAAAGCCTTTCTGTAAATCCTGCAGTGTTTTTCCTGGGGCAAACTTTATGGCTCTAAATTCAGATTTTCTGTTAAAGAGGATGTCCTCTCCACAAAACTCCTCAAGTACAGCCTGTTTGGCTTCCTGATAACTCCAGTTGGTTTCAGGTAGTTGTGGCATTATCAGATTAACACTTATTGCATCCAATGTTAATATGAGAGTGGTTGCCTTCTGGTGGTCACAGGTGCCTCTCATGGCCATTTCAAAAAGCCGGAGAGAGGAGTGTATGCTTTCCTGCTTATTGAATTTGTGGAGGTTGAGAGGTTTGAATTGTTTGTGATTACAGGCTCAGTGGGCTGGTGTTGGAGATGCAGTTGATTGTCTATCTGCCATATAGCTACACCTAGCTCTAGGCGTAGCTTTAGGCGTAAATGGCTTTCTGTTGGGAAGGGTGGTGTCACTTCAAGAATCCCCCTGTTTGCATGATCCACCTCTTCCTCTGAGAGGTCATCAGCGTCCTTGTAATGGTTGGTTTCTTGGTTAGTTGGCATAGAGGATGAGGTATGCCTGCTATCTGGAATTCACTTGCAGCCTTTTGCTTCCAGCAGGCTTACTTGGGCTTCTATTCTTGCCTGGCTCTCATGTACAATCAGGTTGTTCATTTGGAGGTTTCTCTGGTAGAGCTTGGACTCCACACCAACTTTAGTTTTGGACAGACATGAGATGGCGTTCTTGGTGGCTGCTTGTTCTACCTGTAGAGCCAGTATGGTTTTGTGGGCACTGGAAAACTCCTCCTTGTATCCTTCAATTATTGTTTTGAGGCTTGCCACTTTCATCTTCAGTGCTATAATTCTGGCATTGTTTGGGCATGGTAACCGCTTTGGTGTGGATGAGCAGATATCTTTGATTGGCAGTCCATCTTTGCTTCAAGTTGCTGGAAGTCATCCAGAACATATTTTTCAAACTGATGGAGTCTTTTACCAAGCTGTTCTACCTCCTTGTCCAAGGAGATGCCATTTTGGTCTGTGGTGGCCAAGTCTTCTGTCACACACACTCTGAATTTATCTGATTCAGCACAGAACTTGTGTACGTCCTTAAGATATTCCATGGAGGCTTAAAAAGCATCCATGGACTTATATACCATAGACCTGAACTTTTTTTTTGAGGATGCTAATCAGTCCATTGATAAGGGCATGTGAGCTCCCCCATAGACTGATTAGACATGACCACAGTGCTCATCTCCAAAAAGGAGGCGTTGGCTGTGGCCCACTGTTCAGTCCAATCACAATGGCAAGAGAGAAGGGTGTCACCAAAGAAAAACAACTCTAGACTCTGGCGGGCAGCAATAAGTTGGAGCTGTTACACAGAAGGCTGTACAAAGCCCACAAGGTATTTCATGGTGTGTTCTCCCCCAGAAAGGCGCTCCTGGAGGGCCTGGAAGGAAGCGTTTTTATATAGACAGTAGAGCTTCTAACAAGTCTTCTGATCTCAATAGTGAGAGAGAATACTAAGATTCTGGTTGGGGAAGTCAGAAGAACAGAGGCAGAAACCACGTAAGAGTGCTTCAGCCAGCTCTACAATCTGCGTGAAATTGTAGGGGCCAACTAAGGTGGGGCTCTAAGAAACAGAAAACAAAGGAGCCACAAACAAAGGGACAAATGTGGGAGAAAACAACACAGATTTTCTCACAGAAAATTCAGGAGCACTCTCACTGTCAGATGATTCAATTTCATACCCATGCTTATTGGCTAAAGCTGGGTGAGGCGGGGCCAGAGACAATCCTTGGCAAACAGGGACAGTTTATGTGGGCACTGGCAAAAGCTCAATTTTGAATGAGCACCAATGTTGAGCAACTTGGGTTATTACTAGTATATTCACAGCTACAGATAGATGTTAGACTTGTCAATGTACTCTACCTAATCCTATGCAAGAGCACTAAAGACTACAATAGAAAAGAACTTTGAGGATAATTAAGTTTATTGAAACTGGAGTATAATCTAGCTAGTGGCTGCAATCTATCCAGGTGTAACTAAGATCTTGTTATCATCCTTTCAGGTGTCTGTATCAATATATACCGCAACAAACCTTATTTTTGTCATTTCAGACAGTTTTCAGTGGATACCTTTGCAATAGGTCCATCTTTACTGGCTGGGGTTATCCTGATTAGCTGTCCTTGACACAAGTGCTGCTACTGGCCTTAGCAGGCGTCCATGTCACTTCAGCTACAGCCTGCACTCTCCTTGAGCTAGCCTACTGGCCATTCTTAATAGCTGCATCCTTACACACCTATTATTTCACTAGGAAACTACACCATATTTGATTGACACTTAGAAATGGTCCCTGTTCTGTCCTCTTACATTGGAAGGTAGAATTCCAGTATTCCTGTTTTTTAATTTCCAGGCTTTAATAAGTGATCCTTTTCTGGCTGACAAGCCTTACTCTTATTAATATGACGGTTTAAATTAGGGATTATACTCTGTATATTAGCAGACTCTATCCAATATCAACTTGTGGATTGTCTGCCGTGTAAAGCTGACCCAAACCAATAAGGAACCAATTATATGATTTGTGATGCAGATCCAAACTCAGTGTTTCCTATCCATATGCAAATCACTTGTTTGATATACTCATATATGCCCATCAGGCTGGGTGAGACAGAGTTGATACAGCATCCAGTAGGATGGAATGAGCAATATACAATTGATGATTTAGTGATTACACACCATGTAATCAATGATAATCACTATATTGGCTAATGTTTTAATGGTGTATAATCAATATATTATTTTATAATAAACTAACCATTACACGGTATGTAACTGTCATATCAATTGTAATAAAATGGTGATTATATGGCGTATAATCACTACACTTAATTAATTGATACCCTAGTGATAATATGGTGTGTAACTGATAAAGATCTGCGTGCAATGATTAGCCTGATAATTTGTGGTAAATCAACTAATCTCACATACAGGATGTGATTCTGTCATTAATTCATTAATTTTGGAGCCTGTCTGTCCATGCTTTTTGTTGAACTCATTCTTAGAGCCACATAGCTGTGCCTTAAAATTATTAATTGAATCTGTTATTTAGCCATAATACCAAAATTCTGACACATAATTATCTTAAATATTTTTGTATTTAAGGGTCTTATTTTTAAATCTTAAACTTTTTAAAAGCTAACTAAATAAAATAAAATAAAATAAAAATAAGCCTTAATTTATTTTTTATTGCTGAAAATATATCCTTAATCTTATTGATTTTCAACTAAGTTTTTAAAGTTAGAAATTGTTGCAACCAAGTTTCCAGACTTACCTGCCAATATATCTTACAATACACAGGGGGCGCTTGATGAGCTATCCCTTGACATATCTAATAACATGAACCAATCTGATGACAATAATAATTTGTGGGCACTTTCTTTTAATTAAGAGCGCTGCCAATTCAACCTGCTGATCCCCACAAAAATTATTCCTTGGCTTCAAACCTTACATGGAACATGCCACCCCCTGTGGCCTTGTGGCTTTCCCTATATAGTATATTAACCACAATATTATACAATAAATAAACTTTATTCTATTCATTCTTGTCCTTTCTATTGGACTATTGTCTTTCCCAAATAAATAATTAGCTCACTTTGGTTTATTTGCAATAAAAATATTAATGGATCATATTTTTATTCATCTGGATAAGATGAAAGGTCAAATTTATTAGATTGACAGAAATTATGTCTGTTTAATTGGTGTTAAATTCAATTTTGGTTTTTGAATTTCCTTTCATTTTCATATATAAAAAATTAGCAAAATGGCAGAAAATACACTATGGAATTTTAAAGAAGGGTTTTTAGCTTAAGTTAAGTATATACAAAGCTAAACTAATCAAAAGAAAACCCCAGGAAATTGCTTTATAATGAGTTTATCTATAAATTTACTGTCATTTTAACAGAAAATTAACTGTCAGAAAAAAATTGTCAGAACATTCTTCTGCACCAAATTTTAGCTAATTAGTATCCAATTATAGTTTTCTTGATGTAAATTTTTTATATTTGCAATAATATTAAGCAAAAATCCTTTTGATATTAAAACTCTATTTATACCTTTCAATTTTTTATTTCTTTTCATTTAGCAGAATTATTTTTATTAAATACTAGGTGATTGCCCTTTCCAATGAAAGATATAAAATTAAATATAATTTTTCAATGAATTAGTTTATTGTATTTTTAAACTGGGATTACTTATCATATGCTAAGTTTAATTTCTATTTTACTTCTTTCTTAAAAGATTTTTAAATCATATCTATTTCAAATTAAAGTTTTATATTTCAAGTATAAACAAACAAAAAATATATATCTAAGCAAGTTAAGGTTACAATTAAGCCTAGTAAAATTCTGGAAATCCTGATCTATCAGGGTTGTCTGATCCATATTCTGATCACTGAAGCTATGGATCAATAATAGACAAGCCACAGTCATATGCAAGATATCTATTCTGGAATACAGAGAAACTATATCAAGACTATTATAGTTTGTAATCGATAAGATACATGAAATATTCTGGGTCATAGGTCATTGGTCAATTCATAAGCTTCTATAATTAGGTGCTAGACATTTGAGATTCCAAAAATAGACATGATTCCACCAAATGAATAAAGACAGGATATTGCAATATCCTGTATCACCAAAAAATGAGACAGAGGACCTCCTGTGTGTTACAGTAGTTTTAAAATCTATGGCAACAAACAAAATAAACTCAGATTTAAATAAAATGAATTCAGATTTAAATTAAATTAAAATGAACCCAAATCTATTTTAAATCAATATAAATTAATTTATTTTTAATTTTGTTTAAATCTGAGTTCATTTTGTTTAAATCTGGATTGTTTTTGCTTGTTGCCATAGCTTTTTGAACTACTGTATGTGCATTACACCAAGCACAAGATGGGACACTGCCAATGGATGTCAACTTAGTTGGTATCAACTAAGTGAAGAAATATACATGCTATAGAGGAGAATTAGCAACCTATGATATTACCTAATTCTAAAACCACTATTTGGGTCTAGAATCCCACTCTGGAGGTGAAACTAGTAGCTTGTGGATGATAGGATAGCTAGTAAGAGTTATTTGCAGCTAGACACAAGTCTGACTGCAGCCTGCCTACCCTATAAAACGCCCTTTTAAGATCACTTGAAAGGTAGACAATTAATAACCATCAAAATTACTACTAAACCAGATAGTAGTAGTATCAAGTATTAAAAAAGAGTATTATTGATACTTTACATCTCCTGTCAACCCACCTCATCCCAAAGCTTCCAGTGTTGTGTCTATCAACCACAGGACCTCTCCAATTACTTGGCTCCAGCAAAAGCTAAAACCTGCAATTGCTGTATTAATAAAAACATTGATTGGAAACACATCTGTCCTCATACAGATTCACTTTCAGTAATAATTCCTCACATATGCCTTCATATCTTGATAAACAAACAAACTCCTCAAGAATCAAAAACCTTGGCAACATAAAAGTTTTGTTTTCTTTGTATTTAACAGTCTTAATTTTATATGTTTACTTTTTTAAAAAGCCTTTTAAATTTCACTACAGAAAATATAAGAAATTTAAAGCTTTTTAGATGACAAGTTTTATTAAATAGACTTTTTTGGTTACTATTTTCAATTTTTAGTATTATAAAGGTAAATTTTTAAAAATGAAGAAAATTTTAGTTGTATTAAATTGACTGAAAATCAGTCAATGGAAAAACAATTGACAGAATATCTTCCTGCTCCAAGAAAACAACATAAAATTTAAAGTTTTAAAAAGAAATATTTATAAAAGTAGCTTTTTTAAAAAAATATTTTGTTCTTGTAAAACCAAGAAAATTTTATAAGGAATAATTTTAATTGACTCAAAATTTACCATGAATCATCTTAGAAAAATCAATTGACTGGGCATTTTCCTGTCCCAAAAAGAAGCTTGAGTTCTGGATAAATATGCTTCCTTGAAACTTAGAGAGGCTTGGTGCTGAAAAGGTGCATATGTCCTGGATGATTATACTTCCTTGTATCTCCTTGAGTTTAGGTGCAGGGAAGTAGCTGGAGTCCAGGATTGTTACATCTCCTTGAAGCTTCTCAAGGGTGGGTGCTGAAAAGTAGCATCTGTTCTGAAGGACTATGACTCCTTGAAAGTCATTGAGATTGTCTGCAATGAAGGAGCTTGTGTCGGTGATGGTTATACTTCCTTGTATCTCCTTGAGTTTAGGTGTAAGGAAGTAACTGGAGTCCAATATTGTTATATTTCCTTGAATCTTCTCAAGGGTGAGTGCTAAAAAGGAGCTTGAGTTTTGGATGGTTACACTTCCTTGTATACTATTGAGGTTGGGGGAAGAGAAGGAGAATGATTTCTGGATGATTAAATTTTGCTGAAACTCATTGATATTATCTGCATATAAGTCACTTGTGTCGTGGATTGTTACACTTCCCTGGATCTTCTTAAGTTCTGGTGCAAAGAGGAAGCTGGAGTCCAGGATTGTTTGGTTCCTTTGATCTCATCAAGGTTGAGTGCAGAGAAGGAGCTTGAGTTCTTGATCGTTATATCTCCTTTGATCTTCTCAAGGGTGGGTATAGAAAAGGAGCCTGAGCCCTGTATGGTTACGCTTCCTTGGATCTTCTTGAGGTTAGGGGCAGAGAAGGAGAAATTGAGTGAGTTTGTGAGTATGACGTTTCCAGTTATTACATTGAGCTTAGGTGCAGAGAATGTGCCATTGTAATCGGTGATGATTAAATCGCCAGTGATAGTAGTTGCTTGATGCAAGGGAATGTATTCAACAGACTTTTGGTTGATTTCAATTGATTTGAACTCTTTGCAGGACGCATAGGATGTTAAGTTCATAGGAGTATACGGTTGCTTGCAATCAACTTCGCAGCGGTTATCGGTTTTGAAAGCAAGACCGTGGTCCTTAAATGCCTTGAAGTATTTTTCACAGAAATCATCGGAAGTAATAAAAGCCGTTCCGTTCCATAGCAGATTCTCGTTCAAGTTCAACTCGGTGGCATGGTTTATCTCCAGTCTCCCATACATCAATTTGGGTGCTGAAAATAGTTTAACCTTGTGTGACGCTATGGTTACTTCATCGGCAGTCTTCAGGTTATTGAGTAGAATGCTTCGACCACCCGAATAATCACCTGTTGTAATATCTAGTTTTCCTACACTTTGGATGTCCATGGTTAAGTCCTCCATTAAGTGTCTAGCACTTGCATTGTTTACATGCGTTATACTAGGAAAGGTAGGGTAAAGGCGCTGATTGAATACCAGGGAATCAAGGCGTGTCACGTTGTTAAACTGCACCCTATTATGAACATCACTGCCTAGTACGACACGCTTGAGACGAGTTCCTGTGATCCCAGTGATGGTTTTAATTGACCCATAATGCCACTCGAGCACGGAAGGCTCCACAATTATCAATTCTTCTGCTTGAAAACCGAAAATCCTGATTTCTTCTGCCTTTATTTGAGAAAAGTCGCTATGTCCAGATCTTGCATTGGAATTAAGCACAAGCCTTGACACTTTCAACAGCCATTTTAAGTTTGAAGGGAGCTCATTATTAACGATAAGTTCTCCGGCAACCTCTTGAAGCATGAACTCCTTTGAAGAATCACCTTTGTAATACTGATCAATGTCAATATCACCATCCCATTTCTCACAACTCACGTTCACGTTAATAAGTTTAGTCGAAGCCTTAAAACCACATTCTAAAAGTCAATATTTCCTTAAGACACGTTACCTTTCAATGTGGAACAGCCAGCCAACAGTAAAAGCTTTCCTAGAAAACCACACACCTTCATATTTTCAAATTAAAATACGTTTCAAAGCAAAGAAATCTTTATACTAGATCATTCATTATGGAATGCAAAAGCTTATCAAGATTCATTTAGTTGGTCCCACTAACACCAATATCTGATCATCATGTAAGCCTTCAATGATTGATGTTTTAAACAAGTACACCAAATGAAATCACACTCTTGCTACTTCAAACTGATCCTACAATCCAATCAGCATCAATCAAAACTAAACTAACCATTTAAGGTGCCACCCTCTTTAGATCATCGCAAACACTAAAACATTTGGCTAAATTTCAAAAGCTTTTGTTATTTGCCTAGAGCAACTGTAAACTTGCTCATCTCATGCTTAAATCAACTTAGCTATCAACATTTTTAATGCTTTTAAGCTGCAATTGATCAGATATCAAAGTCTCTTATGGGAGGTGACATTATATTTTCTATAAGTAAACGTGCAAGCACACGGTGTGCTAGCAATTAATATCAGCCATTTAGATTTTCTATTACGAACAATGGATAACTTATTTCGACCCTATAAGGGTCGCAAAGCTCCAGCCATTTCAGAAAGTAGGATCCACAAACAATTCAATTAAGTCTTCTAAACTAGTCGATGATTGGCTTAATTTTATGAGATCTTTCGATCCTGGGATGGAGCCGAGAAGGATCACCGCTCTTCTACGCTCCATCGAAAGTTGGATTCTCCAAATGAATCACTTCCTGGTTTCTACAGATCAGCAACCAGCTGACCATTTAGCCGACTTTACCATTTTTCACAGTAGGACGCTATCTAATCTCACTTGATATATTCAATAATTCATCGGCATCTTCTTTGAGTTTCTCGCATTTGAGGTTTGTTTGGTCGAAAGGTTAAAGCTAATATTCCAGTTATTAGCTGAGACATTTGAAGGTCTTATCCCTGATGTTTGTATATTCCTCTACATAAGTCCGTCCCTTAATTAAATTAAATTCTTCTTTCCATGTCATTTTCACGACAATACCACCTATAAGATGGCTAAATGTCCAATCTCTGAGAACCTCGTATCAGCTTCCCAACTCCAAAGACATGCCAGATTAGTTATAATTTAAACTCTCCAACTTTATCGGAATCGGTCTAAGCGACTAAGAAACCTTTTCTATCGAAATTACGAACCCAATCTATTTTAAAATTACGCTTCCCCCGAAGTAACCAAATCAACTCTGTTAAGGAGGAGCTATACGTTCTAAAATGTAAAAAAATCGGTGCATTTAAGGAAGTTTGTGGCCCATGTTAGAAGCCATGTATAATTGGCTACAGATATACCGAGGAATATTCGAGGAAAAAAGTTCCCAGCCATAGCTGCTTCAAAAGCATACTTGTGTTATTGAGAATCTTGTTTTTTTACACCCAATAAACGCTTTCCATGTTAGAACATGTGGTAACCAAAATCCTGAAATGGTTTCAGAACAACCTTGACTTGAACATGTTCAAAAGGGCAACAGTGGCAAAATTGACTGTAGGGATGTAAAAGTGAGAATTCAAAAGTGAGAATCTAAAAGTGGCCATATCAACACTTTTAAAATTTTAAAATTAAATTAAAACAGCTCATCTGAAATTAAAATTTATTATGGTCATATAAAATACCTTTTATTCATTCTCTCAACTAAAAAAGTCAAGAAAAAGTAATTACTTTATTGTAAAAAGCTATTTGAAAATTTAAATAGTGTCAACATGGCCACTTTTACATTCTCACTTTTACATCCCTACAGTCAATTTTGCCACTGTTGCCTTCAAAAGGGGGTTTGAGCTCTTTTAATCAGCAGCAGATTTCTATGGCAACAATCAGTATTTAAACTGTCTGCATGTCATTTGTAAAAATTAATTTTATACCCAGGTCAACACATTAGAAAAGTCTAGATAAAGTTTACTATCATGTAGCCTACTGGAAGTTGACACTTTTTTAACAAGCAAAAACCAAATGCTAAACATTTTACCTAGTAAAAATTAAGCTCTAAATAGTTTTTTAGTATGATATTATCACTTGAAACTAAAAAAATAAAAAAATGCAATTTTTTAAAAATATTATTGAAATACACTTCAAAACTAATTTACTATGAAATTAACTGTTTTTACTATAAAGTTATTTTATTTGCCATATAAAAAGTTCTTAGAAAATTAAAAAAAAACCCAAAGAAAATTAATTACATTAAATAAAAAAGATAAGTAAATATTTTTAGAATAATTTATATAACAGCAACCCAAAATTACAGAAAAGTGCCTAAAGTTGAAGTGCAAAGATTGAAATCTCCAAATCAATGGATGTTTTGATCTCTGCAGTTTTTTTCAATAAAAATTTGTCAAAAAAATTAATATTTTTCTTAAATTTGACTTTTTTAAAAATGTTTTAACCATTAGCTAAAATCAAAAAATCAAGTTTGAAGTGCGCAAATTGATGCAATTTAAAACATAACTTAAATTTATTTGTTTTTAAAATAGAATTTATTTACCCCTTTCAATAGAGGGGACAAAAATGAAAGTGCAAAAATCAAAGTCAGGTAATCTCATCAATTTAATATTTGACACATCAAAGTTAAAAAAGTATAATATCACTTAATTTTGATTTTATCACTATGTAAATAATCTGAAAAGCTTCCTAAACATATCATACTCATATAATATGCTAAAATCTATCATACAGGTTCACAATCACCTGTAAATCATTTGATTAATTTTTTAGTTATTTTTATTAAGTAAAAGATAAATTTGTGATAGAAATAAATATTATATGATCACTTAGTAATTCAGGAGTGTAATGATAGAGTGTGCAAATCAAAAATGCTTCAAATCAAATTCATGATACACTGATTTGGTGCTTACCAATATATTTTAAATTATTATTGAAATTTAATATTTTATTGACTAAGCTTCAATAGGTGTTCTTAATCAAAAGTGTGGAAATTGAAAGTCCATTTTAACCAAACCAACACTCTACTTTACAAAACCATAAAAATTTAACCAATGTAAGTTTTAAGCTCAAAACTAGTGTTTTAAAGATTATAGACTTGTGTTAGAATATATTAAAGTTTCAAGTCTTTTGGGTTAGTTTGAATTAGCTTTTTAAATGCTTAGTAAATACTGCTGATTTTGGTAGTTTTCAAATAAATATTAAATTAATTTAATATGTTGCTATGTTTCTTATGTTTTTAGGGAGTGTCAAAATTGAAGCACCAAAATCAAAATTCCCCAATTGTCTGATCAAACCCCCTTTTTTACTCCTCTTGAGAGTATCAACTAGTTAACTACTTTACTTAAAAAATATATTAAAACTTAAAAAATATAGTAACCTGCACTCTGGCTTTCAGATTCTGTTAAAAATAATATCTTTATTGATAAATTATAATCTTTGTACTTAACAAAAAAGCTAACTCTGAGTCATCTAGCAACCCCCCAAGTCAACGCTCATCAACTCAAAGAAAATTGCCCCTTCCAAAACAAATAAGCCTGACCCCAAGACCAGTAAGAAGATCAACAAAAAGGCCACCAAGGCCACCAATAAGACCCCTGAGCCCTATCTCTCTCCATAAAAAGCACATCTGAAGAAAAACCTACCCCCAGCCCCTCAAAGAGTCCAACTGGGCACAAGTTTATCCACAGTCAGACAGATGAAGAGGAGACACCCCCCCACATCTCATAAAAAAACATAAAGGCCTTTACGGCTCTTAAGATGCTAAACCCACTAAGTATGACCTTGAGACCTGGGATATTCTAAAAGTACAAAATATCTGCAATCATGAAGAGGAGTTCTGACTACCAGATGTCCTGCCCATCTCCTTCCAATAATGTCATCCAAGGGCAATATTGTGTTCTATCATGATGGTTTCAGTTCAAGTGAAATAATGAATATAAGCACTTGGTGCTTCATCATTACAAATGTGAGAGGCCTGCCTGACTACAACTGGGTTCACTAAGTTTAAGAAGCCGAACAATCAGCACATCTGCCTGGAGCCAACTGGGGTCTATCTGCACCTGATAAATTGATACCTGCATCAGAGGCAGCCTTTCAACAGAGTCCTTGCCTCCCAGAAGATAGTCACTAGGGCTATTCACAACTTGACCAGTTTTTAAAAGATAGCTGTTGGTACTTAGGGATCCCTTCAAAAGTATGTGAGTGATAATTGCCAAAGTCTGACAATGTGAGCAGAAGTGCCACCTCCCTCCTGGAACTGGATATCCCCGATGAGCTTAGAGTCACCTCCAAGGATGAACAGTTTCTCCTTCATGACAATGGTCCTGATGAGCATAAGAGAACAATCTGTTATGCCACTATCATAAAAGTTGCAGCAAAGGGTTGCTAGTTTCTACAAACAGTTAGTCAGAGACCTAATTCTTATTACTATACCTGTTGATGGTATAGTGGCAGCCTGTGAAAGGAGAGAAGAATAATAAGGTGTATAGACAAAAATGGTATTTATTTAGATAGTATTGCACTTATATAGTGTGAGGCAGGGGAATTGCCACCAGGGGCAGGGAGGCTGTGTGAGATTAGGCTGATTGACCACAAATGATCAGGTTAATCATTGCACGCAGATCTTAATCAGTTATACGCCGTATTATCACTGGTCATCATTATATTAATAGATATGGCAGTTATACGCCATGTAATTGCTAGTTTATTATAATAGATGTAACAATTATACACTGTATTATCATTTGGTTATCACTTAATCAAGTGTAGTTATTATACGCTGTGTAATTGCTAGTTTATTATAATAGATGTAACAATTATATGCTGTATTATCACTGATTGTCCCAATGTGATGTGATTATATGCCGTATATTGCTTGCTTTAATTATAATTGATGTAACTATTATACACTGTATAAACATTAGCCAATATAATGAATATCATTGATTACACAGCGTGTAATCACTAAATCATCTATCACTAACCTTCCAATCCACCCTGCTGGATGTTGTATCAACTCAGCCCCAAACAGCCTGATGGACGTATATGTTCATATCAAACAAGTGATATACAAATGGCTAAGAAAACACCGAGTTTGGATCAGTATTACACGGCATATAATTGGGTTCCTTATTGATTCAGGTCAGTATTACACAGCAGATAATCCTTTGAGTCACTAATGGATTGAGTCTGCTATCATATGGTGTATAATCCCTAATTTGACTTGTTATATTAATAAGCAGAAGGTTTGTCAACCAGAAAAGGATCACTGATTAAACCCTGCAAATGGAATACCAGAATTCTACCTTCCAATGTAGGAGGGCTGAACAGGGACAATTTCTAAGCACCAACTAAATATGGCGTAGTTACCCAGCACAATAATAGGCGTGTAAGAAACAGCCAATCAATAAATGTCAGTAGGCTAGCTCAAAAAGAGCGTAAGCTGTAGCTGAAGTGCCATTTACACCTTGCTAAGGCCAGTAGCAGCACATGTGCCAAGGACAACCAATCAGGATAGGTGCAGCCATCAAAGATGGACCTATTGCAAAGGTAGCCACTGAGAACTGTCTGAAAGGACAAGAACAAGGGTTGTTGCAGTATATATTGATATAGACACCTGAAAGAATGAGAACAAGTTCATAGTTACACCTGGATAGATTGCAGCCTTTGGCTAGATTGTACTCCAGTATCAATAAACATAATTTTCTTCTAATTTCTATTCTATTGTAGTCTGTAGTGCTCTTGCATAGGATTAGGTAGAGTACATTGGCAAGGCTAACAGCTATCTGTAGCTTTGAACATATCAGCAATATCACAAGTTTCTCAACACACAGACAGAAGGACTTCCCTAATGGAGGAGAGTGGATTGGCACAGCTAAAAGTCCTGTGCAAGAGAATAAACACTTTCACGTGGTTTTCCTTAAGGAGGTAGATATAAATAACTTTATTGTTCTATTTATAATCCCGGAAGTAAAGCCTGTGCCTTATGCCCATTTGAAAGGCAAATCACACACCCGTTTTAGAGGCGTTTTAAACATCTTTATCACTAGTAAATTCAGGATGCATTAGCGCAATTGCGCAATTGTTCCGTTGCTTAATCCCTAGGTGGACAACTTTACATCTAATCCATTCAGGATATGTGACATTTCCCTCCACTGGATTAGACAACAGGTTTAAAAACGGATGGTGTCTCAAGGTGACGGCTATGGTGAACAGTCCCTCTAGAAGAGTAACAAGAAGAGTCTTGAAAAGGTGCAAGTAGTAATTCCAAAGAGGCACAAGCATACTAGGCCAGTGGAGGTGGTGAAGAAAGCAGAGAAGCAGGTAGTCCTGCATGATATGGACATCAGCTATCTGGACTTGGGGGTTCACCTAGATCAGCTACTGGTACCTCAGCTGGCCTTAGGGGGGACAGATCCATTGTTTGCTGCGCTGTTCCTAGCTTTGAGTGAGCCCAGGGAGGTGACAGGAACTGGGTTGCAAAAGAGTAACAGTATTCATTGGCGGTTCTCCATGCGGGGGGCAGAAGAATACTTGAAGGCTCAGCTGAAGGAATTCTAATTTGAGGGTCAAGGGCTCTCAGTCTTGCAACAGGGGACGGCATCCAACATAGTGAAGTCAGTCCTTTGCGCTTGAGCAGCACCTGGGGTTACCGAGGCTCAACCAGTCAGTTGGAAAACCTCTGAAAACTTTGAGCAAAGTCATTGGCAAGCCTTCCAGGAAGTGTTGAAGTCATACACAGTGGAGGGAACTGCCCATCTGGTACCAATGGTAATGGCTGGCAACCTTGTTCTTTGAGGAACTAACCACTGTGATACTAAGCAGGAGGAGAACATGGGGGTCTTCCTTGATTGGGCCTTGTCTGTATTCTACAGGGTAGGTGTTCAGGTCCCAGTAGAGTATGCCCTTTGTGAGAGTCTTCTGTGGGACTGTATCTTCTTGGGGGTCGCCTTTCCTGTGGACATTAGAGTCAATTGTGTGTCTTGCTTGATGGGGGTTTGTTACCCAATCCTTGGTCATCAGCTTTGTGGATCTGTAGGCAACCAGTTGTGTTTCTTGGCTGTCATTCAGGTGGTAGAACAGTTGTTGTGGTACTGGAAGAGTCTTGTCAGTCTCCAATAAACACCTTGTTCTTTCATTCTTATTCCTCATACTTTGGTGCAACACTATTGCAAACAGGACAACAACCCATGGAATTTTTTAAATAAGCTTTTGTTTTTTTGGGTTGTTGTCTTCATTGGGACTTACTCTTGGTCACTAGGAGCAGCACACATATACTGAGCATGTACTCTAGTAATCAATTGTCCAGAATGGGGCTCCTTAAGGGTGTAGGAGTTGGGGGCCAGTCTTAGGGATAACTTGAACTGGGCCTTGCCAAAGGGAGGCAAGTTTGGATTTGCGGCTGTACCCTCTATTGCTGAAGAAGTAGACTGAGTCTCCTACCAGGTTAGTAGGTAAGGCAGGGCGTTTGGATGCAGCTTGTTCTAGGTCATGCAACTTATGGTTTAAGTTTACGGTGTAGGCCTCTGATTGCAAGCAAAAAAAGAGTTTGAACTAGCTTGTTGAGGTACGCCTCTGGGGACACAGCCAGGCTGGGCTTTACCAAGGAATATAGTAAAGGGGATAGTCCTGGTTGCCAGCCGTAGAGCAGCTGGAAGAGCGGCTTGCCAGTGGCCTGATGGTACCCAATGTTGTATGCAAAGGTGGACGCAGGCAGGAAGGTATCCCATTCAGTCTCATGTTGGTGACTGAGCTTCCAGAGTATCTGGACCAGGCTCCCATTAGTTTGCTCTACCATGCCATTTGTCTGTGGGTGATAAGGAGTGGATAGTGTTTCACTAATTCTCATCAGTTGGTTGAGGCAGGGATGATATAACTGGTAAAGTTGGTACCATTGTCTGTCAGCAGAATCTGGGGGCAACCATGTTTGTTTATGATATTCTCCAGGATGAATGTGGCTGTCAACAGTGCAGATTGATTGGGAATTGCCTTATCCTCTACCCATTTAGTCAGATGCTCAACCGCCACAATGATGAACTTGTTGCAACTGTTGGTAGCTGGCAGGGGGCCCACTACGTCAATGGCTACAGTGTGGAAGGCAAACCCAGGGCTTACCAGTCTGTGTTGAAACTTGGCAACCTTAGGCCTCTCAATGTTGCAGTCATGACAGTTGGCTAGTGTATCTATTACATCAGTGTGCATTCCTTCCCAGAAGCAGTGCTGCTGTAGCAGGGCTAACGTCTTCTGTATGCCACCATGACCAGTAGTCTTGTGATCAGCCACCACTGGGTCCATGCGTAGGGATGGGCATATGTTTTGTAGTCAAGAGTCTCCACAAAGATTCAGGAGTTGTCCCTTAGAGACCTTGGTATCAACAGTTAGCTTCCTGAGAGCTCCCTGTATCTCTACTGGCTCATCCCCCCAAAAAGAAGGATCCTCCATAAGCTTGTCATAGAGAATGTCAGTCATGGAAGATACTAAGGAAACAGTGGGAAGGCAGAGACAGACAGCATTCTGGTGAGCTGCTCCAGCTCAATGAATGATTTTGTAGTCATAAGCCTGAAGTTTAATGGCCCAACACGCCAGACGTCCTTTGGGGACCTTATGGTCTTCAGCCATTGCAAGGAGGCATGGTCTGTTACAACCGTGAAATGCACCCCATGGAGATAGACTATGAATTGTTGGATTGTTTATATCACAGAAAGACACTCTTGTTTGGTGACAGTGTATTTCCTCTTGTGAACATTAAGCATACATTAGCAGTATCCAACAGGGTGTTCAAGTCTGTTAGAGTCCATTTGGGAGAGAACACCCCCAATTGCCGTCAGATTAGCATTTGTATGAACCAAAAACAGCTTGGAAAAGTCAGGGTAGGTCAGCACAGGGGCTGCAGTCAGTGTTTTTTTGAGAGCATTGAAGGCAGATTGGCATGCTGGGCTCCAGAAGAATTCCTTATCAGCTTGGAGAAGCTGAAAAAGGGTGTCCCCAGGGATGCAAAGTTAGGGATGAAGGGGCAGTAGTACCCAATCATCCCCAGGAAGACCTGCACGTCCTGCTTATTGGCTGAGATCTGCATTTTCTTAATGGCTTCCACCTTCAGAGGTACAGGGCGGAGTCCATCTTGGCTAATGATAAGCCCCAAGAACCCAAGATGCTCCTTGAAGAAGTTGCACTTGTGTGGCTTGAGCTTGAGATTAGCTGCAAGTAACCTCTGGAAGACTTCCTCCAAGTGTTGTAGGTGATCATTAAAGGTTTGGGAGAACACATTAATGTCATCCAGGTAGACCAAGACACTGGTGAGTTTGAGGTTGCCCATCACTGCATCCATGGTCCGCTGGAAGGTAGCCAGGACATTGGACAGACCTTGAGGCATCCTTGTGGGTTGGAATAGCCCTTGGTCAGTGATGATTGCACATTTTTCCTGATCAGCAGCGGGTAGATCAATCTGCCACTACCCACTGATAAGGTCCATGGCGCTGAAGAACTTGGAGTCACCCAGTTGGTCCAAGGTATCATCAATACGAGGGAGGGGATATGAATCCTTCTTGGTAACAGCATTCAGTCAACGGTAGTCAATCACCACACAGTTGCTGCCATCCTTCTTTTTGACAATCAGCAGAGGGGAAGCCCAAGGGCTTTTACTGGGGACCAGTAAGCAAGATCCCAATAGCTTCTGAAAATCCTTGTTAGCCACAGCATGATTGGCTTGACTGTGCCATATAGGTCTGGAGCAGATAGGTGGACTGCCTTGGGTGTCAATATGATGAGTAACATCTGCAGCCTTGCCCAGGTCATAATCATCCTTGGCAAACACATCCTTATAATGGGCAAAGAGATCCATAGCTTGATCCTTCTGTTCTTTAGAGAGGCCGGATAGAGAGTCATGACTTATGACCAATAACACCAGTGGTTGCTCACAGGGTAGACCCAACTCAGAGAATTCCGCAAAGGGGGCGGTCTCCTGTAGGTTGTCATGCTCTTCCAGTTGTATATAAGCCAGAAGTTGGTGTTTGGAGACAACCATAGCTTAATGACTCATGTTGGCCAAGAGTATGAGTACCTCCTTCTCACTTGGCATGAGGATGCCTGGTGCAACCCATGGTTTTAGTCTGGAGGCATTAGGGATGCCAAAGATTTCTCCATGAGTGCCAGCTGGTAGAGCTAGCAAGAGGCCTGTATTGTGGATCACCTGGGCGCCAGGTGGGATAGTCACATTACAGGAGGCGTAGACTAGGATACCCTTGGCTTCCCCAATTGAGAGAGGTAGACCCTTGAACTTATTACTATGCAGTGTATAAGCAACTGGAAGCTCTTTGTCAGTGTACTACAGATTGATGTAGTGCAGACACTGTAAGGGCAGGTCAGACGGGCAATTGCCATGATAGAACTTGGGTATGGAGTGGCCCAATATTCCAAATGTATGGTCTCCATGGTTAGTCACAATGTCATACTGAACCATGAAGCTAGTCCCAATAAGAATGTCATAGCTGTTGTTCTCCAGAACTATAGCAGGAGCAGTGACCATTAGCTTCCCAAAGCAAAGAGGGAGAGAAGAATAGGCTCCTTTTGCTCTAGTGGTCAGTGGCCCAGCAGTACCAAACTCTTCATGGTAGGCCAAGTCTGGTGCCAGCTTAAGCTTCTTAACCAGCCGTGAGGATATAGTGTTCCCAGGGGCACCAGTATCCAGTATGGCCCAGACATGAGTCTTGTTCACTACCAGGTTGATATAGGTGCAATCCTGGCGGTCCTCTCTGATCTTCATAATCTTTGAGACCTGGTGTACACTTAGTCCTTTGAACTTCTCCAGGAAGGTAGCCATTGCAGCTCCCACAGCTGGGCTTACTTCCTTGAGGAATTCTAGCGGTGCTGAGACATTTACTGTGAGGAGCAGTTTGGCCAGTTGTTCAGCACTGTCCTCCTCATGAGTGACTTCAACGCCTGGTTGAGCCAGTTGTTCAGAATAGGGTAAGAACACTTTTCCCCAAGCTATTTGGGGGATAACCACCTCAGGGCAAAGTTTAGTCCAATGAGTTTGCGTGTTAACAGTGAGGACTCAATGGAGGAGGTCCTCTTGAACTCTGTCAGACTCCACATCCTCATGTATTGGTTGGGAGTTGAAGTCAATCAGAGAGGGTTTATCCTTAGGGTTGATCCCAGAGGATGGCAAGGCAGCAGGCCTCTGATCTGGTTTGTCAGAGGGGGCAGTGGTATGGGGGGAGATGAGGGTGTCAAAATTACAAAGGCAGCCAATGATTTATCATTGTCCTGGCTGCTTAGTAGTTTTTTGACTGATCCTCATTGTCCTCCTCAGTGTCCTCCATGCCTACATGGTGGATTTTTTGACGTGGATTCCTACATTCCCAAGAGAAGTGGCCAGCCATACCACATTTGAAGCAAGTACAGGGGTCGTTGTTGACTGGAGCAGGCCCAACCTTGTTGGAAGGCTTGGGCATCTCAACAGCCACGCGGGGCCTATGCTCAGATTGCTGGCAAGGGCGGCCTTCAGGAACAGGGACTTCAAACTCTTCCTTGTATGTGTGTAGGAGGCAGATCAGATCTGGTACAATGCAAGCGTTGTAAATGTCCAACTTGAGAGCCAGAGATAGTTCCTGGTTGACACGTACAGCATTAAGGAGTGCTGACTGCACATCAACAAACTGCACCACACTCATAGACAACAGAGTTTGAACTTCAAGGTAGAACCTAGAAGTGAAGTCTTCTAGGGTTTTTCCCACCTTTAACTTGGTGTCAGCAAAGTCCATCTTGCAACCAAGGAGTACTTCTTGGCTACCAAGTTCTTCTGTCAAGGATCTGGAGACATTGGCAAAAGTCCAGCCATTCTCAGGGAGATGTGGCAAGATAATGGTTTGAGTCTCAGCATCCAGACAGTTGATGATAGTGGAGTCCCTCATGGCATTGTCTGCACCATACATAAAGTTCTGATACAGACTTAAAACATGGCCACATTGCTCTTGCGGTAAAACTTGGGTAGGTTGACAGGCTTGAAGTTGTTGGAGCCATGTTGGAGGGGAGCAGGTGTGATCCTCACTGGAGAGCGGGTGAGACAGGAATGGCTGAGATTGGAGGCAGCAAACTTAGCCTCAGAGGCGCGTCAACAATTTTCCTCTTGCTGGGCTTCACATTCATTTTCTCAGTCTTGAGCGGCTCCAGAAGCTTCAGGGGTAGTCAGGACGTCATCCTTGGACTCCAGTACTAGCTCTAATACTTGTACAGCGTTGGGAGCCAACCAAGTGTGGTCCTCATCTCTTTTGTAGCTATGATAGAACTCAGGACTAGAGGATCTCAGTGGACTGTGGTGACTCTTGGAGTTGATGGACATGGCCTGTAAGTTGCCGGCCATAATTTTACTGTCCATCCTATTCAATTGTCTCTGGAAGGCGTCCAGGAGAAGTTGTGGCTCGTCCAGCTCATCTTGGTAGACCTTGTTCTCCTGACAAGTGATATCCAAATCATCTTCCAGAGAGGTTATGCACTTTTAATGGGTGGCAAGCTCAGCTTGGAGGAAGGCTATTGCTTCCTTGTCCTTCCTGATTTGGGTCTGGCTGTTGGCTCTTTCATGCAATTGGCAAAGTTTGAGATAATCCTGAAGCTCTGACACAGTGTGGTAGTCATCAAACAGGAAGGCAAGATTGGCACTCTGCTGGACCAATTCTGCCTGCATCTTCTTGTAGTGATCAAAGAGCTCAAGGATGTCTCAACTAGGAAGGTGGCTTGAGGGGGAGTTGTCTGTGTAGGAAGATGGGGGGGTGAACAAGGGAATGATGGCAAGGCAACGGGCTAGGACTTCCATCTCATGAGTCAGACTTCAAACCATGGGGCCAGTCTCCAGCACGTGAGTAGTAACCACACTAATCCAATTGGCGTCTACACCCTGATAATTGAGGGTCTTTACCACATGCACTGGAACTAGTTTAGCTATACCTATTTCAAAGGCATCAACCCAGTGGAGCATGGTGTTCTGGGTGTTTTTAACTTTGGCAAGATACTGATTGACAGTGGTGAAAGTATTGACAAGCTCAGAGTAAAGGACCTGAAAGAATGTCTGTTGGTTAGATAACAGTATTTCCTGGTCATGCACTAGGCTTTGGATGTAACCCAGGTGCATTTGGTTGTGACATACGGAAGGATGGGTGAATTGTTGTAGGTAGTCCTTGATATGTTTGACAGTACAGAGGTCACAATGGAGCTGGTCAGAGTTGACCTGGGAGAGATTCTGAAAGCGTCCCAAGGAGTTTTCAGCAGCAGCCTGCTGAATTTCCAGGTGTTCAGAGCAAGAACCATTGCCAGCAGCACCATCATCCATGGTGTGTATGGCATTACAGATGGCGTCCTCAGAAGGTGAAGAGTTGGCATCCATCTCCAAGGGGGAAGGGGAATGTAGAAGCAGTGGTGGACCAAAAACAATAGCCTGGGGATGTTGATGTTCTGGCATGAAGTGGCTTAGGTTAGGAAGGCCATAGGGAGTGCCTTCTTTTTCCCCAGCATGGGCATTAGCAGCAGTAAAGGCTGGTTCCTGGTGGAAAGGAGAAGCAGTGGCAGGATACTGAACCAGGGGCGTTCCTCCCTCCTCATTGAAAGTACCGCGGGGGTGGGGGCTGGTGGTGTTGAAAGAATGAGCGCCAATGTCGTAAAAGTTGCAGCAAAGGGTTGCTAGTTTCTACAAACAGTTAGTCAGAGACCTAATTCTTACTACTATACCTGTTGATGGTATAGTGTCAGCCTGTGAAAGGACAGAAGAATATAAAGGTGTAAAGACAAAACTGGTTTTTGTTATGATAGTATTGTACTTGTATAGTGTGAGGCAGGGGAATTGCCACCAGGGGCAGGGAGGCACAGACAGAAGGACTTCCCTAATAGAGGAGAGTGGATTGGCACAGCTAAAAGTCCAGCGCAATAGAACAACCGCTTCCACACAGCTTTCCTTAAGGAGGTAGATATAAATAACTTTATTGTTCTATTTATAATCCTGGAAGTAAAGCCTGTGCCTTATGCCCATTTGAAAGGCAAATTGAACACCTGTTTTAGAGGCGTTTTAAACGTCTTTATCACTAGTAAATTCAGGATGCAATAGCACAATTGCGCAATTGTTGTGTTGCTTAATCCCTAGGTGGACAACTTTACGTCTAATCCATTCAGGATCTGCGGCAGCCACCCAGGAAAACCTTAAGAGATTGATGGCAGCCAATATCTGGTTGGCTGATGGGACCTTCTCATTATGCCCCAAGATTTTCCTAGCTTTGGTGCATCTATGGGAATTATGATGATAAGGTTCTACCAATGGTGTACTTTCTGATTTCAGGACAAAATGAGGATGACTATATTCATGCCTTAGAGATTCTAAATAAGAAATTAGATCTCCTTCCCCCCACTGAGGCCCCCACCTCTCCCCCAAGAGGAAGAAGTCAAAAACCCCTACCCATACTGATGATGAGGAAACATCATAGCCTTATTATACCCACTTCCTTGTTGAATTTGAGACTTCTCAAGCCAAAGCCTCCCAAAAGGTATTTAAGAGAAAGCATCATGGCTTCTTCTTTCACTTCAGACAATGTCTAGAAGAAAGCTGCAGAGCTTTACTGAGCTCAACAGAATGGTCACTAGATCAACCTCCCAGGAGCCCAAGGTGGCCTTCAACTCCTTTTCATCCATTGTCTTGATGAGAAAAGAGGACTCCAGCAAGATATATGAGGCCTTTAAGAAGACAAAGTATATGGGTGAAAAATGAAGCTATATTTGCTCCATTTGTTGACTACTTAAAATACCAATGTATTGGCAATCTTGAGAGCATACTCCATTTTTAAAAAAAAAGAAAATTGAATGGAGCCAGTTCAAGTTTTCTAAGAATAATACTATGAAGATTACTTTTTCCTTGTAAAGTTGGCACAACAAGTCTGCCAACTGTGTTGGGGTGAAGAAACCCAAGTTCAATGTCCTTATCAACAAACTTAAAATTTTACAAACGACCATGAAATTTTCAACCAGGAGTTTCTAGATGGACAACAAGTGTTTCCAGATCAGCAAGGATCACAAAATCTTTGAGATAGTCACAAAAACTCCCTTCTCCACTATAACTCTTCCAACTTACTAACATATCTTGAGAATATTGCAAAATTTCTCTAATAATCCAAATTACTTCTTGCATTGCTTTTGCTTTATTTTATTTTTATGTTGTGACAATATAGCATTTTATTATACAAATACATTTTAAAGTAGTTTTTTGTTTAGTTAATTTTTTACATTTAATCAAATACATTTACATATGAATTCTAGTCTAATTTTGATTTTAAAAGTAAAAAATAGTTTCTTTAAAGAACAGCACTTTCAACACTTTTTTTATTATCTAGATACAGTTTTTATTGCATAAATAAATTTTCTTGGGTTCTCTTTAGTATAGAAAGGGTTTTTTAATATATGTTTTTATAATAAAAAAACATGATTTTAGGCTTTAAAGTTAACTTCTGGAAAATCAATTTTTGCACTTTGATCTTTGATATTTTGATTTCTGCACCCTACATAGTGTTTTGATTTTTGCACTTTTTGGGAGTCCCATTTTTGATTTCTGCACTTTCAACCTTAGGAACTTTGACCATAGACACTTGCCCAAAATTATATATACTTTATATTAAAATAACTATTTAAGCTAGAAATTAGGCTCTAGCATAAAAATCTTCTATAAAAATCTTTTATAAAAACTATTAAGTTTTTCTAAAAAAATTTAAAATTATCTATATAAACAATCTTTTTATTTTAAAATTAATTTGATATAATATAATGTCAAAAAACCAGTAATTTTTGTTATAAACTATTTTGAAGGTTTGTTGCAAGAGAATACAGTGGCAATCTTTTCTATCTGCTCCCCAAGCTCAGATAGCTTGTACTTATTCTTGACAACTGTCTCTATATGCTTTTTGTAAATGCTAGCCTTGCACTGTTTTCACTTCCTTGATGCTGTTACTTACATATCTCAAAGAGAGGAGACATTCTTTTCCTGTTCAGCATTAAGATGCTCAAAGAAGGTGCTTTATCTGGTATTAACACCAAAGGAAGACTTAAGATGTTTATGCCAGACCTCCAGGACCAATGTTGTCTTCATTTTATCCTTGATAACATCCTGGTAGCATTCACAGCTTGCCTTTGCTGCTGGCTTGCCCCTGCAGCTGACCACCTTGTGCCTCACCCACTGTGGCTCATATTAGTCAAGGAAGGGTTTTAACTCAGATTCATGACTCAAGGCATAAGGGTCATTACAGAAAAGCTTTAATCCTTGGCCAAGAGGTCTCAGGCTTAATAAATGCAAGAGAAACAATCTTATGGATCAGAAACTTGCATTTGCCAGTTGTATCTTGTTGTGTGAGAGAGCTGAGAAGAGTCTTGCTATTAAGGCGTCTATTAATAGCCTGTTGGTAATAAAAACTTTGTAGATTGCCATTGAAGGGTTTTACAAAGACATTGTATTAGGTTGTCTCATAATCCATGATAATTATTTTGGGGTCAAGGGCTCTATCACATTCCTTCTTGTTGCAACTGAACCAATGATAGTTCAGTATTTGATTGGTGAAAGCAATAGTCCAATAGAAGGGACAAGAATGAATAGAATAATATTTGGTTTATTCATGAATACTTGTAATTAATATACATTAGGGAAGCCAAAAGGCCACAAGGGGGTGGCACAGAGGTGGGGTTGATATAAGGTTTGGACTGGGGAATAACTTGCACAGGGATCAGCAAGTCAAATTGGCAACACTCCTAATTAGGAGATGGTGCCCACAATTTGACATCACCATTGTATTGGTCCAAAAATTAGATATGTCCTGGGGCAACTATCAATTGCCCCTGTGTATTGTAAGATATATTAGCAGGCAGGGAGGAAAACTCAGTTGCAAAACCCCCTTACCCCCTGCTTGACGTCAGACACCAGGATTAGAGCCTGCAGAAGGTCTTGGAAGATCTGCACAAACAACCTTTGTGTGAGGATGGTGCAGCATGGGAGCAAGCAATCATGATGAAGCTTTTTAATGTTTCCTTGGGTGTCTTCAAGTTGGTAGATATGGTTATCATAGACTGCAGCTATTTTGAAGGCTCACAGGTAGTTGGGCTCTAATTTGGAGAAATTAGGGTTGGGGCATAGACAGGGTTACTTACAGTGTATCTTGCCTCAAGGTGCTTCACCCCCTTCAATCTTTTTTTTTTCAATGTCTCAAGCTTTAGTGTGCCGCTGACTCAGGGAGGGATTAGTCAACAGGGGAGGTTTCTTGGGAACTGTGAATTGCAATTTCCCTTGTTACTTTCCTGTCAAGCTTTCTGGTATTCCAAAGACCAGGGTGCTGGGGCTGAACCTGGTGCCCCTATTGATTCTTGCTTGCAGGATCAGTAGGGTGGTGGGGAGATGTTCAGCCCACACAGTGTTAGGGTGCGCTTGTAAGAGCTTGGCAATCAGTTGAACCAGCAAACCATTTAGACGTTCCACACGCTCATTGGCATGAGAATGGTAGGGAGTTGTTACAATTCTTTGGAGGGCGTGCTTGGCGCAGTACGCCTTCATGACATGCCCCACAAGTTCTGGACCGCCATCTGTGATGAGACGTTTGGGTCGCCCAAAGCAAGCCACAATCTCTTTGCCAATGAAGCAGGTAATGGTGGTGGCGGTATGGTTGGTGGTTGCCCATGCTACTGGCCAAAAAGTGAAATTGTCAATGGCATAATATGTATTTTTTGCCTAGCCTGTCTTTGGGGAGGGGTCCCACAATGTTGAAGGCCCACTGTTTGAAGGATTCCATGGCTTTGATGGGCAGGACAGACTTGTGAGGGGCAGGTTTAGACGTGTTATTTTTGCACAACACACATGTCTCAAGGAGGTCCAAGATGTTTTGGTGCATAAAGGGCCACCAAAAATTACACTTCATGATTTTAAAGAGGTTGTGCCCTCTGATGTGGCCTAAGGTGTGTTGGTAGTGTAGTATGGTATCCCCTGCTGTGTGGTGGTAATATAAAGCATATTTTTATCTGTCTCTGGCTGGCAGAAGACATTACCAGCGTCAGTGGTGAACTGACTTTTGTTGTCCTTCAGCTTGGTGATGATCACAGAGTTGAGGCCTTTGTAGAAAGTAGCTTCAGGACGTAGATAAAGCATGGGCCAGTCAGGTTTGAACCCAATGTCTCCTGTGATAAATGCTACATACATCCTGAAGAGAGCTTCAGCTGTGACAAGTCCCTATCTCAGTTTTGTACTCAATGTGCAATTAATAAGGGAACAGTTGCTTAATCCTCCTGCTTGACGTCAAGTTAAGTGTGACTGAGTGTTGAAGTACTGGAGCAATTTGTGATCTGTTAGGACGCAGGCTGGAAAGGTGGTGCCCTCCAGGTAACAGTGCCACTTCTCAACACAGTGCATTATTGCTGCTAACTCTTTATTGTATATGGGGTAGTGTTGCTCAGAATTGGTAAGCTTGCTGGGTTTGTAGTACAGGGGCAGTTGTAATTCTCTGCTTCAACATCTCAATGGCTTGATCTCTGGAAGGTGTCTAGTGGAAGCTCTGTTTGGTGTTTAAGAGTTTGGTGAGAGGTGTAATCAGTTCTCCACAATTGGGAATGAGCTTTTTTACATAGGCAACCATACCCAAGAACGTGTGCACCTGGCCCACATTAGTAGGGGATGGCATGCTTGTGACTGCCTTAATCTTGGCAGGATTGGGCTTTATACCTTAGGCAGAGATGGTGTGCCCAATGAAAAGAGCTCTGGCCTGGGGAATTTGCATTTGGAAGGCTTGGCCTTTAACTGGTTTTTGCAAAGGGTGTCAAGGACAGCACAAAGATATTGGAGATATGTGGTTTTATCTTGACTGATGACAATAATGTTGTCAAGGTACACAATGACAAATTTTCCAATTAGGTCTTTCTAGGCTTTGTTCATCAAAATGGCAAAGGTAGAGAGAGTTTTGGTCATTCCAAAGTTCATGACACAACACTCAAACAATCTGTAGTGTATGCAAAAGGCAGTTTTTCCTTGTCCCCAGGCACAATTCAGATCTGATTGTACCCTGCAATGAGATCAATCTTGCTAAAGACCTTTGTACCCACAAGTTTGTCAAACAGGTTGTCAATTTGCAGTAAAGGGTCTTTGATCTGGACTGTAACTTTGTTTAGAGCGCAGTAGTTGGTTACCAATTGGAGGGACCTGTCCTTCTTAGCTACAAAGAAGACTAGGGCCCCATATGGCAAGAGAAAGGGGTGGATGAAGCCCTTATTGAGTGTGTACAGAAGTTGTTGACAGAGAGTCTTTTTTCCCTTGGACATCAAGTAATAAAGAGGGTGTATCTTGGGCAGTAACCCTTTCAACTGAACAGTGTGTGTAATTTTTCTGGAGGATGCAACTGGTCTAACGTTTCAGTGAAGAAGTCTTTGTATTCCTCAAGGAGTGTGACAAGTACTGGTGGAGATGAGGTGGTCAAGAGAGGGGCTGCAGGTGGTTCAGAGTGGATGAATTTGACTGAACACTGATCAAAGTCTAGCTTATCCCATTGGAATTGTATATACCGGTCTCTGTGAGCTGATAAACTATGTCATGGTCAAATTGTTTATTTTGATGGGGTAGATTTGAAGCCAAACCAATTTCTGTTGATTATAATTACAGAGGTGTCTCATTTGTTGTATGATTGATTATATTGGAGTCAGTTAAGGCCAGCAATAACATTATGGCAGATCCCCACCATTATTGGCCCAGAGAGCTTAACTTGGATGTTACCCATTCTTACATATAAGGATACCATCTTGTGAGTGATTGCTACTCTGTGTGAGTCAGCTATATGTACTGCTTTAAATTGACTAGGCACTCAATCTAATTGTTGGGAATCTACAAATTCCTAGTTGACCATGGTTTGGTTGGCCCCAGTGTATACCAAAAGTTTGGGAGTGTTCCCACAGAAACAAAAGGGGTAGACTAATTGGATGATTTTATTCAATGAATGACTGGCTTGGAGGACAGGGTTATCATTATGGACTTTGGGACATGTCTAAGGTCTCCACCTTGGTCACATTGTAGTCCCAGGGATTCTTAGCAAGGAGAGATTGAGATTTTGGATCAAGTGGGATTGAAGAACCTCTTGTATCTAAAACACCCAGGCTTTTTTCAAAATCCTGAATTTGGGCTAGCTTAAACTCCCCCTTGCAGGGGCGCTTAACCCTATTTTCTTGATGACAAGATTGGTGGTGGCTTACTTGGTTGTGAGCGCTGCCAGGCGCAGGGCAAGGCTGGGAGGAGGCATTGTTGGATCTTCAAATCCCATTGAGGCCTGATTTTTAGCCTTCACAGTGGCCTTGTAGCAGTCATTATCAGAGGTACAGCGCCCTAAAGAGACCTGTTTACATATGTGGGGCTTCAGCTTATTGACAATGAGGGTTAGTATCATTATATTTCTGTCAATGATGGCTTTGAGGGCGGCAGCAAGTGCTTGCTGCCAAGCTGCAAGATACTCAGGGACACTGCCTGTCTGCTTGGTAGCAAGTCAAGGGTTCCCACTACAATTTACAAGAAGGTCTTGCTGTAGCGGAATCTGGTAGCGTCCCTGAAGGTGGTCCAAGTGACTTTTTTCCTGAGTGGCCCAGTTGGTGAACCATACCATAGCAGGCCTTGTGAGACGCCCAGAAGCGGTGGCAACCCACAATGGTTCTGGTACTTGGCAAATAAAAAAGTCAGTTTCTGTGAAGTGGAGCCAACTGACAATTTTGGCCCCTTTTGTGGCACCCACAAAGGACTCTAGAAGGAGGCTCAGTATACATTGTGAGATATCTAACTGTGACAGCATGACACTGGCATTGTGTTGCCCCAGGCAGAGACAGTTATAAATGCTTGTGAGTACCAACTGGTTCTGATAGATAACACATCCCTTGGGGATGTCCCCATCAGGGGTAGAGAGGAATGTTTACTGGTGTAGAGTAGCCTTACAGCCCATACTCTGTATTTTATTGGGGGATTTCTCTTATGTTGCAACCAAGTTTCTCCCTTGCCCGCTAAAATATCTTAAAATACACAGGGGGCGCTCAATGAGCTGCCTCTTGACATATCTAACAGCATGAACCAATCTGATGGCAATATTGAATTGAAGGCACTTTCTCCTAATTAGGAGCGCTGCTGATTCAAATTGCTGATCCCCACACAAGTTATTCCTTGTCTTTAACCCTTACATGAAACATGCTACTTTGCCACCCCCTGTGACCCTGTGGCTTTCCCCATATGGTGTATTAGTCGCAATATTCTACAATAAAATACATCTTATTATATTTATTCTTGTCCTTTCTATTGAACTGTTGTCTTCCCCAAATCAAATACTGAACTCTCATTGGTTCAGTTGCAACTATAGTAGCCGTGGTAGGTTCACATCTTACCTAAAAGAAAACCTCCCAAGAAAGGATGAAGTACAGGCTGTATGGCTACTCTCCTTTAAGAAACTTTCCTTCCAATCCCCAAGGAGGACATCCTCAAAGGGTATGTCATCTACCAGGACCAGCTATTGCTCACAAGCATATACATTTTTCTCCGCCTAGGGCAGCGCAACATAAGTGTCATCCTGCCCCAATTGGATCTTTTGCAACTCATGTTAAATCTCCAGCTCAAATCTTTTGCAGGCAGTGTAGAAGGAGCTGACATTGTTTTCTGGCTCCATTATACCAAAACTTGCCTTTTTATCTGCCAAGTTCCTGAACCCATGTGGGTTACCACTGCATTGGGGCGCCTTACAGGTCCTGCTGTAGTATGGTTTACCAACTGACAAGCCAGAAGCTAGATGTCATATGGGCAACATTCTGGGACACCGCCAAATTCCGCTATATAAAATCTTTTCACCCATTATAGTGGGAACCCCTCTCCTGGCTAATAAACAGACAGTATTTGTCCCTGTGTATCTTGCAGATTGGTAAAAAGCCCTTGCTGCTGCCCCAGAAGCTTTCACCAACAGGAATGCCATGCTACTCACTCTAATAGTTGATGGGCACAAACCACATATCTGCAAGTGGGTTCTTGTGGGCTGTTACACCTCCATTGAAGGCTTCTATAAGGTCATTGCAGAGGCTAATAACCAATCTTCAATGGGGTTCCGCAGATCCAACAATACGCCACCTCAATCTTGTCCCACACCTGGCAGTGCCACAATCAGGTGGGCCACTGCCAATCTTTCCAACTAGAGAATGGGACAAAGCGCCCCCACAAAGGGGGGATCCAGTTAGCACAAATTAAGGACCCAGGAAAAGCCTGGGGGTTGTAGATACAAGAGTTCTGCAACCCCGCTTGATCCTAACTCCCAATCTCTCCTTTAAAAATTCCCCTGTGATTACAATGTGCACAATGTCAAGAACCTCAATGTATTCCAGGTCCATAGTGACACCCCTGTTCTCCAAGCAAGCCATTCTTCAAATAAAATCACCTTCTTGGCCTACCCCTTCTGTTTCTGTGAGAACACCCACAAACTTTTGGTAGACACTGGGGCCAACCACACCATGGTCAACCAGGAATTTGTAGATTCCCAACAACTAGATTGAGTGCCTAGTCAATTCAAAGCAGTATGTGTAGCTGACTCACACAGAGTAGCAATCACGCATGAGACAAGCCCTTCTCTGTAATAATGGAAAACATCTGGGTTAAGATCTCTGGGCCAATCATGGCAGGGCTCAGCCAAGACGTTATTGCTGGCCTCAACCAGCTCCAACACAGCTGCCTATATATTGACTGGGATACTGTGACCGTACAACAGTCACTGTTGAGCATTTAGCCAAATAAATACTCCAGAATATAAAGTTACTCTGTTTTTGCTGTTTATTTTATGTAGATAGATTTGGATTAAATTCTTCATATAAGGATTCTTAGAAACTTGGTAACAATATTTAATAAAAGAATGGAAGGTAGTTTTGTTATTTAGGCCATACTAACTAACAAAATTAAGTCAAGATTGGCCAAATCAATCTTGGAGACTAGGTGTCTCAAAAAAAATTAATTGGCCCAGAAAATTAATTAATAAATACACTGCTATATAATTAATTAGGATTTAACTATATTTTTAATTGTCTTGACTGTGTCAAGAGGTTTGGTTAAGGTTAATCATAATTAAGCCCCCAAATTTGGGTTAAAAGCGCTGTGGTGGTACCTTGTTCAAGTTTTGAAGTGTTTTAATGGGTTTTTAACGCAAAAAACCATTAAATGCAACAATAACTAAATAAAGGAATTGGTGTCTAGGAATTTAGGTTTGGTCAACTGGTTCCCAGTTGGAACATTGATAGCTGAGTTTTGGAATGTGCATATTCCACAGGGGTTTGGCGCTGGGAGCTGAGGAAGCTCTATGCTGAATTGATACATTGAGATGAATGGTGTCAGGTGACTCTTTCTCATTGTAGGTTAATTCTAATAAGTTGAGAATTACATGAGATCTTTTAGGTAAAGATCTAGGTTTTGATGACTTGAATGTCATAGACCACGTGATGAATCATAGGTTGATTCAGGAACTGGAGGGGTTTTCAGCCAAATATGCCTAAAAATGATATATAAGCAAAAACAGCTAAACTTTGATAAATATACATATTGTCAATTTCAACACTTTCCCACAATCACTTTTAAATTGTTAAGTCCTTTATTATCTTTCAAAAGGACAAAACTTGGAGTAATTTGCATGGAAACAGCAGCATCCAGAAAAGAAATTCCTACAAGTTCTCTTAAGGAAGCTTGGGAAAGTATGGAGGTTACCAAGACTGTGCCTGAGGAAGCCTTGATGGAAGTAAAAGCGGCATTCAAAGAACTGTATTCCAATTACTTTTCCAAAGAAGGGACTCCCACTCAAAGAAACAGAATCTATGTGTGGGATTCTTGGAACCTGTTATTAGGATTTAATGAAATTTTACAACAAGTGAAAGCAATGGCAAATTGTAAAATTGAGGCTTCAAGAGGAAGAGAGGAAAATAATGTCAAGATCATGGCTTGTTGGCGGGATGACAACAAAGTGCTGTCCCATAAAATTGCCTCCCTGGAGACAAAGCTCCTCAAAGCTTTGTCACAGGAAGGTAATGGTAATAAGAGTCAAGGGCAGGATAACAGTAAGTTGTACTGATTGGACCTGGATCTGTCACAGTATCACATTAAGACACTCTCGTTTGGTGACAGTGTAGTTCCTCTTGTGAACATTAAGCGTATGTGAACAGTATCCAACAGGATGTTCAAGTCTGTTGGAGTCCATTTGGGAGAGCACACCCCCCAATTGCTGTCAGACTAGCATCTGTATGAACCACAAACAGCTTGGCAAAGTCAGGGTAGGCCAGTACAAGGGCTGCAGTCAGTGTTCCTTTGAGAGCATTGAAAGCAAATTGGCACACTGGGCTCCAGAAGAATTCCTTATCAGCTCAAAGGAGTTGAAAAAAGGGGGTCCCTCAGGGATGAAAAGTTGGGGATAAAGCGGCAGTAGTACCTGATCATCCTCAGGAAGACTTGCATGTGACATTTATTGGCTGTACTATGAATCTTCTAAAGTTTTCACCTTCAAAGGTACAGGCTGGAGTCCATCCTGACTAATTATGAACCCCAAGAACTCTAGGTGTTCCTTGAAGAAGTTTCACCTGTGTGGTTTGAGCTTGAGATTAGCTGCAAGTAACCTCTGGAAGACTTCCTCCAAGTGCTGCAGATGATCATTAAAGGTCCAGGAGAACACATTAATGTCATCCAGATAGACCAGAACTCTGGTGAGTTTGAGGTCACTCATCACTGCATCCATAGCCTGTTGGAAGGTAGTCAGAGCATTGGACAGACCTTGGGGCATCCTTGTGGGTTTGAATAGCCCTTGGCCAGTGATAATTGCAAATTTCTCTTGATCAGCAGGGGTAGGTCAATCTGTCAGTACCCACTGATAAGATCCATGGCGCTGAAGAACTTGGCGCCACCCAGGCAGTCTAAGGTATTGTCAATGCAAGGGAGGGGGTATGAATCCTTCTTGATAATAGCATTCAGTTTGCAGTAGTCAATCACCACTTGGTAGCTGCCACTTTTCTTTTTGACAATCAAGAGAGGGGAAGCCCAAGGGTTTTACTGGGGACCAGAGAGCCAGATCCCAATAGTTTCTGGAGCTCCTTGTTGGCTACATCATGATTAGCTTGGATATGCTGTATATGTCTGGAGCAGATAGGTGAACTGCCTTGGGTATCAATATGGTGGGCAACGTTGGCTGCCTTGCCCAGATCATAATCATCCTTGACAAACACATCCTTATACTAAGCAAAGAGACCCATGGATTGGTCCTTTTGATCTTTTGAGAGGCCAGACAGGGGATTGCAACTTATAACTAATAGCAACAGTGTTTGTTAACAGGGTAGAACCAGCTCAGAGAAGTCCACAAATGGGGCAGTCTCCTGCAGGTTGTCATGCTCTTCTAGTTGTATATAAGCCAGAAGTTGGTGTTTGGAGACAATTATTGCTTCACAACTCATGTTGGCCAAGAGTATGCATACTTTCTTCTTGCTTGGAATGAGGATATCTGGTGCAACCCAAGCTTTTAGTCTGTTGGCATTAAGGATGCCAAAGATTTCTCCATGAGATCCAGTCAGTAGAGCCAGAAAGATGCCTGTATTGTGGATCACCTGAGAGCCAGGTGGGATAGTCACATTACAGGAGGCGTAGACTAGGATACCCTTGGCTTCCCCAATTGAGAGAGGTAGACCCTTGAACTTATTACTATGCAGTGTATAAGCAACTGGAAGCTCTCTGTCAGTGTACTACAGATTGATGTAGTGCAGACACTGTAAGGGCAGGTCAGACGGGCAATTGCCATGATAGAACTTGGGTATGGAGTGGCCCAATATTCCAAATGTATGGTCTCCATGGTTAGTCACAATGTCATACTGAACCATGAAGCTAGTCCCAATAAGAATGTCATAGCTGTTGTTCTCCAGAACTATAGCAGGAGCAGTGACCATTAGCTTCCCAAAGCAAAGAGTAAGGAAGAATAGACTTCTTTTGCTCTAGTAGTTAGTGGCCCAGCAGTACCAAAATCTTCATGATAGGCTAAGTCTGGTGCCATCTTAAGCTTATTGACCAGCTGCAATGATATAATGTTCCCAGGGGCACCCGTATCCATAAAGCCCTGAAATGAGTTTTGTTCATTACCAGGTTGATATAGGTATAATCCTGGTGGTCCTCTCTGATCTCCACAATCTTGGAGACCTGGTGTACACTCAATCCCTTGAACTTCTCCAGAAAGATAGCCATGGAAGTTCCCACAGCTGGGCTTGCTTATATGAGGGATTCTAGCGGTGCTGAGACGTGTACTGTCCGGAGCATCTTGGCCAGTTGTTCAGCACTGTCCTCCTCATGGGTGACTTCAACACCTGGTTGAGCCAGTTGTTTGGCATAGGGTAGGGATACTGTTGTCCAAGATATTTTGGGGATAACCACCTCAGGTTGAAGTGTAGTACAATGAGTTTGAGTGTTAACAGTGAGGACTTGATGTAAGAGGTCCTCTTGAACTCCTTTGGACTCAGCATCCTCGTGTATTTGTTGGGAGTCAAAGTCAATCAGAGGGGTTTTATCCTTAGGGTTTGCCTCAGAGGAAGGTAAAGCAGCAGGCCTCTGAGCAGACTTGTTGGGAGGCAGCAGTATGGGGGAGATGAGGGTGTCAAAATTATGAAGGCAGCCAAGGATTTCTTCTTGTCCTGGCTGCTTAGTAGTTTTTTTAATGGTCCTCATTGTCCTCCTCAATATCAGCGTCCTTGACGTAGTTCTCCTCAGTGTCCTCCACGACTAAATGGTGGACCTTTTGGCAAGGGTTCTTACATTCCTGAGAGAAATGGACAGCCATACTGCTTTTGAAGCAAGTACAGGGAGAGTTGTTGGCTGGGGCAAGTCCAACCTTGTCAGAAGGCTTGGGAATCTCCACAGCCATATGGGGTCTATACTTGGCTTGTTGGCAAGGGCGTCCTTCAGGGAGAGGGACTTCAAACTCCTCTTTGTAGGTGTGTAGAAGGCAAATCAGATCTGGCACGGTGCAAATGTTGTAAATGCCCAACTTAAGAGCCAGGGATAGATCCCGGTCAACACTTACAGCATTGAGGAGTGCTGATTGCACATCAATAAACTGCACAGCACTCATAGACGACAGGGTTTGAGCTTCAAGGTAGAACCTAGAAGTGAAGTTTTATAGGGTTTTTCCCACCTTTAGCTTGATGTCAGCAAAGTTCATTTTGCGACCAACAAGGACCTCTTGGCTACCAAATTCTTCTGTCAGGGCCCTGGAGACTTTAGCAAAAGACCTGCAATTCTTAGGAAGACGTGGCAAGATTATGGTTTGGGTCTCAGCATCCAGAAAGTTGATGATTGGGGAATCCCTCATGGCATTGTCTGCGCCATACATAAAGTTCTGATACAGACTTAAAACATGGCCACATTGCTCTTGTGGTCAAACTTGGGTAGATTTTTCAGGATTAAAGTTGTTGGAGCCATGTTGCAGGGGAGCAGGTGTGATCCTCACTGGAGAGCAGGTGAGACAGAAACAACTGAGGGTGAAGGCAGCAAACCTAGCCTCAGAGGCGCGGCAACAATTTTCCTCTTGCTGGGCTTCACATTGATTTTCTCAGTCTTAAGCGGCACCAGAAGCTTTAGGAGTGGCCAAGACATTGTCCTCAGACTCCAACACTGGCTCCAATACTTGTACAGTGCTGGGAGCTAACCAAGTGTGGCTATCATTGCTTTTGTAGCTATGATAAAACTTGAGGCCTGAGGAGTTTTATGGACTGTGGAGACTCTTGAAGTTGAGGGACATAGCCTGTAAGTTGGCAGCAATAATTTTACTTTCCATTCTATTCAATTGGCTCTGGAAGGCGTCCAGAAGAAGTTGCTGCTTGTCCAGCTCATCTTGATAGACCTTGTTCTTGTGACAGGTGATATCTAAGTCATTTTCCATAGAGGTAATGAGCCTTTTATGGGTGGCAAGCTCAGATTAAAGCAAGGCTATCACTTCCTTTTTCTTCCTGACTTGGGTCTGGCTATTGGCTCTGTCATGCAATTTTTGAAGTTTGAGACAATCCTGAAGCTCTGACACAGTGTGGTAGCCATTGAATAGGAAGGCAATATGGGTGCTTTGCTGGACCAGTTCCGTCTGCATCTTCTTGTAGTGATTGAATAGCTCAAGGATGTCACAGCCAAGAAGGTGGCTGGAGGGGGAGTTATCTATTGTGGTAGACGTGGGAGTAAACAAGGGAATGATGGCTAGGCAACGGGCTAAGACTTCTACCTCATGAGTCAGGCTTCAAACTATGGTTCCAGTCTCCAGCACGTGGTTGGTAGCCACTCATCCAAATGGCATCTACACCCCGGTGGGTGAGGTTCTATATCACATGTACTGGAACTAGCTTAGTCATTCTCCTCTCAATAGTGTTGACCCAGTGCAGCATGGTGTTCTGGGTGTTGATAACTTTACCAAGGTATTGATTCACAGTGGTGAAATTATTACCAAGCTAAGAGTAAAGGACCTGGAGAAATGTCTGTTGGTTAGATAGCAGTATTCCCTGATCATGCACTAGGCTTTGGATGCAACCCAGGTGTATTTGGTTGTGACATACAAAAGGGTGAGTGAACTGTTGTAAATAGTCCTTGATATTTTTGACAGTACATAGGTCACAACAGAGTTAGTCAGGGTTGACCTGGGACAGATTCTGAAAGCAAACCAAGGAGTTATCAGCAGAAGGTCACTGAATAGCCAGATGTTCAGAGCAAGCACCATTGCCAGCAGCACCAGAGTCCATGGCATAGATGGCACTACAGATGACTTCATCAGAAGAAGAGGAGTTGGTGTTTATCTCCAAAGGGGCAGGGGCTTGCAGGATCAAATGTGTTAGTCAAAAAAATAGCCTGGGGTGCTGGTGTTCTGGCATGAAGTGGTTAAGAGAGGGCGGGCCATAGGGAGCGCCTGCTCTTTCCCCAGCATGAGTGTTAGAAGCAGTGAAGGCTGGTGCCTGGTGATAGAGGGAAGCACTAGCAGAAGGCTCAGCCAGGGGCATTCCTCCCTCCTCATTGAAAGAACTGCAGGGGTGGGGACTGTTGGTGTGTAAAGACATAAGCGCCAATGTTATATTTGTAGAAGTAAAGGGTGCTATTTTCTATGAACAGTTATTCAGGATCCTAACTCTTAATACTATACCTGTAGATGGTATAGTGACAGTCTTTGGTATGGAGTAAGAATATAAGGATATAATGACAAAGCTGGTATTTAGTTAGAAAGTGATTCAGTTAAATAGTATGGGGCGGGGGAATTTCTACCAGGGAAATGATGGCATAGACAGAAGGACTTCACTAATAGAGGAGAGTGGATTGGCACTGCTAAAAGTCCTGCACAATAGAACAACCGCTTCCATACAGCTTTCCTTAAGGAGGTAGATATCAATAACTTTGTTGTTCTATTTATAACCTTGGAATTAAAGCCCAAACCTGATAAGTATTTGAAAGGTGCTTCAAATACCCGTTTTCTAGGCGTTTTAAACGTAATTAACCCTTTCAAAACCAGGGTGAGATAAATCAGTTGCACAATTGTTTTGTGCTTGATCCCTAAGTGGGCATCTTATTGTCTAATTTATTTAAATCTTCAACACATGTGATTAGATACGTCAACCTTGACCAAGTGACTAATCTGCAGAGCCTTTATTGTGAGGCAGAGAAAGCAGAAAAAACTTTCAATGCTCTCCATAAAGCACAGACTAGGAAGAGAGAGCAACCCAAGAACTCTCACCCAGATAGACACTCCAACTGCCATCCATCTGGCAACAATAATAACAGCAATAACTCGAATCATAAACACTCTGGCTCAAATGACCACAGCAACAGGAACAATGGACAATAAAATTGCACCCACTTATGAATCACCACCACCCAAGACAATCAGGACAAGGGGAAAGCCCGGGGAGAGCACTAAGCAAGCCAAGCTCTCCCTGCAAATCTCCTGACTAACCCAACAATGAGTACCAGCCCAAGGACATTGATCAGTGCCTAATGATCCAGTTACCCTCGGAAGACCCATTACTTTACACCATTACCAGATATCCTAATAAGCTGATGTCATATCTTTTCTGCTTTTGCAGTTATACTGGCTCAGCGCTCCTGGACTTGGGCGCATATTGAACACTTGTTGACAGCAACTTTATGAACAAGTTCAAGTTAACCAATAATTCTTTGCAGATTAAGAACATGGTTTTATCTGATGATCATTACATTGCTGTGACACAAGAGACTACCCCCTTCTCTATTACACTAGAGAACCTGCACTTCACCATTCAGTGACCTGTCATTGACTTCCCCAAATTTTCATTGTGCTTGGATTGAACTGGCTATTAAATAACCACTCCTATGTAGACTGGGTCACTGCAGTATTGACCATCAAGCAGGAAGGGGTTAACCACTAGACCTACCCTGACTTGGTGGACCAGCTCCTAAGCAAACATGTCTTTGTGCGTATTACAGAAACTCTCAACAAAAAGAAAAACCTCAAGGCAATTGATTGGGACTCCTGCCAGTACAAGATTATACACTTCAAGGATCACCAGGATACTAACAAACCTCAGGATTGGTAAATTGTGGCCCATCATCTAGAAATATTCAAGGAGGCTCTATCAGGTTTGCCACCAGAAATCACATACAACACTCCATCCAGCTCAAGAGAGCTGTACCCAAGGTGCAACCCATCTAATGCCTTACCCCAAATGAGGACAACACACTGTGCGCTTACCTCAAAGATGCATTGAATAAAGGACTTATCCACTCCTCACAGTCTATCTTTGGCACCATTGTATTCTTTGTGCCAAAAAAAGATGGTACTATTCAACTTGTTACAAATTATTGATCCCTAAACAAAGTATCATAAATAATTGTCACCCGCTTTCACTCATTGACAATCTCTTCAACGCTTTGGACAGATAAATTGTCTTCTCTAATATCAACCTGATAGCAGGATAAAACCAGATTTGTATGAAGGGAGAAGACATACCTAAGACGGCCTTCTGCACCAGGTATGGGTCATACAAGTTTGTTGTGCTCAACTTAGGGATTAAAAACACACCTTCAACTTTTATTATCTTAGTGAACAAGCTCTTTCCCCCCACATTGACAATCATGCACTAGTGTATTTAATCAACATCATTGTCTACTTTTTCTTGGTGAAACAACATCATAAGGATTTGAAGAGAGTCTTTGCCACCTTGGCGCAACATAAACTGCTGACCAAACCCTATAAGTGTCAGTTCTTCTGCAAACAGTTACATTTTCTGGAACATGTAGTTTCAAAAGATGGCATCAAGCCTGACAATCAGAAAGCTTCAGTCCATCTGCAAGATGCAACTGCCCAAAGACAAGTCCAAACTTTGCACATTACTGGGGATGGTTGCCTACGTGCAACAATTTACCCTCAACTGTGGCGTCCTGACAGCACCTCTGTTGGTCATAACTGGTGCCAAATGTAAAGTTACGCCTCCCCCTTAGGCCTCCACTTCAATTAATGCCAAATGCTTGGAAATTTCTACCAAATTATGTTTGAATATTTATCTAAAAAGGTACTGAAAAAGCCCAAGAAAAAGTCATCAATTTACTACTTTGGAATTATTCAGAAGATGCCTCCACATAACCCACCCAAGAGACACCTCTGGTTAAATATCATGTGCAAGAGCAGCCAGGAGCAGTGGTAATTGCATCCAAAGCATATTCCTGATGTTATTTGGTTCAGTTTTTCTTTTGACTATGTCCATTCAAAATCTGTCAAGATCTTTCTGCCTCAATAAATTCATTTATATCCGCTCATATCATTGTTAATTAGTTTGTGAGATTCAATCTACCACCCCAATTCTATCCCATCCCTTAAATGAATGCAAGAGTTGTAAAAGACTCTGCTTCATCATTCTCTACTCTAATAAAAATTGAAATTTCTTAGTTTAATTTGGCCTTCTGGTTTTACCTGTTGCTTTTGGTGTTCAGTTGATTCCTTCTCCCCTTTGGTCTCCCAGGAATTGTTGGCAGCAATCTTTTGGTTGTTGCTGAAACCGCGATTTTGTTTTGGTTGAGAGCTTGATTTTATTTCCTCTTAACCTGCTCCCCAATTCTCACACCAAATTCAAGTTTACATGAACTTCCTAATGTGACCTCTGTTTCCGGCATCTAAAGAAAAAACTTACAGTCACCCCCTTTCTATAGTACCCTAAGTAAGAAAGAGAGTACCAAATGGAGACAGACACCTCTGATGTGTCCATTGGGAGAGTACTACGGATCAAAAACACCAGTAGTGACTTCCTACCTGTAGCCTGCAAGTTACGCAAACTGACAGAGAGCAAATTCTGCTAATCTATTAGGATAAAGAGCTACTGGCAATTGTACACAATCATATTAAGAGGCACTTTTACCTGGAGTGCAAGAGGTATTCATCTTCCTAACTGACCATAAGTTCCTCATATATTTCAAAACACAAGCCAACATATTCAGGCACCAGGTGCTCTGGGTGAAGCTTCTTAAAAAGGTTAACATAATCATTCAATACAAACCAGGACCCAAACGTGCCATGACAGATGCACTCTCTTGCTTATATGTTATATCTATAAGAGAGAAAAATGTCTAGACCCAGACTGGCCTCTCCTGGTACTTCAAACTAAAGAAAAAGGCTTTCCTCCTGGCAATACCAACATCACAAAAGAAAAAGTCATCAAAAATGAACATCTCTTCATGGATGTATACAGAATGCTACACTACAAGATGACTAATAAAAGCATTATCATATATATCCTACACACCAACAAGTTAACCTCATTCCACACTATAATAGAGATTTAGGGCATGCAAGAGCTGCAACCTTTATGAATTCCTCAAGCACAAGGTGTGATGGCCAACTCTATATTGGGGCATCCAAGAAGTTCTTGGCTAATGTGAAGTGTGTGAAAAGTTTGCAAATATTGACACTCCCCAAAAGTCAGTATTATCAATCTGAACTTGATTAGGCTTTAAAGTTTGGGCCCTTGACATTGTACACCCCATACCAGGGAAACATAATGACAAGAAATACATCATTACCACCATTAATTTTGCTACCTGCTAGCTAGTGGTCCAAGCTGTTAAGGCACACACTGACAACAAGGTACGCCAGTTTGTTGGCAGAGAAATCATCAGCAAGTTCAGAAAGCCAGAACTTCTGATCACTGGCAGAGGCAGCAAGTTGACCTCAGAGAATACCAATGTTTACCTCGTCAAATAGTGGGGTCAAACACACAGTTACTACATCATATCACTGCTGCAACTGAACCAATTGTTGTAACTGTGTTGTTTTAGCAGATTTACAAGGGAAAAATACATAGAAACTAGAAATATTTTTTATTGAGAGATAGTTATTATATATTCATTGTGAATCATGGATAACAGAAAAACAATTGCATTGATCACTCAGTTGGATAGTGAAGGGGGTGGCTTGATGTTGATAATGAGTCAAGCACCAAATTGAGGTATCCACTGTAAGGAATCATAATTTGTTCATGTTGTTGGATTTGGTAATTTGAGTTGACTTCCTGGTTTGGCTCCAGGTCACTGAAAAGTTGGGTTGTGGGTCACAAACCCGCTTAATTGAAACCTTGCTAGCCGGTTGAGTCTGCTGTTTTGACATTAAAAACTTAATCTATTTTAAAAAAAATTATTTATTTGCATCTAACAGAATTTACTTTAAAAATATACACTTTTAAAAGCTGATAAAATTGATTTCATAGTAAGAAAATGGAGCAGGAAGATATTTCATCAATTATTTTTCCATATACTGATTTCCAGTCAACTTTGATCAAACTATAATTTTTCTTGTAAGTTATTTTTTGATCTATAATAAAAATAAAAAATAGTTTATTTACTGATAAAAACTATGATATAAACAAAAAAAATGATTTATTTTTCTTTGTTTTTAACAGTCTTAATTTCTAATATTTATCTTTTTAAAAATCCATTTAAATTTTACTACAGAAAATAAAAATAATATTAAATCTTTTTAGAAAACCTTTTATCAAATATGCTTTCTTTATTTTTATTTCTGATTTTTCTGTTATAAAGTTAGCATTTTAAAAATGCAGAAAATTATAATTGTATCAAATTTTCTGAAAATCAATGATATACCAATTGATGGATTATCTTGTTGCTAAGAAAATAACATAAAATTTAAAGTTCTCAAAATAATATTTATAAAAAAAGCTTTTTAAAAAAATATTTTGTTTTTATAAAAAACCAAGAAAGTTTTATAAGGAATAATTTTAATTGAATCAAAAATTACTATGAATCATCTGTGGAAAAATCAATTGACTGGTCATCTTCCTGTCCCAAAAAGAAGCTTGAGTTCTGGAGAATTATGCTTCCTTGAAACTTAGATAGGCTTGGTGCTGAAAAGGTGCTTATGTCCTGGATGGTTACAATCCCTTTTATCTCCTTGAGTTTAGGGGCTGTGAAGTAACTGGAGTCCAGGATTGTTACATCTCCTTGGAGCTTCCCAAGGGTGGATGCTGAAAAGTAGCTACTGTTCTGGAGGATTATGATCCCTTGAAAGTCATTGAGATTTTCTGCAGTTAAGGAGCTTGTGTCATTGATGGTTATACTTCCTTGAATCTCCTTGAGTTTAGGTGTAAGTAATTCGCTGAACTCCAAGATCGTTATATTTCCTTGAATCTTCTCAAGGGTGGGTGCTAAAAAGGAGCTTGAGTTTTGGATGGTTACACTTCCTTGTATACTATTGAGGTTGGGGGAAGAGAAGGAGCCCGAATTCTGGATGATTAAATTTCGCTGAAACTCATTGATATTATCTGCATATAAGTCACTTGTGTCGTGGATGGTTACACTTCCTTGGATCTTCTTAAGTTTTGGTGCAAGGAAGAAGCTGGAGTTCAGGATTGTTACGTCTCCTTTGATCTCATCAAGGTTTAGTGCGGAGAAGAAGCTCGAGTTCTGGATCGTTATATCTTCGTTGATCTTCTCAAGGGTAGGTACAGAAAAGAAAACTGAGTCCTGTATGGTTACGCTTCCTTGGATCTTCTTGAGGTTAGGGGCAGAGAAGGAGAAATTGAGTGGGTTTGTGAGTATGACGTTTCCAGTTATTTCAGTGAGCTTAGGTGCAGAGAAGGTACCATTGTAGTTGGTGATGATCAAATCACCAGTGATAGTAGTTGCTTCATGCAAGGTAATGTTTTCATCAAACTTGTTGTTAATTTCAATTGTTTTTAATTCTCTGCAGGACAGATAGGATGTTAAGTTCATAGGAGTATACGGTTGCTTGCAATCAACTTCGCAGCGGTTATCGGTTTTGAAAGCAAGACCGTGGTCTTTAAATGCCTTGAAGTACTTTTCACAGAAATCATCCGAAGTAATAAAAGACGTTCCGTTCCATCGCAGGTTCTCGTTCAAATTCAATTCACGCGCGTCTTTTATATTCAATCTCCCCCGAATCAATTTGGGTGCTGAAAAACGTTTAACTTTGTGTGACGCTATGGTTACTTCATCGGCAGTCTCCAGGTTGTTGAGTAGAATGCTTTGACCACCCGAATAATCACCAGTTATAATATCTAGTTTTCCTACACTTTGGATGTCCATGATTAAGTCATCCATTAAGTATCTAGCATATACTTCGTTTACATGCATTAGACTGGGAAAGGTAGGATAAAGGCGCTGATTGAATACCAGGGAATCAAGGCGTGTTACGTTGCTAAACTGTATCCTATTACGAACATCCCTGCCTAATACGACACGCTTGAGACGAGTTCCTGTGATCCCAGTGATGGTTTTAATTGACCCATAATACCACTCGAGCACGGAAGGCTCCGTAATGATCAATTCTTCCGCTTGAAAACCGAAAATCCTGATTTCTTCTGCCTTTATTTGCGAAAAGTCGTTATTTCTAGACTTTGCATCGTGATTAAGCACAAGACTCGACACTTTCAACGGCCATTTCAAGTTCGAAGGGAGCTCTCTATTAACGGAAAGTTCTCCAGCAACCTCCTGAAGCATGAATTCCATCGAAGAACTGCTTTTGTAATACTGATTAATGTCAATATCACCATTCCATTTTTCACAGCTCACGTCCACGTTAATAAGTTTAGTCAAAGCTTTAAACCCACATTCTAAAAATTAATATTTTCTTAAGAAACATTACCTTTCAGTGCGGAACAGCCAGCCAACAGTAAAAGCTTTCCTAGAAAACCACACACCTTCATAGCTTCAAATTAAAGTATATTCTAAAGCTAAGGAAGCTTTATACTAGATCATTTTTCGGGATGCAAACGCTTATCAATATTCATTTAATTGATCCCATCAACCCCAATATCTGATAATCAGATTCTAATCTTCAACAGCTGATGTTTTAATCAGTAGACTAAATGAAATCATTCTCCTACTGACTATAATCTGATACTAAACCCAATCAGCATCAACCAAATTCAAGCCAAGCATTTAAGGTGCCACCCTCTTTAGATCATCGCAAACACTGAAACAAGTGGCTTAATTTCAAAGGTTTTGACACTCGTCTTGAGCAGTTGCAAACTTGTTCATATCATGCTTAATTCAAATTAACTATCAACATTTTTAATACCCTTATATTGTAATTGATTAGATAGCAAATTCTCTTCATACGAGATAACACTATATTTATATAAGTAAACGTACAAGCACACGGTGTGCTAGCAATTAATATCAGTCGTTTAGATTATCTATAACGAAGAATGGATAAATTATTTCGACCCTTTAAGGGTCGCAAAGCTCCAGCCATTTCAGAAAGTAGGATCCACAAATAATGTAATCAAGTCTTCTAAACTAGTTGATGGTTGGCTTAATTTTGTGAGATCTTTCGATCCTGGGATGGAGCCGAGAAGGATCTCCGCTCTTCAATGCTCCATTGAAAGTTGAATTCTCCAGCTAAATCACTTCCTGATTCCTACGAGATCAGCAACCAGCTGACCATTTAGCCGACTTTACCATTTTTCCACAATATGGGCGCTATCTAAGCTCACTTGATATCTTTAATAAATCATCTATATATTTTTCGAGTTTTCTATTTTTGAGGTTTGTTTGGTCGAAATGTTGGAAGCTAATATTCCAGTTATTAACTCAGGGATTTGAATATCTTATCCCTGATGTTTGTTTTCCTGCACATAAGTCCGTCCCTTAAATAAAAAAATCTCCCTTCCATATCGTTGCCACGACAATACCACCTATAAGATGGCTAAATGTCCAATCTCTGAGAACCTCGTATCAGCTTCCCAACTCCAAAGACATGCCAGATTAGTTATAATTTAAACTCTCCAACTTTATCGGAATCGGTCTAAGCGACTAAGAAACCTTTTCTATCGAAATTACGAACCCAATCTATTTTAAAATTACGCTTCTCCCGAAGTAACCAAATCAACTCTTTTAAGGAGGAGCTATACGTTCTAAAATGTAAAGAAATCGGTGCATTTAAGAAGTTTGTGGCCCATGTTAGAAGCCATGTATAATTGGCTACAGATATACCGAGGAATATTCGAGGAAAAAAGTCCCAGCCATAGCTGCTTCAAAAGCATACTTGTGCTATTGAGAATCTTGTTTTTTCACACCCAATAAACGCTTTCCATGTTAAAATGGGTGGTAACCAAAATCCAGAAATGGTTTCAGAACAACCTCGACTTGAGCATTTTTTAAAATTAGGCCTGAGACACTTTTGAGCAGCAGTAGATTTCTGGGATGATCCAGAAAATTGCCACTTCGTAGGTAAAATTTTTAGAAGTAAACATCCGTTTTTATTTTCTGATCGGGATTTCTCATAATTATATTTATGAAGATGATATTTACTTCAGCAGCCAATTATCTGATAGAGGTGCTAGTTTAATAGAATTAAACAGTGATTTTATAAAACTCGATGAAATGCCATATATAGCTATTCTTAAGTTTTTGACCCTACTATTGACTAGAACATGTGTCATGAAATCAGGTTTGCCAATGTTTGACAGGAGCACCTATACCAGGAGAATGAGCATGTCTTCCAGGTTATTAATTCAGCCCAAATCTTTAACATGTTCCTAGTAGATAATGCTTTCAGTAAAGTCCCTTTGTTTTCAGAAAATTTGCTACATAATTCTTGCTTAGCTACTTTCATGTTTTAGAGCATTGCTGTGGTGCCATTTTTATTAGAGCTGGGCCAAAAGTATAGTGCACCGCTTAAAACTATTGTATTTTGGTTGCTCCTAGCTATAATTCCATTTTATCCTTGACTTGGCTCAAAGCTCAATATCATATTAGCTTTTTAATTAACAACTAGGACTAGGACAGTCACAGTGGTTGTTTGGGCACAAAATTACTGTGGGATTAGGCTTATTGAACACAAATGATCAGGCTAATAATTGCATGCAGATATTATAGGTCACTTTATATTATTGTTATATTATCAACCTATTAATTGTGACAGTTATACGCCATTTAACTACTAGTTTATTACAGTAGTTTTAAAGACTATGGTGACAACCAAAAATACCTCAGATTTAAACAAAATGCATCTCTCAGGTTAAAATATACACTCTGTTAACAGGTTTTGTTGGCGTTAATGGGCAAAATAAGTCAACACAGCAACAAATGGCTCACACACAAAGCAAAACCATTCAAAATATAAGCCAAAATACATTGATTCACAAAAAAAATGGTGTGAGTTGACTTTTGGTGTACATATGTTTACTATGTAAATTGGTGACAAAATACACCCAAGCAAGGTGTATCAAAACACAAACCAAAAACAAAACACAATAGCAACTCACTATGTAAATAAAATCACTCACGTAATGTGTGCAATGGATTGTAATCATGTATGATACCAAGGTATCTAAAATAAGACACAAGATATGAAACATAAATTTTAAAAATATTGTGTTAGGTGCTTAATTTGGCGTAAAATCTGGGAAAATGGGTGGAAAAATATTTTAGGTGTTCAAAAATGGGTGTGGTAAAACCAAAAACAACTAACTAAGAAATAAATAATCTATAATTGGGATATTGGGTGGGAAAAATATTAATTGAATAACCATATTTATATAAAAGCAAAAATTAAAAATAGGGAGTAACTTAATTAAGTTTTATTTTATATTTTATTAAATTCTCAAAATAGAAGAAACACAGCAACAGACTACCATTGCACCCGTTGTGTGCCGCGGGTCAAAGAATAGACTTAGTACAACACAAGTGCTTATTCAGAAGGGAGGCAGGAGAGGAGAGTTCCATAGTGACGCTGCATTGACACAGCTGGTTCAAGGAGCACAAGCTGCTAGGGTGCAGAGCGTAAACCCTTAGGTCCCAAAGCTGACCCAGAAGCCCACCAAGGTCACCACTACAAAGAAAGTTAGAAACAAGGAGGTAGAACTTACTTTGTATGTGTTTGACGTTGTGTACTGGTAAGAGTTGGTCCCGTCAGCCATTCTGGAGAAGATGAAGCCTGTACTTGATACTAGCTATGAGCCCTACGTCAGTGATGGCAATCGGGAGGATGACAAGGAGCCCCAGCTCTATCAAACCAATGAGGGACAGCTGGTTTTAAAAAAAGTTGCAGCCTTCTATACCAAGGTACCTATGCCCTGTGTTGTGCCCAATGCCAACAAGTTAATCCCCACTGCTAAAAAGCCCGCCCAGAAGCGCATCCCTGACATCAAACACATCATTCTGCTTAAGCTAATGCAGGAATTGGGTGATTACAAGGCGGCCGCGGCCATTATTAGAGTGGATCCCAAATACGCCAACAATACCTTCCAAAAATTCATCAATACTGGTCATGTCCTTGCCGCAGAGAAATCCTTACATGTGTCAACCATGCTCACCAAGGAGCACAAATGGGCAATCCACCAGTAGATAACCTGGGATTGCCATCTTGAACTGGTAAAAATACAGGCCATGGTTAAATCTAATTTTGGGATTGAGGCCTCAATTTTCTTTTACTACCATCTGGTGAAGGGAATGCAATTTTCTTGGAAAAAACTTGGGGTATCCCCCTACAATTGGATTAGCCCAACTAACATTGAGACCCATAAAAACTACGCAGAGGTGTACACTGCCCTCAAAGCCAAGGAGACGGTCAAATTTTACTATATTGACAAATTGGCATTTGCCTTGTCTATGCTCAATGCATATGGCTATGTCTCCAAAGGCTTCAATGACAGGATGGCTTGGCGTGCTGCAGTCTGCGCCACAGCCTACTCAATGGTGGCTCTTCTCAGTCTAAAGGGGGTTGAGAGTTATAAAATGATATTGGGTTCTCACAACAGCTGTTTTTCTTGTCATTTGTCTGATTGGTCCAGGAGCACCTGAGGGGCACAAGCCTAGGCTTCATCAATGTGATTGTGTTGGACAACATTGGTCTCTACAAGGCAAATGATATTCTTGAGGAATTTCCAATGATTGACACAAGAATTGCAGTGGGCCCCCAGCAATTGACCACAGCAAATTTACACCTTCTCTTCCTCCCAGCTTATTTGCCCTTCCTAAATCCCATTGAGGAAGTCTTTGGGTGGCTCAAGAAAGTTGTCAAGCAAAGAACCCCAACTGGGACTGAGGACCTCTTTAATTTGCTACAGGCCAGGATCCACACCCTCCCAGCTGAGACCATGGCCAAATTCTATGGCCATACTGATTTATTCATCCCCGCATGCCTAGCCAAACAGCCAATCAATTAAAGGCTTAATGTGTCCAATTTTTTTATATTCTCTTATTTACTATTCAAGGTTTATTAATTATCATTTTATATTTAGATGTTTCCACGCCTGCAATCACATTCAGAAGATCCATCAATAGATGTAAGTAATTTATTTATTTTATTTTATATTATTTTATCATACCATCTGAGGTAATCCCAAACGCTTGATACTGGATTACGCAAATAGATTTAAATCACTTTGGTCAAATAAATATAAAAATAGTTTTAAAAAAATTAAAAGTAAAATGTATAAGTTAGAATTTATTTTATTAACATATAGTTTTATGCTTTTATGAAAACTTTTTCTGCAATATATTTTGCAAAAATAATTTGCTAAAATAAAAATTATAAAAATTAATTTATAATTAGAATACTATAAATTGTAATAAAATTTATTGGAATCATATTTTTATTGTGTGCGCCTGTAGTGGGTTCTTTGGTATGCACCCACCCTGCAATGGAGGTGGCGCACAACCTCCACCGCCACACTGTGAACAGTGGATACACCCTTATTGAAATACTCCCTCCTGCTGGTGAAAGGCAGTAGGATCAGGTGGGAGTGAAGCAGTAGCTTTTCAGGAGGGGCTACAAACCTGTATATCCCAGCCAGGACCAGGGCGTCTTAGATTACATGGTCCACCAAGTTGTATCCAAGGGGGACTTTCTTCCTGTCAAGTGCAAGCCGGGCCTTTTTGATTCCCAGAAGGACCCCATCCAGGTCCTCTAAAGATGCGCCCATCCCAAAGTAGAATAAGAGCCCCAGGTAAACAACCAGATGAAGCCTTTGCCCTGCAAAGGCTTCTGTGAACTCACACAGCTTATTGTAGACTACGCTAATCTTCTTGTTGTGTCTGGTCTTTGTGAAGGTCAGATCCATGGCTGCAGGGAGCCCTGTCTTATTGGCACTCCAGGCCAACCCAAAGTCTGCCAGGAGGATCTTGGTCTTCTTTACGGCTGTTGCGTCTGCAACAGCCGATTTGCCCATTGCACGCCCAAAGTTCTTCAACAGGTAAGATATGGTGTGCTCCACCAGGAAGCAGAAGCGTGCAGCTGCATGAGCCCAGCTCATCTCTGCTACATTCTTGAATGAGAGCGTTGACAGGACGTCCCAAACAAGCTCAATAAAGTTTACACAGTAAACTTCACTGAGGGATACCGGGTCCAGGCAGACCAGTTGGGCATCCTTGTAGGCAGTAACTGCCCACTTGGATGCCCCCTTGGTATGCGTAAGTTCTGCCAATGCCTCCTGCAACATTGGAAAGGACCCGTGGATATGGTCCTCCAGCTCCTGCACAACAGGGGGGGGTCAGATACAATTGCTTTGCCACATGAGTGGCATAATTTGTATAAAAGATGGCTGGGACAAAGGGGATCAGGACTTGGCAGAGTTTGCCATCTACATTTTCTAAGAAAAAAGGTAAGTTTTTTGAAAATTTATTAATTTTGTTTTTTAGGCTACCTTCTTGTTTTTTTTCCTTGCCCGCAGCCTCTGCTGGCTTGACCATTCTTGGTGCAATCAATTGCACAGGCAATTCAGTATCCTCTGCCCTGGCGCGCTTGGCGGGTTTGAGATGTTTGTACATCTCCGGGTCATCAACCCAGAAGGATGGCACAGAAAGATTGTATGCCTTGAACTAGAGGCCCTCAATCACAGTTTTTTGAATATTTAGTAAGCGCTCAATTGTCTTCTATTGGGTGTCAGGCATTTTTGACATTAGTGTCTTTGCAGAAACCTTGTCAATTTTGTCCCCATTGAGGACAGCAGACTTTACTTTGGCTTTGACCTTGTTGGTCAATGTCCTTTATTTTGGCAATTTCCAAGTTGAGATCCTTCAGAGCTTTTCCACTTCTCTCATTGATTTTTTACTAACATTTCTATATGTTTTTATAGCTTTTGCCCCAATAAGTTCTGTATTATTTTGATACTGTTGCCTCTTTGTTTATTCTTTTTTGTTTTCCCATTTACTACATTATCTCATCTTTTTACCCATTGTTCATATGTTTTACGCTCATCTTAATATGTGTTGTTTGTTTTGTGTTGGCATTATTTCCTTGATTATCATATTATTTTTGGTGCTTGACATAGCCCCTTGTGAAAATAGTAACAACAATTTGGTGATCAGCTTAATTTGAATTGGAAAATTATAGTGTTAACTGTTTTTAGATAAAGTTGTTACTGATCCAAATTCAAAACCTTAATGATAAACTTTAAGCCAATCAGGAGCCAAGTGATAAAGTGATTGTTGTGACATAAACGGTCATTCAATAATTCTTTGGTGCATGTGCACTAATTAATATGATTGGCTGGTTGTTTTGCTATTGTGCACCATTACTGCTGTGGCAAGTTATTAATGGACAAGTGCTAACCTAGCAGCTGATTGGGCACTAGCCCATCAACAACTTGCCACAGTGGCAATGGTGCACAATAGCAAAACAACAAGCTAATCATATTAATTAGCGCACATGTACCAAAGAATTATTGAATGACCCTTTATGATACAACAATCACTTTATCACTTGGCTCCTGATTGGCATAAAAAATTATCAAGGTTTTAAATTCAGATCAGTAACAACTTTATCTAAATACAGTCAACCTATAGTTTTCTAATTCAAATTTAGCTGATCACCAAATTGTTGTTAATATTTCACAAGGGACTATGTTTAAGTGCTAAAAATAACTGTGTTATAGATCTAGATACACAACATAGTAAATATATAACTTTATAGAAATAAGCTGAGCATAAAGAATAAAACCAACTATAAACAAAGAGAACATGAATAATTGAAATTCAAAAAAAGATAATATAAATAGAAAATGTTTGGTGACAGGGGTTTATTGGGGCGGGGGAGAGTGATGCCTAGGAGGCAGAATAACGCAGGAAGGAAGACGTAGAGGCGGTGCTGACCTGGGGGGTCTGGGATTGGGTGGGTTGGGTTTGCAGGTTAGGGGTGTTGGTGAAGGGGGTGGAGGCAGGAGAATTTCGCGTGATGGCTGCCATATAACACTTGTCGTATTTCCCATCAGTCATTGGCTCAATGGGCTGGTAAGTGGCAGTGGCCTGAGGTGGAAGGTGCTTATCCTTATGTGATTGGTTGTCCATGTTCACATGGAAAACCATTTGTGCAAACAAGTCAGCCATCATCTGGCGGCTAAAGAGAAAATTGTGGTCAAGGACCCCAAGATAGAGGTTTTTGAAAGCCTGAGGGCAGCACTCCTGTAATGTGGATCCCATGTTGAAGAAGACAACATCATCCAGATGGATGTCTGCATGGCTGGCGGGGTAGACTGAGGCCTGATGCCCGCGTACCTGGATAACCTCAAGGGCAGTGGAGCTACCCTCTATCTGGTGGCTCAAGAAAACCCAGTGCTTGAAATTCAAGCCATCCCAGGAGTTGAGTAGTCCACCAAGGATGTGGCTGTACTTGTAGCCATTGGTGAAATCTGGGGTTGTCTGATAATAGACAGAACCCTTGGCTGAAACATCCAGAAACTTACTCATGAAAGTCCCCTTCTTGACCTTCTTCCTTTTATTCTTGGCGGCGGCTCTTCTTTGTTTGCCAATATCATCAAAAGCTATTGATAGCTTATAGTAGGAGATAAACATGACGTCATATGTTAGACTAGTCAAGCATGAACAGGGTTGATTTGATGACCTGATCATACAGGGAATCTTCAGTGCCATCTCATTGGTTGCCGGCAACATTGGCCAGCACACGGACTGGTGACACCTTCCCATACATCCAGAGCTGCACCATGCGCTCAGACACCCAAATGTCATGGTGTGCAAGTTGCTTCTGGACCTGGGTTATGGGAAGCTTGGGGTCCCGCTGGAGAGGTCAAGCATGATTGGGTATGCCTCAGATATTTGTGACTTGGGGGCCTTCTTGGGCTTCTTGGACGTCCCAATCAGATTCCCCCTGTTCATCAGGTTGTTGAATTCCTGCATGACAGTAGCTCGGGTAAATTGCAACTGGGTGGCAATCTGTTCCCAGGACAGACCCTGTAGATTCAGTGCCACAATTTTCTGAAGAATTTGGGCAGTGATGATTTGTTGCTTGGGGCGCTGGGCCAGGGGAGCTGAAGCCTGATTGGCTGTAGGGGCGGCAGGTTGGCTGGTGGCAGAATTTTGTTTTGGATTGAGGTTATCATCATGATTGGTTGGTTGATAGCCAGCTTGTGCTGGGGTGAATACGGGAGCAGGGGCAGAGCTAGACACTATGTGACTATTAAACAAGTCAAAGTCATATGGGTTGGGGGTCAGGTACAGGTCAGCTTCCTTGTTACCTGCCTCAAAGACTTGGGTGTAAATGGGTGCCTCCACATTCTGAGCCTTGCCTCCATTGAAGCTGGCTTGGCTGCTGCTGGCTTGATTGCTGGCACTGTTGAAAATGTTGTTGCTATTGAAAACTATCTTAAAATAAAACCTAGGATAAGATCACTAAAAGTAGATTTTTTAAAAATTTATGATTTATTTTTATTGTAATCTTGAGTTCATATTTGAAAGGTTCTCAAAACCATTCCATACAAATCAGGAGCCATGAAAATGAATAAAAATGCCTCTATTCCTAAATTGGATAGCTGTTTCTTGGCTGTATTACTGTTATTTTTTCATTTTAGGCTGCTCATACTACACATCTTGTGTGACTTCATTTTGTTTTGTGCTTGTGGAATCTTGCTTCTAGATTGTTTTAATTTTGTTTCATTTTAGTCCTTCTGTCAGTGAGTCAATGAATCCTGATTGGATTATAATATACTCTCAAACAGCATCCACATATCTCACTTGCTATGTCAGTTCATTTTGTTTGTGGTTTGAACTACACCACTTGATATTTTTTCATATAACAGGATAGTGAAATTTTGTTTTCTGTTTGAAAGTTCATTTATTAACTGAATTTTTTTAAATTAATTGAATCCTGAATCTTGCGCAACTTGGATTTTGTTAAAATCTGAAATCAATTTGTTTAAACTCTGAGGTATTTTTGGTTGTTGCCATAGCTTTTAAAACTACTGTATATTTTAGTTATTTTTATGCTTTATTTTTATTTTATTATATCAATAAAATAACATAAAAATCTGTTCATATTTACTGGTTTTCTTAACTTTAATTAATTGTACTATGAAAAAACATAGTAATTGTTTGAAAAAATGTCAACATTGCCTGTGTTATCTCTGATAATGTCTACAATTTTTCTAATTGTCAGTGTGAATTTGGCATATTTTTGCTAATTGTCTTTCATGATATCAACACTTTTTACTTCTCACATATGAAATTTTATGTTTTACATAATAAAATCATCTAATTTTTTTGATATGTTGTATTTTTAACATTTCTCTTTCATATTTTTTAATTTTTTAAAAAAATTCTCTTAAATTAATACTTTTGCATATTTTTCTTAACTTTTAGCTTATTGTTTAAAATTTTATTACAATTAAAACTTCTACATCAGTTTTATACTTTTAAATTCTACTAAAAATCATATAAGGTTTAATTTTTACATATTATGTTTTTTAAGTTGTCTTGTTTTTTAAATGAATTGGTTTATTTAAAACCCTTTTACTTATTATTTATAGAACAAAACACTTTCAAACAGCCCAAAGGCTCCAAGCGTCCCACCAAGGCTCCCAAGACCCCCAAGCAGAAGCCTTCATCCACAAAAAAGGCTACTTCTAAGCCCTCTCCAAAGCCTTCCTCCAAGCCTTTCTCTGAGCCCTCTCCTGAGAAGAGCCCTTCTCACTCCACTTGGGGAGAGAAATCTGATGGCTCCCTTACAAATCACATTTTCTATAACTCTGCTTCAGACAAGGAGCCTACCAAGAAGCAGCGCCAGGCCAAAAAGACCCCCAAGAATAAGTCTCCTACACATGAAAAGCACCATGACAAGCTTTTTTTCTGCTTTCTCCCACCAAACTACCCTCCTTCCAGCTTATCAGGGGATGACTCTAAGCCCCATCCTGACTACTTCCCTGGCTTTTTACATGCTCCTGCTGGCCCTTGGGATACTCTTGTGGCCTACAACATTTGCAATGCTGATGGGGTTTTTAAGGTTTCTTTCTCTCTGCCTAAGGACTTCCCTATAATGATCTTTAAAGGGGGGCCAGCCATGGTGGCCAACAGTTACATTTTCTCTTACAATAATGCCAACCAGGGCTTCAAGAGCCACCAATATACCTGTGATGATCAATCTTGCCCAGTGCAGATCAACACTGAGTGCTGGGACTTGGTCAAAACCATCAAGGGCAAGCATACAAGTGTGATTCCCAACACTTCCATATCCTGCCTTCTCAAATGGTACTTTGTGCAGATCATGCCTACCTCAAAGGACCTTTTCACAACCCAGCTGGTTGTGCTTGCACGTAAGAACCTCTCCTTCATCAACCTCAAGAGGGTGTCAGCAAAAAAAAAGTTGAGTGAGTTTGTGAGTGATAGGTGTCAAGCCTCAAGCCCCCTGGAAAAGAGCTTCATTGACATCAAAGAGCTGTTTCTCTCAGATGCCCCAAAAAACAAAGATGGAGAGATGTTCCTGCTCCATGACAATGAAAAGGAAGTGAATGATAGATTTATAGCCTACATTACAACTCAAAATCTGGGACATCTAAATACTGCTACCACTGGTTGTGCAAGGGCACTTTTGCAACCTGCCTTATCCCTCTTCAAGAAGATTTGGGTCCTTCACAGACAGTTCAACGCCCAGGCTACCTCCTTGTGTTCTTTGTCTTTTCTGGTACTAGGACTGAAGTCTACACCAGAGTCTTAAAGATTGTCCAGGATGCTTTAAAATCCCTTCCTGCCAACAATCTCACCCCTCCCACCCACGTCACCAGAGCAAACTTTTTCTCCACTGAAAAGGATGAGTCAGCCCTAGCTGCTGAGCAGCTAGCTCATGCACGCTCATATGGACCAAAGGTGATCATTATAGACTTTGAGCTTGCCTAGTTCAGAGCCTTTGAGGCCACCTTTAATGGAGAAGTAAAGGTATTTCCCTTTCATTTTAGATAGACCCTTATCAAAAATCTCAAGAGCAAAAAGGAGCTCTTTAATAAGTACCTCAACAAAGACAAATAAAAAAGCCAATTTGCCTTGACTCAGCCTGCTGCCTTGGTCTTTGTAAAGCCTGAAAACATTGTGCTTGGCTTTGAGGCTATCCAGGAGGATGCTTACATGAAAAAGGACCCCATAATTTTCAAGGGTTATCTTAACTTTCAGAAGAAGTGGGTTGGCAAGAAGATGACTGCCAGGAGAGGAAAGAGAAGGACTACTTTTCCCTGGAACTATCAGAGTGCCTGTGTCAATATAAAATGTAGACAATCTCTAGCCTTGAGGTTTGACACAATAACCTGAAGACAAAGGTTGGTGCCAACCCCAAGTACAATAAATTCTCTCTAAAGCTGCTGGAGGAGCAAGCCCATAATTTCTCAAAGTTTCACAACCTGGCCAAACAAGTGGCCCAGAAAAAAAGAAGAGCAAGGATCAGGACTACCAGGAGGGGGTAAAAAAGGTAGTTAAGAAGAAATACAAGGTGGTAAGAATCAAAATAACCCTTGAGAATGTGGCCACTGCACTTGCTGGAGGATTTAATTGATTTCAATAAACTTTACTTTGCTTCACCTGAATATGTTTTACTTTTAAACTTTTAGTTTTTTAATTATTTTATATACTACTAATCTTTTTAAATATAAATGGTAAGTTTTAAGGTATTTTTTGATATAAACCTTTTAAAATATCTTATATTTTGTTAATTTTTAAAAGTAAAACATGTTATTTTTAGTCGTGCCTATAAAAAGAATAATAGTTGTTGAGGGTCTGGATGTACAAGCATTCTGGCTACTGCCAACCTACTCAACATCCAGCCATTGCCTGATTTAGTCCCTTTCCAATATACTGTTTGACATACCAAGAATGATAACCAAGCAATATCACCTGACCATCCAAGTATCCAGTGGCTCAAACCCATCTAGCACATGACCAACCCCTAGGTTTGATCCAACTAAATCCCTGCCACAGTCAAGTCTATATAAGTCTAAATTATTATCCAATAAAAATTCCTTCTCTTCTTTCCTAACTCTATATTTGAAGCTTCACCAAAAGGCGCTCCTTATCACTGGTAGCAGCTACAGTTTTTTGATCACGCCCATGAAAGAGAAAATGACTGACCAAAAAACACCCATCTTTGCTCACATACTCAACCAGGCCATATCCCAGGAGACCTGGAAAACATACTTTCACGCCCATAACATTGATGAGGATATACCTAGTGGATGCACCTTATTTGAGGGTCTGGTCATGCCCAAAGCATGTACCAAGATAGTTCAATACAGCTCTCTCTTCAGCCACAAACAAACGCAATACCACCTATCACAGGTGAAGTTACCAACACCAAATACATTGGTATCAACAAGTTCTTTGATAAAAAAAGAAAACATTATCAACTGGCTAGACCAAACAGCTGCCAAACTCTGCGCCAACCACATTCCCCACAAGAAATGGGTCCAGAAAGCCAGCAAGCGCCTGTACAAGGCAGCAGCTAACTGGTTTGCCACCTGGGTTGGCTCACAAACTGACAACCAGCTTGACAACTGGGAAGAGTTCAAAGCGGACATCACACACAATTTCTGTGTCACTAAATCCCTCCAAGACATTGCAATACAGCTCAGCAATCTTCCTCAGAAGACCACTATCACAGCTTACGCCAATGAATTCAAGAAAAACATCACAAGATCCAAAACCTAGTGCAGGCTGACAGCATACAAACCAGAGCATCATTCATCAACAGAATGAAACCCTCTGTTGCTGCCCTCATCTGCCCAGAGGCAAATACCTCCATGCCTGCGCTCATCGCAGAAGCCAAGCACACTGAAAAATACGCAAACATGGAATATGCTGCACACAACGGCAATTGCTCCTCAAGTGACATTGGCAGAGAAAAATCCAATGGCAATAAACGCCAAAATACCAAAAATAGCAACAGCAACTCCAATCTCAATAATGGCAATTGCAGTCAAAGCGCAAACTGCTCCTGTCCCAAGAAAGAGGACACTGCCAAAGTTAACAATGCTGAAGTAGCAACTTGCTATGAATCTGACCCCACATTCTCTGACCTCAAAGGTCTCAAAACAGAGGAACAGGGAAAAGAGGAGGGGGAAAAGGTTTAAGTGCCCCTGTCTCCCCCCAACTTGACAAGAAATTGTACCAAGGCATAAACTTTGCTACTTGCATTCCCCGTGTCCCACAGTCCTCCATTTTTATGCACTTAAAAATTAAGAATCACTCACAACTTCTTATCTATCCATGTACTTAAAAATTGCATACACATAAAATTTTATTCAACTCTGGTGCACAACACACCATGGTTAGCAAACTATTTGTAACCAAGTACAAAATACCAGTTGTCAAATCCAACTTCAAATACGCCAGAATGGCAGACAAATCAAAGGTTCTACTTGAAGGCAAAACAACTCCCTTCAGAATTGACCTTCAAGGCATACAAACGTCCATCAAAGAAATTGTCATGAACAACATAAACTACAATAATGTAGCAGGCATAGACTGGTTTGCCCAAGTGAACTCCAGTGTATGTTGGAAAAAAAACCATGACCATCAAACACAATGGAGTCAATTTCAATATCCTCAAAAACCAAATGACTCATTCTAAGAGACACAGTATTTGTCCAGGTCAAAAAATAAGATGAATCAGAACATCCAACCAAAGATAGTACCCTCCACATAATGAGGTACACTGAATTCAATAACATGCAAACAACCAAGATCCAATGCCCAGAACTTGTGGCACTCCTAAACAAATACACTCATGTATTCAAAGAGGAACTCACCAAGTTACCCCCCAAACAAGAGGTCAAACATGGCATCAACCTATGTAAAGCCATGCCCAAACATGCACCCCTCTACAGACTCTCCTTCATGGAGACCCAAACCCTCAAAACATACATTGAGGACAACTAAGCTAAAGGCTTCATCCTCCTGTCTGAATCCCCATGGGGGCAGCAGTATTCTTTGTAAAGAAAAAGGAAGGCACTTTGTGTCTAGTAACTGACTACAGAGCACTAAATGCAAGCACAGTAAAGAATAAATACCCTCTCTCACTTATAGAAGATCTGTTTGAAAGACTCTCAGGTGCCAAAGTTTTCTGAAAAATTAACCTCACCTCAGGGTACAACCAGGTTGAAGTAAAGGAAATGTACATACCAAAAACTGTGTTCTGTACACAATTTGGATCCTTTGAATGTAGAGTAATGAACTTTGGGATGACCAACGCTCCCGCAACAATTGTCATCATGATGAACCAAGTTTAATGGCCTCTCAAATACATTATGCTACCTTGATAATATCATCATATTCTTAAAAGCAAAAGAGGAACACCTCATGCATGTCCGCAAGACACTTGATTGACTTGCAAAGCAAAAACTTTACACAAAATAAAGTAAGTGCCAATTTATGGGGGAAAAACTCCTGTTCTTGGGCCACATTGTCTCTGACAGTGGCATCAAAGCAGATCCAGACAAAATTAAAGCCATAAATAACATGCAACACCCCACCTCCTTTAAACAAGTTAGATGCTTTTTTGGTATGGTAGCTTACCTAAGGAAATACATCAAAGACTGCAGAAAACCAACCTCACCAATCAATGACTTAACCAAGGGTAATGCCAAAAAGAAATTCATCTGGACTCCAGAATGTGACAAGAATTTGCAACTATTAAAACAAGCTTTGATCAAAGCACTAATCTTGCAATATCCTAACAATAACAGGTGCTATGAGCTTGAGTCAGATGCCAGCAACACCGCCATTGGCGCAGTCCTGTGCATCCACCAGCCAGGGCAGCAAGTCTTCCTGCCAGTATGTTATAAAAGAAGAAAAATGACAACACTGAGCAGAGATACCCAATACACAACAAGGAATTGCTAGCAATATATCACACATGCAATAAATGGAGATGTTACTTTGAAGGAAATTAAACGTCCAAGTACTAACTGACCATAAATCCTTAATCTATTTTAAACTCAGAACGCACTTGCACAGCAACAAGCCAAATGGATGTCCCTGCTAAAGCAGCTTAATTTGGACATCCAGTACAAAAAGGGGCAGAGCTGGTCATGGCTGATGCTCTCTCTAGACTATGTCAGCCTAGAGAGGATCATCCTGACCACCTGGACCCTGACTGGCCAAACCTATACAACACTGAGTATAAAACCAAAGGGAAAGACCCCTCAACACACCAACTGACCCACAATACATTAGTAAGGAACAAAAAGTATTTCCATGTATAAAATGGCACTGTATACCATTATTATTAATGACAAACATATTCTGTACATCCCACTTGCACAAAGAGTTGACACCATACTAAGACATCACTGCCTGCTAGGCCATACAAATGCTAAAAACCTATACCTCACACTAAAAGAGATAGTATGGTGGCCCAACCTCAAACAAGATATATTTGATGTTCTGAAAAAGTGCACAGTGTTCAAGAAATACACCAGCACAAAGGCTCCCCAGCCAAAGGTCAACCCAGTACCTGACCCTGAACCATTCAAGGTTTGAGGGCTAAACGTAGTGGGCCTCTTCCCAGAAACAAGAACAAACCAACATTTCTTAATTGTAGCCATTGACTTTGCCACACACTGGCCCATCTGCTGGGCAACAAAGGACCACAAAGCAGAAACTATCAACCGTTTTATTAACAAAGCAATCATAGCCAACTACGGCACACCAGACTACATCATAACTGATGGAGCAACCAAGTTATCAGGTCACATAGTAAATGACAACTTAAAGTCCAAAAACATTAAACACTCCACAACCTCTCCATACAGGCCACAGGCCAACGGTAGAGTGAAATTCCTCAACAGCAGCCTTATCAGGACCCTAGAGAAATTAATGGATGGCAAATCCAAAGACACATGGCCTCTATATGTGAAACATGCATTATTAGTATCCCGAGTCTGCACCAACCAGGGGACAGGCTATTCACTGTGTGAGTTAACCTACGGGTACAAACCAGAAATAATCAGCCGCAACAAACAGCCCTACATAAAGATCCCCTCAGGGAAACCTCCCACAGTAGAGCAAATACCAAACCTACAACACATCCGCCTCAAAACAAAAATAGCTGAAATGAAGAGGCTCAAGACACAAAAGGTAACCTCCACAGAGGAACCACTTCCCATCAATTCCCCTGTCTGGATTCTAGCTGGCAATAGAAAAAACTAGACTCAGTACACAGGGGACCAGGAAGAATCATCAAGTACAGACCAGACCAGAGCACCTATCTAGTAAAATCTCAAGTTTCCAAAACCCCTATTGTCAATAAATATCACAGAACGCGTCTCCGCCTCAGTAAAGGAGAACACTCAACCAGACTGGTTCCAACTAGCAAACAACTCCAGGAGCATCAGGCAGCAGTCATTAAGACAAAGCTCCTCCTGATGCACCAGTGTAACCCATTAAGGGGGGTGTCAAGGGTCTAGATGTACAAGCATTCTGGCTACCGTCAACCTACTTAACATCCAGCATCACCCAATTCAGTCTCTCTCCAATATACCATTTGACATACCAAGAATGATAACTAAGCAATATCACCTGGCTGTCCAAGTATCCATTGGCTCAAACCCATCTAGCATATGACTAACCCCTAGGTTTGATCCAACTAAATCCCTGCCACAGTCAAGTCTATATAAGTCTAAAGTATTATCCAATAAAATATACTTCTCTTCTTTCTTAATTTCATGTTTGAAGCTTCCCCAAAAGGCGCTCCTTATCAAAATTAATAATTTTAATAGATTTTTTTGTAGTGGTTATAATAACTTTTTTTTGTATCATTAAAATTAAATATTTTAAAAATAAAAATATTGTTGTAACTGTGCTGTTTTAGCAGAGTTACACAGGGAAAAATATTTAGAAGCTAGATAACAATTTTTATTGCAAGATAGTGATTATATAGCTATTGTGAATTAATGGATAGCAGGAGCATGATTGGTGATCACACAGCTGGATGGAAGAGGGTGTGGCTTGATCCTGATAATGAGTCAAGCGCCAAATCAAGGTATCCATTGTGAAGGATCATTATCTGTTCATGTTGATGGATTTGGCAATTTGAGTTGACTTCCTAGTCTGGCTTTGGGTGACCAGATAATTGGATTGTGGGTCACAAACCCGCTTGGTTGGAACCCTGCTGGTGGGTCAAGCCTGCGGTTTTTGACATTCCCCCTGGCTGAAGGTCGGCCCTCTCTGGGGGCAGGTTGTCAGGAGCCCGGGCGCTGTATTGAATCAGTTGTTGTTTGGTGGCAGGCAGGGCGGTCTCTCGTTGTTTTTGTCTTGCTTTGCAGGGTCATAGGCAATTGTGGTGTAAGGTCCTGTCTTGCTTGCGTTTCCCAAGCCCTTGCACAAGGTAAGTGTTATTGTTGTTTACCTTTAGAACAATTGCTGGCCCTAATTTTTTTGGTTGTAGTTTGCTTTTGTCAACATTCATGACCCAGACTTTGTCCCCAACTTCATGTCTCTGGCGGATGGGAACAAAGATCTTTTGTAAGCATTTTTTTCTTTGGCTGCTTGTTTGCTGTTGGCCTCTATTACTCGAGGATCTGAGCAAGGGGGGACTTGACTTGGAATTTCCAGTTTGGGTCCTGTCAATGCTTGAATGATATTTGGCTGTGTGCTGTATACCAGTTCAAATGGGCTTTTTCTGGTGGATCTGTTCACTTGGGTTTGGCACACAAGTAATGCAGTTGGTAGCTGCTTATACCAGTCTTCAGGTCTCCCGGCGGTGAGTTTGGCTAGGGCTTGCACAAGGTTACCATTAAGCCGCTCTATGTGTACATTGGCCTGTGAATGGTATGGTGTTGTGATGATGTGTTTGACCCCATTTTTGGTGAGGTACATGTTGGTGTCTTTGGAGGTCAATTCTTTGCTTTCATTGGTTATCAGAAGTTCTGACTTTCCAAACCTGCTGATTATATCCTTGCCAATGAATTGTCAGACGTTGTTACCGGTGTGTGTTTTCACCGCTTGGGCTACTGGCCACCTTGTAGCAAAATTGATGGCTGTGATGATGTATTTTTTGTTGCTGTGCTTTTTTGGCATGGGGCCCACAATGTCAAGAGCCCATACCCTGAACGGTAGTTGGGTTTGAACAGGGAGTACAGACTTAGGCGGGGTTTTGCTTTTGGCAAACTTTTTGCAGACCTCATACTGTTCTAGCACTTTCTGGACATTGCGGTATAAGGTTGGCCACCAGGCTTTATGTTTCAGGAATTTGTATAGATTTTGGCTTTTAGTATGTCCAAGATCCCTGTGATAGCAAAGAATGGTGTCAAATTGTTGATGTGTGGGGATGTAGGAAATGGTCGTGTCATCTGACATTTTTGTGTGAAGAGTTCCATATACATCAGCAAAGAGGTGTTCATTCTTGATGACCGTTTCTTTGGTGATATTGGTTGTGCCTGCAGGGACCCTTTGTCTTTTGTATGTAGCACTAGGAGAGGCCAGTCTGGGTCAAGCCCATTCTTTCTCCTAGAAGCGCGGACATACAGATGGGACAGGGCGTCTGCCATGGCAAGCTTGGCCCTGGGCTTATACTGGATGAGAATGTTAAACCTTTCTAAGATTTCCATCCACCGCGCTTGGCGGCGTGACAGGTTTGCTTGTGTCTTGAAGTAGATGAGAAACTTATGATTGGTTAGTGCTGTGAATTCTTCCTACTGTTCCAGGTAACAGCGCCATTTGACTAGGCAGTGTACAATGGCCAGCAGTTCTTTGTTGTGGATCAGGTTTGGCACTTGCTATCTGTCAGTTTGCGCAACTTGTAGGCTACAGGCAGGAAGTCACTGTCACTATTCTTAATTTGTAGTACTCCCCCAATGGATGCATCTGAAGCGTCAATTTTCATCTGGTACTCTCTGTCTTGTTTGGGTTATTGTAAGATGGGAGCTGTCGTGAGTTTTCCTTGAGACATCTAAAACAGAGGTCACGTTGGGGGGTCCATACAAACTTGGACTTGGCACCTGTTATGGCGGACAAGGGAGCAGTCAAGACGCCGCAGTCAGGAATGAAGTGTTGTACATAGGCCATCATTCCCAAGAAGGTGTGGAGTTCTGATTTGTCCTTGGGGGTGACATCTTGCAGATAGCTCTATCTTCTGACTGTTGGGTTTGATGCTATCTTTTGAGACTATGTGTCCCAAGAAGGGTAGTTTCTCCCAGAAGAACTGGCATTTGGAGGGCTTGGCCAACAGTTTGTGCCATGCCAGGTTCGCAAAGACTTCCTCCAGGTCTTTGTGATGCTGTTCCATCAAGGGTCTGTAGACAATAATATTGTCCAGGTACACTAGGGAAAGTTTGCCTATGTGTGGTGCAAACAATTTGTTCATGAAGGTTACAAAGGTGGATGGGGCATTGGTCATGCCAAAGTTGAGTACCACACATTTGTAGGAACTGTACTTGGTGCGGAAGGCTGTCTTGGGGATGTCTTCCTCCTTGATACAATTCTGATTGTAGCCTGCAGTTAGATCAATCTTGGAGAAGACAGTGGCTCCTCCCAAGGCGTCAAGGAGGTTGTCAATTAGTGGTAATGGGTAACAATTCTCAATGGTGGCTTTGTTTAAGGCGTGGTAGTCTGTGACCAGGCGTAAAGTACCATTCTTTTTAGCCACAAAGAATACGGCGGCCCCAAAGGGAGACTGTGAGGGGCAGATAAGTCCTTTTTCCAGTGCCTCCTTGAGATAGGCGCGCAGGGCGTTGTTCTTGTTTGGGGTCAGCCTGTAAATGGGGCGTGCCTTGAGTACAGCCCCCTTGAGTTAGATAGAGTGTTGGATGTGCTTCTCAGGGGGTAACCCAGGTAATGCTTCTTTAAAGATTTCTGGGTGACAGGCCACAATGTCGCAATATTGCGGCGTGGAGGTGTCCTGGTGGTATTTGAAGTGTATGATTTCATACTGGCAGGAGTCCCAGTCAATTGCTTTCATGTTTTCCTTATTGTCCAAAGTCTCAGTGATGCATACAAAGATGTGGTCTTATAGGAGTTGGTCTACAGAGTCCAGTTAGATTTGGTGATTGACACCTTCATGCTTGATGGTCAACACTGAGGTCACTCAGTCCATGTGAGGGTTGTTTTTCTGTAACCAGTCTAGCCCCAGTACAATGTCAAACTTAGGAAATTCAATGACGGGACCTTGGATGGTGGAGTGAAAGTTCTCAAGCATGACAGAGAAGGGGCAGTTTTCTTTGTCACAGCAATGTGGTGTTTATCAGCCAGGATCACGTTTTTAATCCGCAAAGGATTAGTGGCCAGCTTGAATTTATCCACAAAGCTGCTGTTGCTAAAGTTTGATCTGCGCCCAAGTCCAGGAGTGCTGAGCCTGTGTAACTGCAAAAGCAGAAAGGGTAAGACATCAATTTATTGGGATGTCTGGCAATGGTGTATAGTACTGGGTCTTCCGAGGGCACATGGATAATTGGGCATTGGTCCATGTCCTTGGGTCAGTATCCATTGTTGGGCAAGTCAGGAGTTGCGTCGGAAGAGCTTGGCTTGCTTAGTGCTCTCCTTGGGCTTTCCCCTCATCTTGGTTGCCTTGAGTGGTGGTGACACAGAAATGGGTACAATTTGACTGGCTGTTATTTCCATTCCCATTCCCATTTGAACCTGCGGGTTTGTGGTTGGTGTTACTCCCGTTACCTCCAGGGTGTGGTTGAGAGGAGCGCCCTCTTGGATGGGAGTCCTTGGGCCTTTCTTGTTTCCTAGTCTGTGCCTTGTGTAGAGCGTTGAATGTTTGTTCCGCTTTTTCTGCTTCACAGTACAGGCTTTGCAGGTTGGTAACCTGGTCCAGGTTCACATGTCTCATTGCGTGCAACTTGAGGACGTCATAGTACATGAGGTGTGTTGCTGGGGTGTCAAAGGCCATGTTGGATGGGGCACAGTAACAGAGTTCCTTGTAGGCGCAAGTGAGTTCTTTAACGGTGCCTGTCTGGGTCAGGTTCTTTACTTGGCGTATGATCATGAGCACTGTATCCTTAAGCATGAATCTTGCCAAGAAGTCCTGTTTGAAGGCGTCCCAGTTCTTGTCAGTGTGTTCTTTGTGCCACTTGTCACACCAGGTGACAGCGTCATGGGTCAAGCAAATGGAAATCTCCGCAATCCAGAATTGCTGTGGGCATTCCATCTGAGCCAGCTTGCTTTGGGTGTACTGAATTCATGAGGCAGCATTGTTGTCATTGGCCCCTGCAAAGAGCTCCAAGGCGGTGCTGCAAAGTCTTTGTGCAACATAGGCGGGCATGGTGGTTTTGTCAGCTGGTCATGGCATCAAGGAAGGTGCCTGAAAGAACCCTTGGGCGGACAGGCCGTTGAAGGCAGGTAGCAGGATCACTGTGTTTTGGTAGAGGACAAAACCATCAGGTATCTCAGTACCAGGGGTATACGGAGTCCAGTTGGGCGGGAGGCCAGACATAATTCTGTCAAGGATTTGTTGGCTGCAGCGTGTGCAGGCAACAGGCAGAATTTTTCAAGATAATGTAGGATGGAGAACCTACCTGTGCTACCAATGTTGTAACTGTGCTGTTTTAGCAGAGTTACATGGAGAAAACATTTAGAAGATAGATAATAATCTTTATTACAAGATAGTGATTATATAGCTATTGCAAATCAATGGATAGCAGGAACATGATTGGTGATCACACAGCTGGATGGAAGAGGGGGTGGCTTGATCCTGATAATGAGTCAAGCGCCAAATTTATGGTATCCACCGTGAAGGATCATCATCTGTTCATGTTGATGGATTTGGTAATTTGAGTTGACTTCCTAGTCTGGCTTTGGATGACCGGATAATTAGATTGCGGGTCACAAACCTGCTTGGTTGGAACCCTGCTGGCGGGTCAAGCCTGCGGTTTTGACAATATTTTTATAGTAAATAATGTTTTACACAGTAAATTAAGAAATAATTACTTATATCTCGTTATTCTAATCAATAATGATATGTTTTTATTGCATTTTTAGTTTTTTGGGGTCACTTTAGTATAAAATTTGTTGTCTCAATTATTTTTATATTAAAAAGTCAAGGATAAGGCTTACTGTTAATTAAAAAAATTGTCAATATCCATAAAATGAGTTTATTAAAAACAATTATTTGCACTTTAATTTGGTGTTATGGCCACTGTTGCCGTTAATTTTGTATCTTCTAAGTTTAAAAAAATCAAGTTAGCACCAAACCTTTACTATACCCAGTTTTATGAAACAGCTGGTATGGATCAAACTTGTGCCATTAGCACTTAATCTGCTTTGCCAATGAGTTTTTAAAAACTCCTCATTGCCTTGACTGCTGTTGTCCTAGAAAACAGGAGCTGCAACCTTCTAGTAGGCACCCAATTCTTACAAGAGTACAATGGGATTGTCAATTTTCAAGCTGAATACCCATCTCTCTTGGGTTATGAGGCTCTGTTGATCTTTAAAAATTCACCTTGTATCTCTGTCAAGCAACTCAATACTTGCACTTTAAAATGTACAATTGTTATTTTATCTCTCAAATACAGAAATCATTTCTTCAACATGTGTATTCCTCCTTTTTTCTGTCTTGCTATCAAAAGAATATCTTTAATAGATTCTGTGATCATTATTATTCCCTCTGACTTGCAAGTTATTATTGACTCATATGTACTTTAAAAGCTACCCAAGAATTCATTTCTGGACTTATGGTCTTCTGAATCCTAGGATGCAATGAACCTCAGATACACACTGAGACTTTAGTCAGAACTCTTAAGAATATTGTATTATTGATGTTACTCAGCTTAACTTCTCTCTTTATACATGTAGCTCAAGGGCATTTTTGAGATGTGGATGTGTATTAAATGCAGAACAGGCACTATCTCTATATTATTTTGGAAAGTTTATTGGTTTAAACTACCAGAAGAGTACCCCTAAGTCTGTTTACTATTTACTGATGTTGACTTCCTTCAGCTTTCACTCACTTAAAAAAAGAAATTCCTCAAGCTATGGAGCCAGTTTCAGCAAATATTTAACTATGACTATAACAACTACAGTATGACAAAGGACTACTTTATAAAAGCTATACTTCATTTTCCTCTTTTTTCTGTTCCAAGCCTTATCAGTGTAGTTGGGTAGAGAATGCTCAAGTATCTAAATAAGAAGCAAAGCAAATATTGAATTCTGGGCTATTAACTCTATCTTAAAGTCTCTGGGCCTCCCTTTTAAATCCTTAAAAAGAAAGGTTATGACAAAACATTTAGAGACTATAGCTGTTTTAACTCTCTTACTAAGAAGAATTTTTGTCCCTTGTATCCCATTATTGATGCTCTACGCCACTTAGTGGGGTCAAAGCTCTTGGCTAAAGGTCTAGTATCCTGGTACTAGCAGGTTAAATTATCTTCTGGGGACTATGAGAAAACTGCATTGATTACTTCTTAAGTCCTGTTTAAATCCAAAAAATTCCAGGGTCTCTGCAATACACCTGCCACCTTCCAGCAAGCCATGGACAACATTATTTGGTCCTCTAACTTTTCTGTTTATTAGTCTAGTTAAATAATTTTACAGTATTTATATTCACTTCCACTGATCACTTAGAGCATCTCTAAGCTGTATTCCAAAAGTTCTAAGAGAAGTTAGACTAAACATCAAACTCTTTGTGCATTTTTTAAAAGTGTCTGGAATTCTTGTGGCATAAGATCTTTCATACCAGAATTTGACCTACGAACTTCAAGGTAGGTGCTATTAACAAGATGTTATCTCTTACTAACCTCCACAAAGACCAAGTATTTCTGGGAATAATGGTTTATTATTGACAGCTCATTCATGATTTTCTGAGTTAAGTTAATATTTGGTCCAGTTACTTTAAAATGACCTCTTTGAGTGGACTAATAGTCAGCAGCAGCCCTTACAAGCTATCAAAACTAAATTTAATAAAACTTCAAATCTGGTTTATCCTGAATACAAAAAATATTTCATCTTTTAACTGACACCAGTAGGGTGACTGTAGGTGCTATTTTTAATTAATTTTATAAAAAAGGGGGAATTATCTTGTAGTTTACTTCTCTATAACTCTCAACAAAAACTAGAAAAATGATAGTGTTACAGATAAGAAATGCCTAGACTTCCTTCATGCTGGCAAAAAGATATGCCATTAAATTCATGGGACTTATTTCACTGTAGTTACACATCAAATTTTGCCTAAATTATTACAGAAACTTAAAGAGAATTAAGGATGTCTAGCCAGATGGACGTTGAGGCTATAAAAATATGACTTCAAAATGATACACAGTCTTAGAGTACAACATCAAAACACTGATAGGCTGTCTTGAATGCCTATCTTAGCCATATATTCTGCTAAAACTGTTAAACTCTATTAGTTGATTGTATACTCTGACTCTTAGCCTAAAGAAACAGAAAAAAACCTAGCCCTACAAGCTCTATCAAAAGACATTTTGCCCAAGATTTTCAACTATTTAAAAAATTCAAGAACCTCTACCTGCAATATGTCAGCCCAAGTATGCAAGTGGCAAATATTTTCCAAGAAAAAATTGACACTGGACATGACAATAGGGGTAGGACCTGTAATTAGCTGTGCATGAACTACTTTTTATATAACATTTATCTTATTGCTCTCAATGTTATAGCTTCTTTTTAAGTTTTCAGCTTCAGCATTCTTGCTTTTCACAGCACAAATTTAAACTTCTCCTATCTAATAATGCTTTCTATAATTTAAGCATTAACACTTTTTTTGTGCTATATTACCTAATGTCTGGCTGTCAATTTATTTTAACTGCCATAGTTCATTTTAGAAAATGGATAAAATCTTGTTCTACTAAGAGGATCACTTCAAAAACCACTGCAAACATTTTACTCTTAGATATTTTTACTATTATGAGTGTGCTGAGGTTTTCTTCCTGAAAGTGTCATAAACTTTAATGTTAGGCTAATAATCTCTATAGTATAATTCATAAAAATCTATTAATTTTTATCACATGCTACAATAATTTATAAAACAAGACAGTAAAAAGTGTCAATTTAACCTTGTTTTTATTATGAGAAAAATGATACTCTCTGATGCTACCAGCTGGAACATGCTACTTGCTAGTGCTCTCTATGCCTATAAATTAAGTTGCCATTGGATGACAAAATAATTCCATTTTTTCATGTTGTATGAGTGTAAGGCAGCCATTTTCTCAATCTTGTACTCTCTGATAAAACTTGATAAAACTACTAATCCTGATGTCAATTTAAAAGTCTTGATCAACAGAATTTTATATTAAACCATCACATACGCCTCAGTGTACAAGACTAAGAATTTAGAGCTATATTTTTGATGCATTTGAACTTCCCTTTCTGAGTTTCAAGTGAGGGGTTTAGTTCTCTACTAGCACAATTTATTGAAAGGTTAGACTCATAAGCTGAATTTCCTTTGAGTTGGTTCCTGTGAAGTCATCTTCAAGAAAAGAGTCAAGTATATTATCAAGCTGTTATTTCTAGGTCAAAATTTCTGCTGAATTCATGCTAAGTTCCCTTGCTAGTATCAACTATTTCTGTCCAATTTCAAGGCAAAGATGTTGTAAATAGTGATATCACACAATCTAACTATTAATTTAAAATTATGATGCCTGTAAAGATGTGTTGGGTTTTGTGTTTAAATTTAAGAATAGTCCCTTTTTCTTAAACCAGGCCTTAAAAATGTCCACCCATTTTGAATCATATCACAATATTATGCTGATTTCAGTACATTGTGATGAACTCTCACCCTTTCTGTTTTTCTAAAGAGTGATCAGTGCTATAAATAATCATATTATCCATTTTTAATACAAATAAATATATTCACATATGTGTTGGTTTAATTTACTTCAGCACGTTTTTTGTCAAAATAAAAACTCAAATTCTTTCACTTTCCAGAAAATTAAGATACACTTTCTTAATTTTCCCTGAAGACTAACCCTTGGCTAGTTTGAGCCTCAAATCTTTTTTAAGAAGGCTTCCTGCCTTGTCCTATTAGATTTCAAACCCAAGAAAAGAGCACAAGATATTGATGACAACTTTTAGGCCCAAGATTGACATTTAACTCAACCACAGACATCATTTAATTATTAATTCTTTCAGTTAGGGGACATCAATTTTAGTAATGCTGAAAAGAGAACTGCTGTGTATCATTAGTATGGTGATTTTTTAGAGACTTAAATTCAATTCTGTTAGCTTCCAACTAAAATTAAATTGATTTAGCACTTTTCAATTCTTACATTTAACTTTTAGAGTTATAATTTTAATTTTTTAGATCTGGTTTGCCTTGTAATTGTTTGAGTTTTGGGAAAGAAAACTCATTTGGATTTTTGATTGAAACACTACCCCACACTTCTTCAAGGTCAGAAGCTGATAGGGTAGAGCTATCAATGATTAGACTTCCTTGAATCTCCTTAAGCTTAGGTGCAGAGAAGGAGCTGGAGTCCAGGATCAAAGAATCTCCTCCAATCTTTTCAAGGTTGGGTGCTGATAAGGAGCTCAAGTTCTGGAGGATTATGCTTCCCAGAAAGCCATTAAGAATCTCTGCAGAAAAGATGCTTTTGTCTTTGACAGCTAGGCTTCCTTGTATCTTCTTAAGTTTGGGTGTAAGAAAGATACTGGAGTTCCAGATTATTACATCTCCTTGTATATTATCAAGGTTGGGTGCTGAATATATTTTTGAGTTATTAATGGAAATGTAGCCTTGGATCTCTGTAAGATTGGGTGCAAAAAAGAGGCCAACTTTTTGGATTATTAAACTTCCTTGTATCTCCTTGAGTTTAAGTACAGTGAAGAAGCTGAAGTCCAGGAGTGTTACACTTCCTTTGATCTCATTGAGATTTGTTGCAGAGAAGGAGCTGTAGTTCTGTACAATTATGCTTCCTTGAAAGTCATTGAGATTGTCTGCTGAGAAGTCACTTGAGTCCTGGATGATTACACTTCCTTGAATCTCCTTGAGTTTAGGTGTAAGGAAGTAACTGGAGTCCAAGGTTGTTATATTTCCTTGGAATCTCTCAAGGGTGGGTGCTGAAAAGAAGCTTAATCTCTGGATAATTATGTTTCCTTGAATTTCATAGAGATTGTCTGCATTGAATGAGCATACATCCTGGATGATTACATTTCCATATATCTCACTGAGTTTAGGTGCAGTAAAGATGATTGATTCTAGTATTGATATATCTCCATGAATCTTCTCAATGATGGGTACTGAAAATGAGCTTGAGTTCTGGAGTATTATACTTCCTTTAAAATCATCAAGAAACTCAGCAGAAAATGAGCTTATGTCCTTGATGATTACGTTTCCATGTATCTTCCTGAGTTTGGGTGCAGATAATACGCTGGAGTCTAGGATGATTATATCTCCTTGAATCTTGTCAAGTGTGAGTGATGAAAAATAGCTTGAGTTATGGATGGAAATAAAGCTGTGAATCTTTGTGAGGTTGGGTAATAAACAGGAGCTGGATTTTTGGATAGTTATACTTCCTTGTATATTACTGAGCTTGGGAGCAGAGAAGAAGCTTTTGTTCTTTATGATTATACTTCCCTCAACTCCACTGAGATTGCCTGCCAAGAACTCACCTGTGTCCTGGATGACCACACTTCCTTGTATCTCCTTGATTTTTGGTGCAAGTAAGAAGCTGTAGTCCAGGATTGTTACATTTCCTTTGATCTCTTTGAGTCTGATTGCAGAGAAGGAGCTTGAGTTCTGGATTGTTATATCTCCTTTGATACTCATGAGGTTGGGGGTAGAGAAGGATCCTGAGTTCTGGATAGCTATTTGTCCTCGATACTGATTGAGTTTAGGTAAATACACAGAGCTGGAGTTATTGATGATTATGTCTCCTTGGATCTTCTTGAGGTTACGGGTAGAGAAGGAGAAATTGAATGAGTTTGTAAGTATGAAGTTTCCAGTTATTTCAGTGAGCTTAGGTGCAGATAATGCACCTTTGTAGTTGGTGATGATCAAATCACCAGTGATAGTAGTTGCTTTATACAAGGTAATGTTTTCAACAGACTTTTGGTTGATTTCAATTGTTTTGAATTCTTTACAGGACGCATAGGATGTTAAGTTCATAGGAGTATACGGTTGCTTGCAATCAACTTCGCAGCGGTTATCGGTTTTGAAAGCAAGACCGTGGTCTTTAAATGCCTTGAAGTACTTTTCACAGAAATCATCCGAAGTAATAAAAGCCGTTCCGTTCCATAGCAGATTCTCGTTCAAGTTCAACTCGGTGGCATGGTTTATCTCCAGTCTCCCATACATCAATTTGGGTGCTGAAAATAGTTTAACTTTGTGTGACGCTATGGTTACTTCATCGGCAGTCTCCAGGTTGTTGAGTAGAATGCTTTGACCACCCGAATAATCACCAGTTATAATATCTAGTTTTCCTACACTTTGGATGTCCATGATTAAGTCATCCATTAAGTATCTAGCATATACTTCGTTTACATGCATTAGACTGGGAAAGGTAGGATAAAGGCGCTGATTGAATACCAGGGAATCAAGGCGTGTTACGTTGCTAAACTGTATCCTATTACGAACATCCCTGCCTAATACGACACGCTTGAGACGAGTTCCTGTGATCCCAGTGATGGTTTTAATTGACCCATAATACCACTCGAGCACGGAAGGCTCCGTAATGATCAATTCTTCCGCTTGAAAACCGAAAATCCTGATTTCTTCTGCCTTTATTTGCGAAAAGTCGTTATTTCTAGACTTTGCATCGTGATTAAGCACAAGACTCGACACTTTCAACGGCCATTTCAAGTTCGAAGGGAGCTCTCTATTAACGGAAAGTTCTCCAGCAACCTCCTGAAGCATGAACTCCATTGAAGAATCGCTTTTGTAATACTGATTAATGTCAATATCACCATTCCATTTTTCACAGCTCACGTCCACGTTAATAAGTTTAGTCAAAGCTTTAAACCCACATTCTAAAAATTAATATTTTCTTAAGAAACGTTACCTTCCAATGCGGAACAGCCAGCCAACAGTAAAAGCTTTCCTAGAAAACCACACACCTTCATAACTTCAAATTAAAGTACATTCCAAAGCTAAGGAAGTTTTATACTGAATCATTTCATTCCGGAATGCAAACGCTTATCAAGATTCATTTTCTTGATCCTACTAACACCAATATATGATAATCAGATTCTAATCTTCAACAGCTGATGTTTTAATCAGTAGACTAAATGAAATCATTCTCCTACTGACTATAATCTGATACTAAACCCAATCAGCATCAACCAAATTCAAGCCAAGCATTTAAGGTGCCACCCTCTTTAGATCATCGCAAACACTGAAACAAGTGGCTTAATTTCAAAGGTTTTGACACTCGTCTTGAGCAGTTGCAAACTTGTTCATATCATGCTTAATTCAAATTAACTATCAACATTTTTAATACCCTTATATTGTAATTGATTAGATAGCAAATTCTCTTCATACGAGATAACACTATATTTATATAAATAAACGTACAAGCACACGGTGTGCTAGCAATTAATATCAGTCGTTTAGATTATCTATAACGAAGAATGGATAAATTATTTCGACCCTTTAAGGGTCGCAAAGCTCCAGCCATTTCAGAAAGTAGGATCCACAAATAATGTAATCAAGTCTTCTAAACTAGTTGATGGTTGGCTTAATTTTGTGAGATCTTTCGATCCTGGGATGGAGCCGAGAAGGATCTCCGCTCTTCTATACTCCATCAAAAGTTGGATTCTCCAAATGAATCACTTCCTGATTCCTACAAGATCAGCAACCAGCTGACCATTTAGCCGACCTGCCCTTTTTTCGCAGTAGGACGCTATCTAATATCACATGATATATTCAATAACTCATCTACATCTATTTTGAGCTTCTCGCATTTTAAGGTTTGTTTGGTCGAAAGGTTAAAGCTAATATTCCAGTTATTAGCTCAGACATTTGAAGGTCTTATCTCTGCTATTTGTTCATTCCTGTGCATGAGCCCGTCCCTATATTAAATTAAATTCACCTTTACATGCTATTTTCACAACAATATCAATTATAAGATGGCTAAATGTCCAAGCTTGGAGATCCTCCTCTCAGCTTACAATTCCAATTGACATGCCAGATTAGTTTATAATTTAAAGGCGACAACTTTATCGGAATCGGTCTATGCGCGACTGAGAAACCTTTCCATCGAAATCACGAGCCCAATCTTCACTTAAAATTCCACTTCTTTCCTGCGATTAGCCAAATCAACCAATTATGTTAAGGAGGAGCTATAAATTCTAAAATGTAAATAATTGGTGCATCTAGGGAATTCGTGTTCCAGATAGGAAACTATGTATAGTTGGCTACAGATATGCCGGGGAATATTCAAAGAAAAATATTCCTAGCCATAGCTGCTTCAAAATCATACCTGTGCTATTGAGAACCTCGTGTATTTTTCATACCCAATAAACACTTTCCGTGAAGAAATGGGTGGAAACGGAATTCCAATAATGGTTTCATGACAACACCGACTTGAAATATTAATCAAAAATGGGGTTGAGCTCATTTGAGCAGCAGATAATTTCTAGGATGATCCAGAAAATTGCCACTTTGTAGGTAAAAGTTTTAGAAGTAAGAATCAGTTTTTACTTTCTGATCAGAATTTTTCTTAGATTCATTTATGGAGATGATAACTACTAAAGCAGATAATTATCTGATAGTCGTGCTAGTTTAATAGAATTAAACCATGACTTATAAGCCTAAAGGAAATGACATTTTTAACCACTCTTAATCTTTTTAATTCTATTATTGAACATAAAATGTGTCATAAATCAAGTTTGCTGAAGACTGGCAGGTGCACCTTTACCATGAGTAGTACTATTTTTGCCAAGTTATGTGTTCAGCCTAAACTTTTTAAGCTGTTTCTGTATATAATGTTCACATGAATGTTTTACAAAATTCTTCCCTATCTACTAGCTTGCTTGAGGGCATTGCTGTGGTACCATGTTTTCAGCAGAGCTGGGCCAAAGCATGGGGTGCCACCGGAAGCCTATTATACTTTTATATGCTTCTGGCCATTGTTTCAGTATGTTCTTGGCTTGATCCATGGCTCAATATCATAATGAAAGTTTTAAAGTTGCAACTGGAACTGGACAGTCACCGTGATTGTTTGGACAAGTTTCTTATATCAAAGTTCTTAGGTCAAAAGTGCAAAAATCAAAATTGGGGTCCCCAAAAGTGCAAAGATTGAAACATTATTTAGGGTGAAAAAGCCAAAAATATCAAAGTTCAAAAATTGATTTTACAGAAGTTGACCTCAAATCTAAAAATCATTGAGTTTTTAATATAAAGTTATAACCTTTAAAGCTTCCAATAGACCAAAAAAGACTTCAAGGAGTTCATTTCTGTAATAAAACTATAAATCATCAATAAAAAGGGGCTTAAGTTAGCTGTTCTTTAATATATACATTACTTTTAAAAGTGAAATTGCACTAGAAATTATATTTAAACTTATCCAATAAAATATAGAGTACAAAGCTAACCATAAACTACTTTATAAAAATATAGTTTTTTTAAAAAGATTAAATTCCATTATAGCTTATGTAAAGCTATATTAATACTTCAGTATACGCAAAATTAGTATTTTGCTAAAAGATACAGGCTGTAGAGTATATAATTCTGAGAAGTATAATAAATAAGATAAAGGGAAAAAATTAAGAAGATAATGATACTTTATTTGATCTGAGTTAAGAGTATTATATAGTATCACAAGAAGCCACATGTTGTCCATGTACATTATGGCGGTCTTGAGGCTTGTCCAAATAGTGTTCTGCTTAGGACTCAAAATGTGTTTGATCCCGTAATAGACAGGCAAATGATAAGAGTGGCACTGACTTAATGATTAGTAAGAAAAGCATTTGGTAAGTTAGCATGGAATTGCTTTCCCAAGAGGAAATAATCAAAATTGTTGCAACAAGGCTAAGATTTTAGCTATTGTGTTGAATATGATGTTATTTTAATTATAAACTATGATAGATTATTGCCTTAAAAAATATATTCCATGCATTACTTACCTATTAAAACTAAACTATACAATTCTATACTTAATAAAATACACAGGATTATATATTTTTTATAATAAATCACAACCTTCAGATCTATCAAGAAACTACCACTTGAATTCCATAAAATGAGTACTTGAATATTTTTATGTTAAAAACACTGTACTTCTACCAACAGATGATATAAATAGTTTAAATTTTTATAACAAATAGATAATAGTTTATAGAATTAACAGTGTATACATCTGTTTTTTCTCTAGTACATAAAGTAAAAAGATAAAATAGAAGATATGTGAGAATTAGAGAGAAGAGAAGAGAATAGAAAAAAAGAAAAAGTTTTTCTTCTTGGTATCAGATTTTATGTTATACAGTAGTTTTAAAAGCTATGACAACAAGCGAAAATTCTTCATATTTAAACAAAATGATTTCAGATTTAAACAAAATCCAAGTTGCGCAAGATTCAAGATTCAATTAATTTAAATATCTTTAGTTAATAAATGAACTGTCAAACAAAAAACAAAATTTCACTAACCCATTATACAAAATTAAAGCAAACATCAGGCGGTGTAGTTCAAACCACAAACAAAATGAACTGACACAACAAGTGAAACGGATGGATGCTATTCCGGAGTATATTATAATCCAATCAGGATTCATATGAGGCACCAACAGAAGGACTAAAGTGAAACAAAACTTGAGCAATCTAGAAGCAAGATTACACAAGCACAAAACAAAATGAACTCACACAAGATGTGTAGTATGAGCAGCCTAAAATAGAAATATAACAGTTTAACAGCCAATCAACAGCTATCCAATTTAGGACCAGAGGCATTTTATTATTTTCATGGCTCCAGATTTTTATGAAAAGGTTTTGAGAACCTTCCAAATATGGACTTGAGATTACAATAAAAATAATTTATTAAATTTTAAAACTTCTACTTTTAGTGATTTTATCCTAGGTTTTTTTACAATTGTTTTTACAAGCAATATTTTCAACTGCACCAGCAGCCAAGCCAGCAGCAGCCAAGCCAGCTTCAATGGAGGCAAGGCTCAGAACATGGAGGCACCTGTTTACACCCAAGCATGTGAGGCAGATAACAATAAAGCTGACCTGTTACTGTCCCCGACTCATATGGCTTTGACTTGTTTGAGAGTCAGTTAGCGTCTAGCTCTGCCCTTGCTCCCACACCCACCCCTGCACAAGCTGCCTGTCAACCAATCAATCAGGATGGCAACCTCAATCCAGAACAACTTCCTGCCACTGCCCAACCTGCCCCTCCCTCAGCCAATCAGGCTTCAGCTCTTGCTGCCCAGCGCCCCAAACGCAGAATAATCATTGCACAAATTCTTCAGAAAATTGTGGCACTCAACCTGCAGGATCTGTCCTGGGATCAGATAGCCAGCCAATTACAATTCACCTGGGCTACTGTCATGCAGGAATTCAACAACAAGATGAATAAGAGAAATCTTATTGGGACAGCCAAGAAGCCAAAGAAGGCCACAGAGTCCCAGATCAATGAGGCATACCCACTAATGCTTGACCTCCTCTAGTGGGACCCCAAGCTTCCCTTGACCCAGGTCCGGAAGCAACTTGCGCACCATGGCATTTGGGTGTCTGAGCGCATGGTGCAGCTCTGGATGCATGAAAAGGTGTCTTCAATTAGGGTTCTTACAAATTTTGCCCCCAACCAATGGGATGGCGCTAAGGATTCCCCATATGACACTGCAATTGAATCAACCCTGGTCAGATGCTTAACAAGTCTAACAGATGACATCATGTTTGTCTTGTACTCTTTATCAATTGCATTTAACTATTTTGGTGAGAAAGAAAAAGCCGCCACTAAGAATGGAAGGAAGAAGGTCAAGAAGGGGACATTTATTGGTGCATTTCTGGCTGTTTCAGCCAAGGGTTTTGTCTACTATCAGACAAACCCTGATTTCATCAATGGGTACTCATACGGCCACATCCTCAGTGAATTGCTTGACTCCTTAAATGGCTCAAATTCCAAACACCGGGTTTTCTTGAGCCACCAGATGGAGGAAAGCTCCACCGCCCTTAAGGCCATCCAGGAATGCGGGCACCAGGCCTCTGTGTACCCAGATGGTCATGCCAACATCCATCTAGCTGATGTGGTGTTCTTTAATATTGGAATTACACTACAGGAGTGCCGCCCTCAGGCTTTCATCAATCTTTATCTTGGGGTCCTTGATCACTATTTTCTCTTTGGTCACCAAATGACGGCTGACTTGTTTGCGCAAATGGTTTTTCATATGAACATGGGTAACCAATCATGCAAGGATAATTGCCTTCCACCTCGGGTGTCGTGTTCTGAGGCGCGGCACAGATACACAACAGGGAATCCTAACCTTAGGATTGGATTTGTACTAAGTCTCAGTTAGATGACAGGGAAGGCAAATGTGTTTACCTTGCGGCCCTGGATGAATATTCTCTACTAGGCGTGGCTAGAAAGAGGCGCAGAAGTACAGAAGACACAAAGACAAAATTGTGAATAGAACTTAAATTTATTGGTAAAATAGGAAATGGATTATATAGTGGTTAGGAATACCACAAAACACTACCAGGACGGTAGGATCACTTGCCACAAGCATGAGTGGAGCAAGTGAGTTGCACAGAGTCAGGAAACCAGACAATCATATTTCCTGATGCAGAAACTAGTTCATTTTGAGGGTCAAAAGCAAAAGTAAGAGATTTGTCTTTGAAATGGCCCACTAAAGGCAAAATCAAAACATGGTAAATGCTGTTATTCACAACAAGTTTCTTTCATTTTAAAATTTAATAAAATATTAAATAAATTTCAATTAAGTTACTCCCTAATTTTATTTTTTGCTTTTAACTGAATATGGATATTTAATTAGAGTTTTTCCCACCCAATATCCCAATTATAGATTTTTTATTTTTTAATTAGTTGTTTTTGGTTTTACAACGCCCATTTTAGAATACTCAAAAAAATCTACCCATTTTCCTAGATTTTACTGCCAAATTCAAACACCCAACACAATATTTTTAAAATTTATGTTTCAGATCTTGTGTCTTGTTTTAGATACCTTGGTATCATTCTTGATTAAAATCCATTGCACACACTGAGTGAGTGATTTTGTTTACATAGTGAGTTGCTATTGTGTTTTGTTTTTGGATTGAGTTTTGACACACCACTCTTGGGTGTATTTTGTCACTGATTTACATAGTAAACATATGTACACCAAAAATTAACTCACACCATTTTGTTTGTGAATCAATGTATTTCAGATTGTATTTTGAATAGTTTTGCTTTGCGTGTGAGCCCCTTGTTGCTGTGTTGACTCATTTTGCCCATTAACGCCAATAAACCCTGTTAACAGAGTGTATATTTTTACCTGAAAGTTGGATTTTACTCGAATCTGAAATAATTTTGTATAAAATGAAGTATTTTTGGTTGTTGCCATAGCTTTTAAAACTACTTTATAAAGCTCCAAAGCCAACACATCCCAAAATTTTAAACTTTTTATATTAAAATTTGGCCATATGTTAATAATCTATTGTCAAGGGTCTGGATGTACAAGCATTCTGGCTACCGCCAACTTACTTAACATCCAGTCATTACCTGATTCGGTGCCTTTCTAATATACAGTTCAATATACCAAGAATGGAAACCAAGCAATATCATATGACAATCCAAGTATCCAGTGGCTTAAACCTATTCTTCATATGACCAACCCCAAGGTTTGATCAAATTAAATCTCTGCCACAGCCAAAGCTATATAAGTCTAAAATTTTATCCAATAGGCTTTCTTTTCTTCTTTCCTAATTCTATATTTGAAGCTTCCCCAAAAGCCGCTCCTTATCACTGGTAGCAGCTACGGTTTTTCAACCACACCCATGAAAGAGAAAATGACTGACCAAAACCTGCCCACCTTTTCTCACATACTCAACCAGGCCACATTCCAGGAGACCTGGAAAAATTTTCTGTGCCCACAACATCAACAAGGATATACCTAGTGGATCCACCATATTTAAGGGTCTGGTCATGCCCAAAGCATGCACCAAGATAATTCAATACAGTCACTCTCTTCAACCACAAACAAACGCATAACCACCTATCACATATGAAGTTACCAACACCAAATACATTGGTATCAACAAGTTCTTTGATAAAAAAAAGAAAACATTATCAACTGGCTAGACCACACAGCTGCCAAACTCCGCACCAACCACATTCCCCACAAGAAATGGGTCCAGAAAGCCAGCAAGCGCCTGTACAAGGCCGCAGCTAACTGGTTTGCCACTTGGGTTAGCTCACAAACTGACAACCAGCTTGACAACTGGGAAGAGTTCAAAGCGGACGTCACACACAATTTCTGCGTCACCAAATCCCTCCAAGGCATTGCAATACAGCTCACCAATCTTCCTCAGAAGACCACTATCACAGCTTATGCCAATGAATTCAAGAAAATACACCGCAAAATCCAGAACCCAGTGCAAGCTGACAACATACATACCATAGCCTCATTCATCAACAGAATAAAACCCTCTGTTGCTGTCCTCATCTGTCCAGAGGCTAATCCTCTATGCCCATTCTTACTGCAGAAGCCAAGCGCACTGAAAAACACACAAACATGGAATATGCTGCACACAACGGTAATTGCTCCTCAAGTGACATTGGCAGAGAAAAATCCAATGGCAATGCACGTCAAAATACCAAACATAGCAACAGCAACTCCAATCTCAATAATGGCAATTGCAGTCAAAGCGCAAACCGCTCCCGTCCCAAGGAAGAGGACACTGCCAAAGTTAACAATGCTGAAGTAGCAACTTGCTATGAATCTGACCCCACATTCTCTGACCTCAAAGGTCTCAAAACAGAGGAACAGGGAAAAGAGGAGGAAGAAAAGGCTTAAGTGCCCCTGTCTCCCCCCAACTTGACAAGAAAATGTACCAAGGCACAAGCTTTGCTGTTTGCATCCCATGTGTCCTGCAATCCTCCATTTTTATGAATGTAAAAATTAAAGATTGCTTGAAACTTCTTGTCTACCCATGCACTTATAAATCTCATACACATAAAATTCTGTTTTACTATGGTGTACAACACACTATGATTAGCAAACCATTTTTAACCAAATACAAAATACCAGTTGTCAAATCCAACTTCAAATACACCAGAATGGCAGAAAAATCAAAGGTTCTACTTGAAGGCAAAAAACTCCCTTCAGAATTGACCTTCAAGGCATACAAACGTCCATCAAAGGAATTGTCATGAACAGCATAAACTACAATATTATAGCAGGCATGGGCTGGTTTGCCCAAGTGAACCCCAGTGTATGTTGGAAAACAAAAACTATGACCATCAAACACAACAGAGTCAATTTTAATATCCTCAGAGAACTCAATGACCTCATTCTAAGAGACACAGTATTTGTTCAGGTCATAAACCAAGACAACTCATAACGCCTAACCAAAGATAGTACCCTCCACAAAATGAGGTACATCAAATTCAATGATATACAAAGAACAAAAATCCAATGCCCACAACTTGTGGCACTCCTAAATGAATACACTCATGTATTCAAGGAAGAACTCACAGAGTTACCCCCTAAACAAGAGGTCAAACATGACATCAACCTATTTAAAGCCATGTCTAAACCTTCACCCCTCTACAGACTCTCTCTCATGCAGACTAAGAAGCCCTCAAGACTCATATTGAGGACAATCTAGCCAAGGGATTCATTTGCCTGTCTGAATCCCCACGGGGGGAGCAGTGTTCTTTGTAAAGAAAAAGGAAGGCACTCTGCGTCTAGTAACTGACTACAGAGCACTAAATGCAAGCACAGTAAAGTATAAATATCCCCTGCCACTCATAGAGGATCTGTTTGCAAGACTCTCAGGAGCCCAATCTTTCTCCAAAATTGACCTCACGCCAGGTTACAACCAGTTTGAAGTAAAGGAAAAGGACATACCAAAAACTGTGTTCTGTACACAATTTGGATCCTTTGAATGTAGAGTAATTAACTTTAGGATGACCAACGCTCCTGCAATGTTTGTCACCATGATGAACCAAGTTTAATGGCCTCTCAAATACATTATGCTATCTTGACAATATCATCATATTCCCAAAAAAGAGGAGCACCTCACACATGTCTGTGAGACACTTGATTGACTCGCAAAGCACAAACTTTATGCAAAACCAAGTAAGTGTCAATTTATGGAAATGAACTCCTGTTCTTGGGCCAAATTGTCTCTGAAGGTGTCATAAATAAGATCCAGACAAAATTAAAAGCCATAAATAGCATGCAACACCCCACCTCTGTTAAACAAGTTAGATGCTTTCTTGGAATGGTAGCTTATCTAAGGAAATACATCAAAGACTTCAGAAAACTCACCACTTCAATCAATGACTTAACCAAGGGTAATGCCAAAAAGAAATCCATCTGGACACCAGAATTTGACAAGAATTTCCAACTATTAAAACAAGCTTTTATTGAAGTACCAATCTTGCAATACCCTAACAACAACAGGTGCTACAAGCTTGATTCAGATGCCAGTGACACCGCCATTGGCGCAGTCCTGCGCATCTGCCAGCCAGGGCAGCAAGACTTCCTACCAGTATGTTAAAAAAGAAGAAAAATGACAACACTGAGCAGAGTTACCCAATACACAACAAGGAATTGCTAGCAATATATCACACATGCAAGAAATTGAGATGTTACTTTGAAGGAAATTAAATGTCCAAGTACTAACTGACCATAAATCCTTAATCTATTTTAAAACTCAGAACACACTTGCACAGCTACAAGCCAAATGGATGTCCCTGCTAGAGCAGCTCAATTTGGACATCCAGTAAAAAAGGGGCAGAGCTGGTCATGGCTGATGCTCTCTCTAGACTATGTCAGCCTAGAGAGGATCATCCTGACCACCTGGACCCTGACTTGTCAAACCTATACAACACTTAGTATAAAACCAAAGGGAAAGACCCCTCAACACACCAACTGACCCACAATACATTAGTAAGGAACAAAAAGTATTTCCATGTATCAAATGGCACTGTATACCAAATTATTAATGCCAAACATATCCCGTACATCCCACTTGCACAAAGAGTTGTCACCATATTAAGACATCACCGCCTACTAGGACATACAAAGGATAACAACATATACCTCACATTAAAAGAGATAGTATGGTGGCCCAATCTCAAACAAGATATAGTTGATGTTCTGAAAAAGTGAACAGTGTGCAAGAAATACACCAGCACAAAGGCTCCCCAGCCAAAGGTCAACCCAGTACCTGACCCTGAACCATTCAAGGTTTGAGGGCTAAACGTAGTGGGCCTCTTCCCAGAAACAAGAACAAACCAACATTTCTTAATTGTAGCCATTGACTTTGCCACATGCTGGCCATCTGCTGGGCAACAAAGGACCATAAAGCAGAAACAATAAACTGATTTATTAATAAAGCAATCATAACCAACTACGGCACCCCAGACTACATCATAACTGATGGAGCAACCAAGTTATCAGGTCACATAGTAAGCAAAAATCTAAAATTCAAAAACATTAAGCATTCCACAACCTTTCCCTACAGTCCAAAGGCCAACAGCAGATTTGAACGCCTAAACAGCAGTCTTATCAGGACCCTAGAGAAAATAATGGATGGCAAAGCCAAAGACGCATGGCCACTATACATGAAACATGCATTACTTGTATCCCGGGTCCACACCAATCAAGGTACAGACTATTCCCCATTTGAACTAACCTACATATACAAACCAGAAATAATTACCTGCAACAAGCAGCCATACATAAAGATCCCCCAGGGAAACCCCCCCCACATTAGAACAAGTACCAAATCTACAATACATATGCCTCAAAGCTAAACTAGCAGAAATAAAAAGACTTAAAACACAAAAGGTAACCTCCACATAGGAAACACTTTCCAATGACTACCCCGTCTGGGTCCTAGCTGGCAACAGAAAGAAACTAGACTCAGAACACAGAGGACCAGGAAGAATCATCAAGTACAGACCAGACCGGAACACCTATCTAGTAAAATTCCAAGGTACCAAAACCCCTATTGTCAAGAAATATCACAGAACTTGTCTCTGTCTTAGCAAAGGAGAACACTCAACCAGACTGGTACCAACTATTAAACAGCTCCAGGAGCATCAGGCAACAGCCGTTAAAAAAAAGCCCCCTCCTGATGTACCAGAGTAACCCCTTAAGGGGGGTGTCAAGGGTCTGGATGGACAAGCATTCTGGCTACTGCCAACTTACTTAACATCCAGTCATTGCCCAATTTGGTGCCCTTCCAATATATAGTTCAACATACCAAGAATGGCAACCAAGCAATATCACATGACAATCCAAGTATCCAGTGGCTTAAACCCATTCTTCACATGACCAACCCCTAGGTTTGATCCAACTAAATCTCTGCCACAGCCAAATATATATAAGTCTAAAATTTTATCCAATAAAACTTACTTCTCTTCTTTCCTAATTCTATATTTGAAGCTTCCCCAAAAGGCGCTCCTTAACACTATATGCTAAAACTAAATTATAAATTATTTTTTAGGAGAAAAAATATTTATTAAAATAGAAAATTGATCAGGCTTTAGCTTCAAGAGCCTTGATAATGCTTTTAGATGGGAAAGGTGATCTTATTTGCTTATATTAGGCTAAACCTCCTTAGTAACAGTGGCAAACTTGACCTACTGATAAGATGCTTAGAGTTAACAGCCTTGCTCTTGATGACTTGGGGGTAAAGATGGTCCTCATGGACATGCTAAATCTTCATCTTGCTGATGATAACATTGACCTGGGGGTTTTCACCTCAACTAAGAAGGAAATGTTATTTTAAAACCCTTCAAATGAAGATAAGTCTTAGTGATCCTTCTTTAACCTGCCTATAGCAGTTCCAGTTGATGAAATTATCACCCTTGTAGATTCAGCGCTGCCTTGAAGCATACTAACCCACTGATGCTCAAAATACTGGATAAAGAGAGAAAATGCTTTCTGGTGGTTAATAATGTACTTTTCCTTGAGAATCATGTTGAGGTCTGAATTTTCCATCAGGTTCTTATGCAGATCCTGTTGATAATAAGAGAAACAGCCTTGGGGCTTGCTCTTAAAGTCTTTGATGAAGACATTAGCTTGAGCTGCCTCAAAACCAGCCTTTAAATTGGTATGATATGGAAGGGACTCTTTGCCTTTTGGATTTGGTCTGTTGCTCTTGGGTGGCCTCTGAATTAAACTTCTTATTTTTGTGGTCCCTCTTCTCAGTTGACTCATCATCAAGTGTGAGCAAGATGGCATCCAGCTTTCTTAGAAGATGGTAAGATTGAGTATATAAGTATAATCTGTTTTATCAGAGAGGAAGAAAAAGGCAAGGGGAGCATTATATGTGTTTACTTGATCATTGATAGTCCAAATCTAATAAAATAGCTTTGGCAAGATGCAAATGTCTTATCTGCAAACCAGGTGTCACATTTGAGGAGGCATGTGAGAGCCTCCTGAGTTGCCAAAAAATATATATGGTTTTCTTCCTTTGGCTGTTATCATGCAGTAAAAAAGAACTTTTCAAGAATATAGGTTTCTAGTTGTCTGTGAGCACAAGTTCACAAATTGTTTTGGTTCTTATACCAAGATTTGCCTCAAATAAAGTGTTGCTCAGTCACATACTATTGGAGTTTGGGTTTCTCTCCAACTTCTTTCTCTGATTTTTATTTAGATGTATGAGTGCATGAGTGACCATCTCAGATAAAGTCATATGCTTGTTAAAGAAAATAGAATGGCTCAGATACCAGCACACAAGATAGTAAATAATCTCATCAGATCCCAAACAGGTTGATCATTGGTGAGCTCCTTGACTTAGGTAAAGTGTATAGTGGTTAATCTTGTAGGGCATCAAAGACTATTATACTGGTAGTGATGATGAACCATATTCTTCATCTGATTATTGAAAATGAATATGAATTAATCTTTGAAAAATCCAGCACCCCTTCCAAGTCATGATAGTAAAGTATTCTGGAAAGATGTCTGGGACTTTTAATTACCCAATTTCATTGCAGATATTAGTGGCTGTAAGCAAGTACCACTCTAGGATGAGATTATGCTCTGAGGCAGCTGAGCCATGCTCAACAGAGTTTTGATCATAGCCTTGTTTATGCTCATCTTCATTATTTGAGTGAAACAGCTATTATTGTCTATCAGAAGATGAATGCACTAAGAGAGAGTGGGGAGGGTGATGCTATCAGCCTTAGGCTTAGAGAAAGGGGTGGGGGGCTTGATAGGTGTTTTTAAGACACTGTTTCTTGGTGGTAGTCTTGGCCTTTCTGGCCTTGGTGGGGTTTGAAACTGTCCTTGGTGACCTTGGTGTTGGATTTCTTGATGGACTTGGGAGGCATCTAAGGGTAAATTAGTATCAGAAAAAATCAAATTAGGGGTCAATTTTTAAATTAAAAACAGGAATTGTTGCAATATAAAATTATAAAATATTTCTATATTATTTTTAAGAAAGTCTCATAATATCTAATATCAAAAAAAATTTAATCTTATATTTAAAATATTTTTTAGGGTAGCAAAAGTATGCAAGAATTTAAGTTTTTTGCTGCAGATGTGTTTTTAGATGCCATATTCAAGATACAGTTTTTGAGATGCCTTGGGGAAAAATAGTGATTTTACACTTTTTTATTTAAATTAATATATTCACAGAAGAGTCATTACACCCAGGCCAAATATTAAAACTTAAATTGCTCAAAAAGTAGCTTATACAACCGGGCTTAAAAAGTACCCAGAGTTTAGAGGAGGTCAAAAATATATATTGCAAATTTTCAGTGAATTTCTTACATTTTTTGCTTAAGTGGGTTTAGACGTGAAATTGTACTTTTGAAAAGTGGAAAGCAAGAATTGCAATAGCAGAATCAGTATAGCATAGTGTGGCGTCATATGACATTTCTCCTTATTTTCTCTTATCCATTGTATGCATCAAATCTATTAGATGATATGAACCCCAGTGGAATTTGAAGTGACATGAATTGAAATAGTGTAATCACCTCCTTTCATATTGAAAACACCATTAAAATTTTTTATTATAAAACTCTTATCAATTTATCCATGTATAAAAAGCTATAAATTACATTTAGCAAAAATGGATTTTTTACCAAGTAATGACAATCGCTAGTAGGAGTATAATAGTGGCGTTGTTTTAAGTTGTTCTTAGTATAAGTGTCTTGGAATAATACTATATGAACATCTTCTGATTGTATATAACAGGCTTTGATTGGTAGGACACCCATTTTGAAAACAGGACTTCAATTTACACCATCTTGAATTTAATTTGAGATGTCATTTTTTGCATTAGTGATTTTTAATCACAAAAAATAGAAATAAACAATAAACTAGTTAAAATTTACATGTACCTTTCTAATGTGGTATTTGAATTTTTGCCATCTCAATTCCATCACTTTGAGTCAGAATAATTAAATCTTATTTTGCTACTTTATTTACATATGAAATCACTTAGTATGGGGCATGTTTATGCCATCTTGACTTAACATTATTTTGAATCACACTATTTATCTTTAACTAAAATAAGCTTATACCTTACTAAAATAAAGCCTGTTGTATAGTGCCAGAAGATTTATCTATAGTATTAATCTAAGACACTTATAATAAGAACAGCCTAAAAAGACTCCACTATGATATTTCTTCTAGTGATTGTCATTGCCTGGTAAAAAAACCAGTTTTGCTATATGTAATTTACAACTTTATTAGACATGGATATCTTGATAAGGGATCTCTTAATAAAATATTTTAATAGTGATTTTGATATGGAAGGGGGTGATTATGCTATTTCAATTTACGTCACTTTGAATTCCACCAAGTTCCATATCACCCAATTGATTTGATGCACACAATGGATAGGGGAAAATAAGGGGAAATTACATATGATGCCAGACTACGCTATATTGATTCCCCCACTGCAATTCTTGCTTTCCGCTTTTCAAAAGTACAAATTGACTTTAAAAACCAAATTAATAAAAAATAAGAAATTCATTGAAAATTTGCAATATATATTTTTGACCTCCTCTAAACTCTGGGTACTTTTTAAGCTCAGTTGTATAAGGTTGTTTTTGTGAAATTCAAGTTTTACTCTTTATCCTGGTTGAGGTAGCTCCACTGTAAATTTGTTAATTTAATATAAAATATGGTCATAAACACTATGTTTTTGAGCTACAGCACCTCAATTACGTCACTTCAAAAACACCATTTTGACTGCAAGGCTTCAGTCAAAACTCAAAGTTTTGCCTACTTGCATTACTATTAAGATTTTTATTTTTACAAACCAAAAAACATTATAATTTTTTATATATTATATATTTTAGGCTTTATCTAAAATTACAAAAAAAAGAAATTACTATTTTTATATTAAAAACATTTTCTATTTCTCTTTAAAAACAACCCCCAAATTTCCCATATTTTGATAATAATTCACTTTTAGATGCCTCCCAAGCCTACCACTAAAGCTGCGCCCAAGCCATCTAAGGCCTCCAGTAAAAGTCACTCCTCTCAAGGCCAAGAAGGCCAAAACTACCCCTAAAAAGCAGCCTGCTAAGGGTAAAGCTCCCCCAAGGCACCCACGCCTTCCCCTGAACCCCGGAGGAAAAGCCCAACCCCTCCCCACTCTCCTTTTGTTTACTCCCCTTAATATCCTCAGGAAAAGTTATTCAACTTTAACTGCCACTCTGATCCCACCTCAGAGTCTGAAGAGAAAGAGGAAGAGAAAGAGGAGCCTGGTGCTCCTGCAGATGAGCAAATTGAGCTCTGGAATCTATGCAAAATCCACAATATATGCAATTAAAATGGCACCTTTGCTGTGCCCACCACAAGCCCAGTCAACTGCCCCATAATATCTAAGAAAGGGGGTTCCAGCTTTGTTTACAAGGGCTACAGCTTCAGCTGTAATGATGAAAAAACCAATCTGCCAACCTCACTATAAATGTGATAATGTTGGCTGCCCTACAAGGCTCTTTATATACAGGCTCACTAGATTCAAGGCCCTGACTACTGGGACTGACTGTGACAAGCCTTTTGATCCCTTGTACTAACTGATCCGCTGGTTTCTTTGCCAGGTCATCCCAACCACCAAAGATCAAACCACCACTGAGGTAGTTAATGATGTCCTTCTAAATCCCATTAACTCACATCTTGCTGCTGTTGGTGGCGCCACTAAATTGCAGAGATACCTCACCAATTAGAGGTATGCTCTGAGCACTGAAGGCGTCAGTGCTTCATCAATTGATCAATTGATCCTTACTGAAGAAAAAAAACTATCTTGTCATTAGCAGAAATTATTTCTCTACAATAATGGCCAACATGCTCCTGAGCAAATTATTTGATTTTCCACCTCACAGGATATGCACAACCTGTTGAAATGCAAAAAAACAACTTGCAGATGGAACTTTCTGCACCTGCCCAAAGCTATTTAGCCAGCTTTGAAACATCCATAGACGGGTTGGAAATCTAGTTCTTCCCCCAGTCTTCTTTTTCCTTCCCAACAAGAAGCAGGAAACATATGTCTGGGCACTCACAATTTTAAAGGCCAAACTTGATGAAATCCTCCCAACTATCAAAGAGGAGCCCAAGGAGACTAGAGGGCACAAGAAGAAATCCATCTCCCAAGAAGAAGACACTCCCACCCCAATCAAGAAAAAGCCAGAAAGCCTTCCTTACCATGAATATCTGGTAGTGAATTTTGAACAGGCTCAGGAAAATGCCTTTATTTGAGTCTTCAAGAGCTCCCCTCAGGGATGCTACTTTCACTTCCAGCAGGCACTCTGCTGCTGCCTCCAAAAGTGCTCTGATCTCTATGAGCTGATCAACTCTAAAGGCACTAAAGAAGCCAAGGACGTGTTTAACAACTTTTTTCCCTTGCCCTTGTTAGAAAGGAAGAAATCAATGCCTTTTATGACGCCCTCCTCTGCCATGCTTATATCATTGTTAACCAGGCAGCCTTTGCTCCGTTATTGAGTATTTTGATACTCAATTGATTGGAATATTTCAAGGAGCACACCACATCAGAAAAGGTAGTGACTCAATCCAGTGAAACTTCTATAAGCTGGTAAAAGATGGTTTGATCAAGACCATCTCTTCCTTTGAAGGGTGGCATAGCCAATTTGCAACAAGAGTCCGGGTTCAGAAGCCCAAATTCAACAAAACAATGGTGCATTTAAAACCCCAGTAAGCCATCTCTGCCTGGTCCTTCAAGTCTGGCATGAAGTCCAAGGGCAACCCCCAAGCAGAATAAGTCAGTTAAAAATATACTGAAATCAGCAAGGTGGTCCTTGCCTACTATCCCAAGGATAGAAAGCTTGAGCATCTCCAATCTATCTCAGTTGCTTTTTCTACCAATATTTGAGCCATTTTCCAATAAACACCACTCTCTCTTCTCTCTTCTTTCCTTTACTTTATCATTATTTTAATTTTTATTTAGTATTTGGTACAAGTATCTGCTTATTTTAAAGTATAGATCATAGTTATAATATATGAATTGGTTGTTTTTTGGAATATTTTGACTTTTGTGCTTTACACAGCCTTGTTGCTACTAATTGAACACATTTTTGTATTGCAGATTTAGAATTCTGAGTTTTTTTAAGCCTAGGATTTCTTTTTAAATTTTATTCTTTGAGGATTTTTGGTTATTTTTGGAGTTCAAAAAAATCTAAAAAATTAAAACCTGTTTTTCTTAGTCACAATGCCATAAATTAAAATGTTGTTTTTACTATGAATTTGAAATAGAAAAAATTTGAGATGGTATATTTCAAAATAACATTTTTTGAGATGCTGTTTTTGAAATGATGTGTCCTACCCTTTTATTTAGCAAAAGAAAAGGCATGTTTTAGTTTAAGATAAATGTTGTGAAATTGAGATGGCGTAAACATGCCCCACACTAATTGATTTCATATGTAAATTATGTTAGCAAAATTAGATTGAATAAATCTGACTCAAAATGACAAAATTGAGATGCTGTAAATTTGAAATGCCACATTATAAAGTATAAGTGAATTTTAACTATTTTATTATTTATTTTATTTTTTGTGATTCAAAATCAATAACACAAAATCACCATCTTGAATTAAATTTGAGATGGCATAAATTGAAGTGGCGTTTTTGAGATGGTGTGTCCTACAAAAAAATTAATGAGGATTTAATCATAACTTTTAAGTGGTCTTGAATGTGTCAAGTAGATTGGTTAGAGAACCAAAGCAGAAAAACATCTAAATGCAGAAAATTGTGTCTAGGAATTTGGAATTGATCAGCTGGTTCCCAGTTGGAACAAAGATAGCTTGGATCAGGAATACTTACATTCCACAGGGGTTTTCACCAAAACCTGGAATGCTTCAAGCCAAAAAATACAATTCAACATAAGGAATCAGATGATTATTGAATTTATTAGGCAAATTTTTATAGGTTAGAAGTGTGAAGATCTTTTAGGAAACAATCTTTATTGAAAACGCTTTTATGTCTTAGAACATATGATATCAGTCCAGGTGGGATTATGAACTAGAGGGGTTTTCAGCCAAATATGCCCTGTATGGGATATAAATGAAACAAATATATTGAATCAAAAAAATCAAGTCAAAATCCAACAATTTCCCCTCATCTTTCTTTTAAGTTTATGGCTTCTCAATTATTTTTTGAAAAAGCATAGTTTGGAGTGTTAAGAGTGGAAGCTGCTGCCGTATGACTGTATGTCAGTCACTTTTAGTATTTAGCCAAATAAATACTCCATGATATATAAAGCTGTTCTCTGTTTCTTTTTTATTTAATGTAGATAGGTTTGACTGGAATTCTTCAGATAAAAATTCCTGGAAACTTGGTATCTATATTTAATAAAAGAATATAATATGGTTTGTTAGTTAGGCTGTACTAACTGGCAAAATTAAGGCAAGATTGACCAAATCAATCTTGGGGACTAGGCGTCTCAAAATGGTTTACTTAACCACAAAGGTTAGTTAAAAATATACCCATTGATATGATTAATGAGGATTTAATTATTAGGCTGTAATTTACTTGACTGTGTCAAGTAAAGACTGGGTGTCTTCAAATTGAGTTGATTAACCGCAGAGGTTAGTCAATATAATTGACAGGGGATCAATTAACCAATGTTAACAAAATACATGTAAGGGCACATATGTATTTAGGTTTAATCAGCTTTTTACCAGTTGGAACAGCAATAGCTGAGTTTTGGAATATGTAGATTACGCTGGGATTTGGCGCCAGGAGCTTAGGTAGTTCCATGCTGAATCAATACATTGAAACAAAAGGTATCATGCAATTCCTTTACATTATAGGTACTTTCTCATAGGTTGAGAAAGGCAGAGATCTTTTAGGTAAAGATCTGAATTGGATGACATTGATATGTCATAACCAGGTGATAAGAATCAAGGGTTGATTCCTGAACCAGAGGGGGTTTTCAGCCAAATATTCCCCAAGTGGTATATAAGCAAAAACAGCAACATTCTAAAAAAATAAAATTTTAATATTGAAGCTTTTCCCTCATTTACTTTTAATTGTCATGTATTCTTTATTATTGTTTTAAAGAGCTAAGTTTGGAGTTTTCTGAGTAGAAACTGCTGCTGCTAGAAAGGAAGTTCCTGAAGGCTCTCTTGATGAGGCCTGGGAAAGTCTGGAGGTTGCAAAGACTTTGCCCAAGGAGTCATTAGTGGAAATCAAAGCAGCTTTTGAAGAAATGTTGTGAGATTAGGCTGATTTACCACAACTGATCAGGCTAATCATTGCACACAGATCTTTATTAGTTACACGCTGTATTATCACTAGTTTTTTTTCTATTAAGTGGAATGATTATACACTGTTTAAGCACTATTTTATTATAATTGATACTGTAAATTCAGAACCTAAAGGTAAAAATGCAGGATTGCCAAATTCTTTTGCCTGAACTCACCAATGTACTGGAATGTTTTCATCATTTAATATAAAAAGTAAGATGTTCTGGGGTGAAAATTACTCCATTGAGTTAGTGATTTCATGCAAAAGAATTTGGAAATCCTGCATTTTTACCTTTAGGTTCTGAATTTACAGTTTGGCTATTATATGGCGTATAATTGCCATCCAATATAGTAATTATCATTGATGAAACACTTTGTAATCACTAGATCATCATTTTTATATCTCTCCTTCCATCCTACTGGATGTTGTATCAACTCAGAACCACCCTACCTTAAGTGTGTATATGCGTATATCAAACAAATGATGTATGAAAGGCTAGTTAATACTGAGTTTGCATCAGCATTAAACAACAGATAATTGGTTCCTTAATGTTTTGGGTCATTATTACATGGCAATTAATACTTGGGTCACTATTGGATCAATTCAGCTATTATATAGTGTATAATCACCAATTTGAACCGTCATATTAATAAGCAGAATGCTTGCCAGCCAGAAAAGAATTACTGATTAAACATAAAAAAGGGAAAGCAGAAATACCAGAATTATACCTCCCAAAGTAGGATGATAGAGTTGGGACTATTTCTAAGTGTCAACCACACACAGTGTATTTACCTAGTCCCGTAAGAGGTGCATAAAGATATAGCCAATTGATAATTGCCAGTAGGCTAGCTCAAGAAGAGTGTAGGCTGTAGATGAAGTGCCATGAACACCTTGTAAAATCCAGTAGCAGTGCACATGCCAAGGACAGCCAATCAGGATAGGCGTAGCTAGCAAAGATGGACCTATTGCAAAGGTAGCCACTGAGAACTGTCTGAAAGGACAAAAACAAGAGTTGTTATAGTATATATAGATACATACACCCAAAAGGATAATAGCCTGTTCTTAGTTACACCTGGATATATTTAGGCTGCTGACTAGATTGTACTTTAGTCCCAATAAATGTGATTATCTTCAAAGTTCTATTACATTGTTGTCTGTAGTGCTCTTGCATAGGATTAGGTAGAGTAAATTGGCAAGGCTAACATCTATCTGTAGCTTTGAACATACCATCAATAACCCCAGTTGCTCAAAAGTTGTTTTTCCTGTAATGGCTGATAGAAGGGCTGTCAGAGCATCCCAGTCAGTGATGGATCTTTTAATGTAGGCTATCATGCCTAGGAAGGTATAGAGTTTGTTTTTGCTTCCAAGAGCTGGCATTTTGTTTATGGTGTGTATCTTTTCTGGGTCTGGTTTGATATCATCATTGCTGATAATTTGACCAAGGAATGGGAGTTCATCCAAGAAGAAGTCACACTTCAATGGCTTGGCAATGAGTTGGTTTTCTTTGAGGGTGCATATGACCAGGCAGACATCTTCCCAGTGTTGTTTTAGGGTTTGACTGTAGATAATTATGCCGTCCAGGTGAATAATTGCTTGCTTCCTGATGTGTTCTTTGAACACCTTATTCATGAAGATCATGAAGGTGCTAGTGGTGTTTGTCATACTGAAATTGAGGACAACACACTCAATGTATCTTTATTTGGTTCTAAATGCAGTCTTTGGAATGTCTTCAGGCTCTAAACAAATTTGATGATAGCCTGCTGTCAACTAAAATTTTGTGAAGAATTGGGACCCCCAGGGCATCAAAAAGGTCATTAATCAGGGACAGGGGATATATGTTCTTAATTGTGATCTTGTTGAGTGCCCTGTAGTCTGTAACTAGGCAGAATCCTCCATCTTGCTTTGCCACAAAGAAGACAGATGTGCCAAAAGTATATTTAGAGGGTTGTATGAGTCCTTTTTCAAGTGCTTTGTCTAGGTAGGCATTTAGCATGTTGTCCTCTTGTGGTGTTAGGCAGTAGATATGTTGTGCTTTTGGCACACTCCCTTTGAAGTCAATTTCATTTTTGATGCCCCAATTGAGATGTAGTCCCAGTAACATTTCTTGGAAAACTGAAGAGAATTCTAGGACTAGCTGTTTTCAGATTGGATCTTGTTTGTGTGAGGTTTCTGAATTTTTAAAGTAGATAGTCTCATATATGCAGGTTTTCCAATTGATCTTGCTGGGGTCTGTTTCCTCTTCTGTTTCCATTATCTTTATGAACACATGGTCACATATGAGGGTGTCAAGGTGAGTCAGGTAGATGTGATGGTGTACTTTACTGCGCTGGATATTGAGAGTGGCACTATCCCAATCAATATGGGGTTTGGTTTTCCGCATCCAATCTAAACCTAGTATTACATCGTATTTAGGGATTGGTATGATAGGGTTGCTGATTGTTGTTTGTACATCTCCAATTTGAGCGCGGAAAGGTTTTGCTTCTTTGTTGACTGGTGTGCTCCTGTTGTCTGCCATGATAACTCTCTTGATGTTGCTTCAGACTGTTGGTAGTTTCATGAGGTTGGTAATATCCTTGTCAACAAGGGATTGATCTGCTTCAGTGTTGAATAATGCCATGCCCTGATATCTGCAAAAGTGGAAAGGAAAAATGAGGAGTTTATTTCCAGTTTGGGTGGCAAGCAGTAGAGGATTGCTGGAGGTTACTTGGATCATGGTTATTGAATCCACATCCTGGTCCCTGTACAAGTCTTGTTAACTGGGGGAAGCAGCTTGCCTTAGAACTCCCCTGGGCTTTTCCCTCCTTGTTGGCATCTTCAGTACTTGCTTGGTTAGCCTGTACTGTATGGTTCCCATTTCAAGGATGAGTTGTTGGCTTGGTTGTTCTTCTTATTGTGGCAAGGGTCTTTCTTTGCTGTGGGGCTTTTCTTGCGCTTATTTGTTGTGTGTAAATTGTCAGATTTCTGAGCTGGACGTTTTTCTTCCAGGAATATATTTTTGAGGTTCTTGCAGCAGGTCATGTCAAACTGACATTAGATATGTGTGGGGAGACCATTGTAGAAGTCCAACTGAGGCCCTGGCTTGTCAAAGTTGATGGTGCTGGGAGCTCGCTTGTTTAGGCCTTCATATTCTGCAATGTAGTCCTCAATTGTTCTTTTCATTTTGAAGGTTTGAAGTTCTGTCATGATTACAACATTGGAATCCTTCATGACAAACTTTTTGAGGAATGTACTCTTGAATAGTTCCCTGTCTCCCTTTTGGTTGGGGTGTTGGGCTATCCACTCACTTACAAAGTGTGAGGCGGTCCCTGTAATGTGGAGTGCAATTTCACTGACCCAGAGTCTTTGGGGGGGTATTCCACTTGTTTGAATTTACTTTCAGTACTGTTAATCCAAAGAGAGGTGTTTTCCCAGTGCAGTCCTGCAAAGGCATCAATTTCAGCTGTATGCAGGCGCTGGAATACAATATTGGGTATCTCAGGCTGCTGTGGTGCTGTTGTGGTTGGTGCTGTGGGTAAAAATCTGCAGGCTTTGAGAGTGTTGTATTGTTCAATGGGTACATGAATGTTGTCATAGATAACAAAGTCTGTGGGAATGTCTTGTTCTTCTGCATAGTCTCTCCAGCCATTAGGGGTCACCATTGCTTGGGTCCTTTTCTTAGGAGGAATTTTTTCCTTGAGTTGGGTAGGTATGGATAACTTACCTGTGCTACCACTGTCAAGTTTATACTTCTGGGAAGTATAATAAACGGAAAAGGGGAAGATTTAAGAAGAGAATGATACTTTATTGAATATGAATATAGGCAAATATATAGTATCATGACACGCCACATGCTGTCCATGTACGTCATGGGGGTCATGGGGTTTATCTGAGTAAAGTTCCTCTTGGGTCACAAGGCTTACTCAAGTTGTGTTCCATTTAGGATCTGGAATGGTTGATCCCTGTCATAGATGGCTTGACTGATAATGGTGCCACCGGTTTACTGGCTGGGCAGTAGACCATTTGTTGCGCCATTTGGTGATCTGCTAGGGGTGTTAATTCCCCAAGAGGGAGTAATCAAAGATGTTGCAACATTAGCTAAAGCAAGGGGCTTGCAAAGACATTTGGTGTTTTAAGGAGCAACCTTGTTTCCTGAGGTTTGGATTTTGACTACAGGATTCAATGTATTTTCAATGATGTTGAAGTAGTAAAAAACTACATAAGACATCTTCTTAGTTTTGGATTAAAACTTCAAATCCTGGTGGGAGCTATATGAAGTTGTATCTGAGAATCCCAAAGTACCTAAAGCAAGTTTTCAATTTTACAGGGTCAACCTCTTGCCTGCACTCAGGATAGTCTGATCTAACGTTTAATGTCCTGTTTAAAGCGGGAAATGTTCTTTTTTTCTTCATGGAACAAATCTTTCTGAGTAAAAGGTCCCATGTTTTTAAAATCCCTTGCCAAACCATCACCAATCCCTGCGTCTTCCTTGAAACAATATGTTGCTGTTAACACTATATACTGATTGAGAGCTAATTATTGGACCTTTTGGGAGTTGTGATGAATGTAACTTAATATAAGATTAGGTTTATAAATAGAGATAATCATTTGATAGAGTTAAGCCCAAGGTAAATATGATCTTTAATTAAAACTGGGGGTGCCAGTTGAATATTTATTTTATTGATCTCTTTTTGCTAAAAAATGGTTCCTTGGATCCATAGTCTGGATCGTAAGATTGCTCTCCCCAAAAGGAACGTGCGTGTCTTTCGTCATCATCTGAAGTAAAGGCAGCCATATCCGATTGGCTTGCAATCTCAGCACTGAGCTTGTTGATGGAGTCGGCATCACTGGCCAGGGCGACATTTTCGCTTTGCTGCACGTATCCATTGCCCGAAGTACTGGGGGCGCTAATGACCAGGCCAATAGAGAAGATGAGGTATTTGATCTGCATTTTCCTAAGACACCTTGCCCATGGTTGCTATATACTCGATTTAATGTACGGATTTCCTTTCGTGTCCAAGTGCCACAGGAGTTTCATAGCCTGTTCTGCGTATTCTAGCGAGCAGCGACATGCCATCGAGAGAAAGTTGACGATTATTTTCTTTTGGCTTCGTTTGACGAGTGGCTTGAGCTATTGCCTTTAAATAATTTCAAGGAACTTTCTAAACTCTCGTTAATAGTAAACATATCAAGGTTAAATAATTTATTTATTAAAGGTAATATCAAGTATCGATATCATTAAGTCTTTAGCTCAGGCACAATACCATATTAGCATTTAATATTAAAAAAGCAATTATGGCTCAATATAAACTTCTATTTATGTAAAACTCTTAAATGTTGATCTTCAATTTTTCCAATCCTCACGAGTTGGTGCTTGTAAGCCATAGATGGACTTTTGCGGATGTGGCATCCCAGCCCCAGATCTCATCACATGAAATCCCAGGAATATCCTATTTCATCAGTAGAAGTTCGTTTAAAGGCTCACCACATTGTTCGATTCTTCTGAGAAGGTTTCCATAAACTTCACCACCGCTAGTTAGAATTTGAAATTTACCACGCCACTAATTTCATAATTTTTTATGCCGCGAAAATAGCTTAATTTAAGTAAAAAACCAAAAATAACCAAGAAGCTCCATTTTAAATCGATTTCTAGCAGTGATATAAGTCTATATATAAGTTATTTATTTATTTATTTATTTATTTATTTATTAGAAAAAAAGAAATCCATATTAGTGGCCCAAAGGAAGCACCCATTATATTCATGGCATGACTGTCACGCTATCCAGCATCCCGGCCAGCCGAATTGGGGTTGTAAATTAATCAATCTCAAACCCCTAGAAAAGAAAAATTCAAAAAGAAACACAAAAAACATATAATAGCTTTACCTTAGGGCATAAATCACAAAATAAATTTTACTGAGGAAAATCATGGATTTAACTTGCTGCAATGCACAACCAGATGTAGAAATGATCAAGTTCAGCATAAAAGTTGCCTACACAGCTACCAAGATAAAGCTCAACCCTCATCCTTTACTTGGCTAGTTCCAGAATACAACCCCCAACCATTTTAAACTAGGCGATTTCCCGTCCAAGGACAGATATAAAGTTGGATTTAATAAATCAATTCAATATATTTTTAGGCTCGAGCTACTTAAAATCTTTTTGATTAGATCTCACATTTTAAAAGGGCTCTATTAGAAATAAATTAAATCATATTATCTAAAAATAGCAAGTTCCAAGTAAAAAGTATGAAATAAAAATCTAAACAAGTGCAGTATCACCATTAAGTTTATTAAAGCCAAAACAATAATTTTAAAATCAATACCTGATTCTCTAAATTCTTTCAAAAAAAGTGGAGCTGATTGTAGCTTTGAAACAAGCCATCAGACCTTAAGATCAGCTTAGTATTCACAGAGATATGTTATTTTATTTTATTTTTTAACATGTACTGAGTCAATTTATATGTATCAAATTATGTCTGGGCCTTTGATTATAGTGTTAGCCCAATTTCAGCCTTTCACTCTGATCTCAGCATCTAGAGCAGCTAGGGCTAACACGTTTAGTACCATTTTGATCAGAGTAGTACAGAAGAGTTATATAAATACTTTAAATATAATCAAAGCCATTTTGATGAGCCTTGGCATCATTATTACCAGTCTACTCTGCTGACATCCCTATTCAGATGGTGAAACAGTAATCAAGGTTGACTATCAAACAAACTGCAGCCACTTGGATTGGGTAATGCATCCAAGTTGAATACTCTATCATTTCAATTTAAGGTAATTGTGACCGTACTACTGTCACTGCTGAGTTTTTAGCCAAATAAATGCTCCAAAATATAAAGATGTTCTGTTTTTGCTGTTTATTACATATAGATAGGTTTGTTTGGAATTCTTGAGGGAAAGGTTCCTAGAAACTGGATATCTATGTTTAATAAAAGAACAGAATATGGATGTTTAGTTAGGTTAGGCTAACTAAAAGAATTGAGGCAAGATTGGCTGAATCAATCTTGGAGACTAGGCGTCTCAAAATGGGTTAGTTAATCAGGAAGATTAATTAATAAATACAGGATATAATTAATGAGGATTTAATTATATTAAAATGGCCTTGACTTTGTCAAGAAGTTTGGTTAAGGTTAATCATGGAAAACCCCCCGGAATTTGGGTTAAAAGCGCCACATTGGCAAATTTATTGGGTTAGAGGCGCCGCCGCGCCGCCTAATGAATTTGAGATGCGCCACTATCAAATTTTCTCAGGCGCTGGGGCGCCGCGGCGTTGCCTGGGAAAATTGCTGGGCGCCGCAGTGGCGCCTGGTTTGAGTTTCAAAGCAGTTTAATGGGTTTTAAAGGCAAAAAACCATTAAATGCAAAAATAACTAAATAAAGGCAAGGATGCCTAGGAATTCAGGTTTGATCAGCTGGTTCCCAGTTGGAACACTGATAGCTGAGTTTAGGATATGCAATCCACAGGGTTTTGGCGCTGGGAGCTGGGGAAGCTTCATACTGAATTGGTACATTGGGTTGAATTGAGTCAGGTGACTTCTGCCCATTGTAGATCAATTCTCTTAGGTTGGGAATTATTGGTGATCTTTCAGGTAAAGATCTATGTTGGATGACTTGAATGTCATAGGCCATGTGATGCAAATCATTGGTTAATTCAGGAACTGGAGGGGTTTTCAGCTGTGTATGCCCCAAATGGTATATAAGCAAAAACAGTTAAACATTAATAAAATATTCATTGTCGGTTTTGACGCTTTCCCCTCACCTATTTTTCAATTGTCATGCCTTATTTGTTAAAATTTGAGAGAGCCAAGTTTGGTGTCCTTTGTGTGAAAACAGCTGCCGCAAGAAAGGAGGTTCCTACAAGTACATTGGAAGAAGCTTGGACCAGCCTGGAGGTCACTAAGACTGTTCCTGCTGAATCTTTAGTAGAAGTAAAGGCTGCGTTCAAAGAGCTGTATTCTGATTACTTTGCAAAGGAAGGGACTCCCATCCAAGGGAACCAAATTTATTCTTGGGATGCTTGGAACTTGTTGGTAAGATGGGATGAAATTTTGCAACAAGTAAAAGAGATGGCAAATTGTGAAATTGAGGCGTTGAGAGCACAAGAGGAAAAAAAGCGTTGAAATCATGGCTTGTTGGCGGGATAACAATAAAGTGTTATCCAAGAAAATTGCCTCCCTGGAGTCAAAGCTCCTCAAAGCTTTGTCCCAGGAAGGTAACAGCAATAAGAGTCAAGGGCAGGATAATGGCAGGATGGACTGGTTAGGCCTGGATCTGTCACAATAATTCTGCAACTGAACAGTTATAGTTCAATATTAGATTGGGGAAGGCAACAGCCCAGTAGAAATGACAAAAATAGGAATAAAATTATGTCTATTTGGGAATAGAGCAGTCAATATATTATACTGGGAAGCCATAAATCCACCAGGGGGTGGCACTATAGCAGGATACAAATAAGGATTGAGTTAAAAATATCATAGGAAAGGGATCAGCGCTTTGAATTGACAGTGTTTTGATTTAAAATAATATTTCCTGTAACTCAACATTGAGCACAGGACACTCAATACAGTTTGATACGTCATGGAGTGCCTCTATGAGTGCCCCCTGTGTATTATGAGATACATTAGCAGGCAGGGAGTAAATCCCAGTTGAAACACCTCCTTTCCCCCTGTTTGTTGTCCAATACTAGGATTGGAGTTTGTGAGAGATCTGGGAAGTTATGTACAAAGTTTTTAAGTAGGTACAGTGGGGCAGAGGCGCAATCATTTGTTATAAAATATCTTGGTGTTATCTTGAGCTTCCTAAGGCTGGCAAGTATGATTATAATAGAAAGAAGAGACCCTGAAAGGCCCAAGATGGGTGGGTTTGAGCTTCTCAGAGCTGGGATTGAGGGTGTGAATGGGATCATCTCTGGCATATTGTGCCTCCAGATATCTTGTTTTCCCCTTAATTTATCTTTTTTCAATGTTTTGGGCCTTTTCTGTCACTGAAATAACAAGGGAGTGACTAAGTGAAGTGGTTTGTTTGGTATAGTTGTCTTCAACTTGCCCTTGTCCATCCCTGTCATTCCATCAGGAGTACTGAAGGCCAAAAATAGGACTAAATCCTGTGCTGCAGTTAATCATGACTTGTAGAATGAGTAACCTGGTTGAAAGATGACCTGTCCAGGCGGTTTTGCTCAGAAGTTCCTGGGAAAATTTGGCAATTAGTTGTACCAGTGAGACATTTGGGTGTTTTACATGCCCATTGGCTTGTGTGAGATATGGTGTGGTAACTATTTGTTCAAGAATCTTCTTTAAACATGTGGTGCAGTGTGCCACCTTAAGATATTACCATATCAAGACTAATACTGTTGCAAATGAGTTTATCTCCTTGCCTGCCAATATATCTCACAATACACAGGGGGCGCTTGATTAGTTGCCCCAGACATATCTAATGGCATGGATCAATCTGATGGTGATGTTGAATTGTGGGCACTATCTCCTAATTAGGAGCATTGTTAATTTAACTCACTGATTCATGCATAAGTTATTCCTCAGCTTCAAACCTTACATGTAACCTACCACTGTGCCACCCCCTGGTGGCCTTGTGGCTTTCCCCATATAGTATATTAGTCATGATATTGATTAATAAACCTGATCTTATGTATTCATTCTTGTCTTTTTTTATTAGACTGTTGTCTTCCCCAACTCAAAACACTGAACTCTCATTGGTTCAGTTGCAACACTACCCTATAAAGAAAAGTATAGGGGAACTGATGTACTTTATTGCTTTTTTGATTGAAGAATTACCCATCAAAACATCATAATTGACTTCTGATTAGCCACTAATTGACATACTGTGGCTAACCGCAGATGCGCCAGAGAGTGACCCATTGCTGTGATTTCTATTGAGGCAATTAGTGAACAATTGGAGCATCTGTGGCTAGCTGCATATGTATATATTGGTGACTACCAGAATAGCTTATGTATATAGAAATTAGTAACTCATCAATTTCTCCTAATATGTAATTTGGTATAGAGACCTTCTGCCCCTTACCAACAAGAATAACCCCCCAGGTGAACATTCTGAAATTATGTTCTAGACCTAGTTCCCAAAAAATTAATCTATTTTTGCTGCAACCACCTGACCCCAATATCACATGTTTGGATGTTCACATCCCACCCAATCTAAGCCCTTTCTCCCTGAATATTCTCCAAATGTTTCAGCCCTTCAATAATAGCTTGTTTCCTGCCCATTCCAGACTTCAGTTAATAAGAATCACCTTTTCTTTTTCCTCCTCCACTTCCAACTATATAAGGCCCTCAGATAGCCCCAATAAAGACATTATCAAATAAACATAACACCAGACTTACCATTCTTAGATTACTTGCAGAGCCCAGTTATAGAGGCTCAGTTGAGTAAGAAGATACTAATCCTTTTGTGTTTCCCTGTTTGCTGCTCAGCTAACAGAACCTTATCTTTAGAACCCTTGAGCACCACAACACATTAAACATTCATGACACTACCCATAAGCTCAGACCCACTGTCTGTGATAAGCTTCTTGGGGCAATCAAAGTGTGCCACAATTTCTTTGCTGATGAACCACTTGATGCTGGTGGTGTGTTTAGTGATTGCCCAAGCTCAGGCCAGCGTGTGAAATGATCAATAGTTATGATAATGTACCTCTTGCTCAGCTTGTTTTCAGGCAGGGGTCTAACAATGGCAAGGTCCCACTGTTTGAAGGGTTCCATGGCCTTGATAGACATCATTGACTTGGGAAAAGCGGGCTTTGGCTTGTTGTTCATACTTAGTACTAAGTCTCAAGGAGACCAAAATATCCTAGCGCATATGGGGCCACCAGACTTTACATTTAATAATTTCAAACAGATTACATCCTCAGACTTGACCTAAATATTAGTCATAGTACAGGATGTATCTTATAATTAGATGGTGGAAATTTAGGGCGTCTTTTTTCTTGTTTCTGACCATAAACATAAGTTTCTGATGTTTGTTGTGAACTATCTCTATTTGTCCTTTAGCTTTGAGGGAGTTGCTAATTGAGAATTTCATACCAGTTATCCTCAAGACAGACAATAGAGTATGATCCAGTTAATTCCTAGGCTATTGCCCCCATTATAGATGCTACATATAGCCTGGAGAGTTCATCATCTGTAATCAACACCTTTCTAGGCTTATTCTCTATGTAGAGTTGGTAAGGAGGATGGCATTTGATTCATCCTATATGGAGCTGAGTCAAATATGACTGTATGTTAAAGTACTGGAGGCACTTATAGTCTGTGAGAGCTTGGGATGAGAAGGTAGCACCTTCCAGGTAGCAATGCTATTTATTAACACAATGAACAATTAAAGCAAGCTCCTTATTTTGAATGGGATAAGTTGTTTGGTGTTAGTAGTTTTATGGACTTTTAAGCTTCTGGAAGAAATACACCTTCTTTGCTTTTCACCTTAAGCACACACCCCCTATGGCCCAATCTGAAGCTCCAGTTCAAGTTCATAATTATGGTTTCTGTTGCAAAAATGAAGGTTTTGTACCATTACAAGCTTCTTAATGAGTTTTTTGAAGGCCTGCTATTGTACTAGGGTTTGTTGGACTAATGTTTGGTATTAATTAAATAAGTAAGAGGAGCAATTAATTCTCTACAATTGGGGTAAACTTATATACATACACAACCATTCCCATAAAGGTGTGTGCCTGACCCACACAGATGGAAGACAGCTCCCTTTGATTGCCTTGATTTTTTCAGAGTTGGGTTTTATCCCCTGAGAAGAGATGGTATTCCCCAGAAAGAGTAGATCAGACTTCAAGAACTAACATTTGAAGGGTTTAGCCTTTAGTTGGTATTTGTAGAGGGTGTTAAAAATAGCACAGAGATGATAAAGATGTTTTAGCTGGTCCTGACTTAATACAATAAAGTTTTCTATATAAAACATCACATTTACCTACCAGGTATTATAAGGCCTTTTTTTTGAGCATTACAAAGGTAGATGGTGTATTATTCTGAAAAAACTCATGGCACTGTACTCAAACAACCCATAGTGTATTTAAAAAGACTATTTTGCCTCATCTACAGGGGCAATCCTTACCTGTTTGTATCCTATGTGAGAGCAACCATACTAAAGATTTTTGCTCTTAAAATTTATCAACCAAGTTATTTATTAGTGGTAAGGGCTATTTATTATTTACATAAACTTTGTTTAGTGCATAGTAATCTTTGACTAGGCAGAGTGAATTGTTCTTTTTTGCCACAGAGAAGACTGTAGCACCAAGCAGAAAAAGAGGGGGAGGATAAAGCTCTTGTCTAGAGCATCTAAAAGGTGCTTACAGCGAGTTCATTCTATCTTTGGCATTAGACTTTAATGGATGAAATTTTGGCAAGTATCCTTAACTGAACTGTGTGCTAAATTTCTTGAGGTGGAGGTAACTGGTCTGGTGTATTGCTGAATATATCCTTAAACTTGTTGAGTAGTTCCTGAAACGCTGGTGGTAGATCCTTGAGAGGAGAAGTTGAGAGAGATTCAGAACTGATCACCTCAAATGAGCACTGGTTGAAGTCCAGCTTGCCCCCCTTAATTCATAGTGATCCTCTCTCTATGATGTGTAAAAAGATGATGGCATGAAGTATCTTGTTGATCTCAATATAATAGATTTGAAAGCCAACACAATAAATCCTGAGAGTGATGATTTAGGTGTCTCAGTTGATGTAAGGACAGTTGTGGCATAGCAAGTCCAAACCTACAATCACATAGTGGCTGAGGCCGCCAATGATGGGTCCAGAGAGCCTAACCTGAACATTGATCATTCTTATTGAAAATGATACTGTTTTATGGATTTTTGCTACTCTTCAGAAGTCTGATACATGCACTGTTTTAAATCAGCTGGTATTTGGTTCAATTGTTGGGAGTCAGCAAATTCCTGGTTTACCATAGTATGATCAGCCCTGGTGTCTACAAAGAGTTTAATGATGCTCCCACAAAAGCAAAAAAAATAAGCCAATCAAGTGATTTTATTTAATAAATGACTGGCTTGGAGGGCAGGGTTATCACTATGCACTTGGAATACATCTAGATTTTTGACCTCATGTACATTATAGTCACAGGAATTTTTAGCAAGGAGAAATTGAAAGTATGGGTCAAAAAGGGTTGAAGAGCCTCTCATGTCTACAACCCTCATTCTTTTACTGGACTCTTAATATATGCCAACTATAGCTCCCCCTTACAAGGGTAATTGTTGCTGATATCCTCTGGCAACACCAAATTGATTGTGGTTAATGCCAGGTGTAGGGAAATGTTGAGGGAATGCATTGTTGGATCTATAAAAGCCCATTGTAGCTTGTTTATTTGCTTCTATAATGGCTTTGTAGCTATTGTCAATTTAGGTACAACACCCCACAGTCACCCATTTGCAGATATGGGGTTTAATTCATTGATAATAAGGGTGAGGAGCATGTCATTGCCATCAGTAATGGCTTCTGGGGAGGCAACAAGTGCTTGTTGCCAAGTGACAAGGGATTCAGGGACACTCTTTGTTTGCTTGATTGCAAGCAGGGGTGTTCCCAAAACATTGGGTAAAAAGGTTTCACTGTAGCAGGACTTGGAAGCATCTTTGAAGGCTGCCTAGGTGGCCTTGGGTTCTTGAATGACCCACTTAATGAACCACACAGCAGCAGACCCCAGTGAGGCGTCCTGACACTGTGGCAACCCACATGGGCTCAGGCACTTGAAAAATTCAGAGGCAGGTTTCTGTGGAGTGCATCCAACTTACTATGTTGGCCCCCTCCACATTACTGTGAAGGAGTCTAGGTGCAAGTTTGTCATGTGCTGTAACAAATCAAACTGAGGCTGGGTGATGCTAAAGTCACATTGTCCCTGGCAGAGTCAATTGCAGAAACTGGTGAGAACTAGTTGATCCCAATACACAGCATAACCCTTAGGAATGTCCCCATCAGGGATGGGGAGGAAGGTCTCTTGGTGAGGTATAGCTACACAGACAGCACTTTATCCTTTCTTAGGGGATTTTTTAGGTGGGTTGTTAATAAAAAATACCGCTGCCACCATTATTGCAACTGATCCAATTATAGTTCAGTATTAGATTGGATAAAACAATAGTCCAAATAGAAAGTACAATAATAGGAATAAGATGTGTTTATTTGGGAATAAAAATATAAATATAATATGCTGGGGAGATGCAAGTTTATCAGGGGTGGCACTGTGGCTGGATCCAAATAGATCCTGAGTTAAAAATATTTTAGTTAAGTGATCAGCACATAAAGTTGGTAGCATCAATATTTAGAAGATATTGTCTTTAATTTGACATTGGCAGTGGGATGTCCAATGTTGTTAGATACATCATAAGGTGCCTCTATGAGCACCCCTGTGTATTGTAAGATATGTTGGCAGGTGATAAGTCAATTTTAGTTGCAATAGAAAATAGTTAAAAGATATGATAACATTCTTCTTAAACAAGCCAGTTTACAAAAAAAGTACCAGAAAAAATTATAAAAATTTAAAAAGAAATAAATAAACACTTAACTGAAGTGGAAAATTCCCTATTGAAAACAAAAAATTATATGAAAATCTGAGAATATCAGTGCAATGTCAATTTCAGATTATTATAAATTAACACCAAGTATTATCATAAATGGAAAAAAGCTGTTATGTGTGATATTTTTAATTAAAAATATTTGTAGATAAAAGAAAAAAAGAATATGAAAGTATAATATTCACATTGCCAGAATTAATAGGTATGACTTAAAATCAATTAACATCATCAAGCCTTTTATGCTCATCAAAATTAAGAGTAAAAAAAATTAAAAATTAGATGGTAAATATTTTATTATAGCTATTGATTTTTAGGATGATTTAAAAGCTTAAGGTGGTACAATTAAAACCAATAACATTTTTATTCTCAAAAAACCTATTCCTTTATTAAGGTTTGTATGAGTGATTAAAGAAAACAATAAATTTAGATAATAATACCATGATTTTTATCTTAAATATTATCTCATAATTATTTTTTTCCAAATTATTTTTAATAAATCTTCTTAAATCAGATAATTTAAGGGCCAATAATCCTGAATTACAGCTACCAGATTTGAACCCTTGCACAACCCTGTTAAACAAAAACAAAGGCAGCCACACAAACTTGCCAGGGGAATTAAACCCCTGCCAAACCACCAGGATGGGTGGGAATCAACTCTAAAAAGAGAAGTTGGTTATAATAGTATAACAATAACAAAAGGAAACACAGCAACTAGGGCCAGTACTCCAACTGGTCCAGGGGGGCTAGCGGCCCCCAACAGTAGCAGAGCCACTGGCTTCAATGCTACAAATGAGCCAGGTGGCTCCCATCAAAACTCTTTAATGATATTTGCTGGGTTATTCAGAAAATCCAGTATTTAATGGGATTGCTGAATAACTTGGCAAATAAATCAGTTCCAGATCAGCCAACAAGTTCCTCAAAACCAAAGATTCCAGTTCCAGTTCCACAACCCAGTCCTGATCCAATTGCCTTCCTGCAGATAACCTCAAATACTAACGCAATTACACCCACTGATGTGATGAAACATAAACTGCAGAAGGATGATCTAGAATTCACTCCTAATCAAATAAAGCCAGTGAATAAGAGTCCCAAGCCAATGTAACTCAGACATCATCTAAAATTTCCAACTACTTCATTGGTTCAAGAAGTGAAGAGAAATATTCAGCCAGGAAGCTTTTCCTGTAGATGAAAATCCCTCCACCCATGAGCAAGTACCACCTGCCAAGCAACACCAGCCCTCAATGATTGATCCTGGTATATTTAACTACCAATCAGCTTCCAAAAATCCAGCTGAATTCAAGATGAAACCATATATTCCAACCCTAGTCCCTAGTACAGTCCCCAGCTATGAGTCAACCAATCAATCCAATGGCTAAGACCCAGTGAACTTCCCTTCCTCAACCCAGTACAAGATTCATGGGACCCTATCCCCTATTCCCAAGAATTCCTCTCCTTCACCCAAAGTTCCTGTGACCAAAGGATGGGTTACTGGAGCTCACCAAGGAGCTGCCAGGAATCACTTTCTAGGAAGACCAGATTAGTGGTATAAAACCCACTTCACTACAATTAAGCCAAACACAGCAACATTTAATAAAGTATATGGCCCACTAAGTAGCCTTAGCCTTTCTACCATATATTCTTTTATCACCTTGGACTCAACCAAATCAACAAGTTCAATCACCAGTACTCCACCTAGTAGAACCAATAGAGCCTATAGATATGGACTGTTGTGTTTGGCTCCAGGGGACAACATCCTGGAGGACACAGCAGGAAATCTTTATTACAAAAGATTTGAGGTTCAAAGCTAGCCTTGGTTTAGCCTTCAGGAAAAAATTAAGGGCACATACCTTAATTTCCTGGAAAACGAGATGTAAAAGTCCTTTTGGCAAAAAGAACAGGAAAAGCTTGAAGATTATAAAAGCCAACGCAAATGTGGATAAACTTAAACTTTATTAGGAATAAAGATTCTACTTTAAATAGTAGACAAAGAAAGGAGATCACTCAATAGGAAGACAGAGTGGCTGAGGGGGTCACACTGCAATGAGGCCATACCAGGATCAACCACAGACAGGTACAATAATCCAAATGGGTGGATATTAAACCAGACCCATTTGCAGAAGGCAAGGAATTTCCAAACTTGAATTCAAACCCAGATAAATCTTTGCAACTATCAATATTTGAAGGGCAAATCAAAATAGCATTAATAGCGCAATTTATGACATCTCACCCCTCAAGATTGGGCAGAGGGAGTTTATACTTGCAAAAGAATTTGGAGTGGACACGGGCAAAGGGATGGCCAGACAATAGTAGCTTTACAGTGTACTCAAAGCCCTTCTTGAAGGTAACCTCACAGGGCCCAACCCAGAGGGAATCCAGCTAGTGGGCTCTACCACCTGTACAATTCTGGTAATAGAGAACAAGATTGCCTATCTGGTATTTGGAGAGGGGGGCTCTAGAAGCATTGGATGGAGAGAGCTCCAAAGCCTTAACCTTATAAGCAGTGGAGTAGGCGGTGGCCTGGATGTCAATGATATGGTTGGTTAGGTCTTTCATGAGGGTTTTAGGATTTGCAGATGTATCATACTCAATCAGAGGAGGTCCCAAGATTGAGGGGGTAGTGGCCTCACGTCCATAAAGCATGGCAAAAGGGGATTGACCAGTCACCCAATGTCTACTAAGGCAATAGGCAAAGAGGGCGGCAGGGAGGAACAAGTCCCAGTTGGCAGCGTCAGAGAGCGTGAGTTTTCTCATGATGGATACTAGGGTGGAGTTGGCATGTTTGACAGTTCCATTGGTGGAGGGATTATATGGCGCAGAGAACAACTTATGAGTCCCCATAGCTTCAACAATAGAGGTAATGAGGCAAGCATTAAAGTTGATACCATTGTCTGAGAGCAGGACTTGAGGGCAGCCATGTCAATAGAAGATGTCTTGCAACAATAAAGTAGCAGTGGTCCTAGCCGTTATATCTTTTGTTGCTCTGGCTTCAACCCATTTGCTAAAGTGATCTATAGCAAACAAAATAAACCAAAATCCTGACCTAGAGCAGGGGAAGGGCCCAACATCATCAATACTCACTGTATGGAAGGCATGCTTTGGAGGGATGAGTTGAAACTGGTGTTGGGACATACAAGGACGTTGGAGTTGACAAGAATGGCAGGAGGCAAGGACATCAGGGATTAAGAGGTGTATGTTTTCCCAGTAGAAGTTTTTGCACAACCAGTCATGAGTCTTGGCTATACCTCCATGGCCAGTATCAATGTGAGCTTGGAGGATGATAGCTATCCTCATACTAAGGCAAACTTAAGGTAGGTAGGCATTGTTAAACTTCTTGAAGAGTTGTCTATCACAAATTATGGTGTCCTTGGATAAGGTCTGTGGAGCTAGGCGGATATATTTGGGCTCAGTGGTCCAAGAGTCAGGATACCCTATTAACTCATATAGTCAATCAGCATCAGTGGGGTGGATAGCCAGGATTGGCATCCTTGACAGGCCATCAGTGTTCTGATGTTGGGCTCCAGGACGGTGTGCCACAGTGAAATCATACCCTTGCAGACGTAGAGCCCAACGTGCTAACTGACCTTCAGGTTCCTTTAGCTGTTGTAACCACTTGAGAGAGGAGTGATTGGTGACTACCGTGAAGTGGGCTCCATAGATGTTATGCCAAAACTGTTTCACAGCATGCAGTACAGCCAAACATTCCTTCTTGGTAACACTGTAGTTCTTTTTGTACTTATTGAGGACTCTTGATGAGTAGGCTACAGGTCAATTTGCACCTTCATTGTTGAGTTGGGCAAGGATAGCACCTACAGCTACTCCACTAGCGTCAGTATACAAGATGAACTCTTTATCATAATCTGGATAGACTAAGATAGGAGCCTCCTTGAGCTTGGCCTTCAGGGCTTCAAATGCTTGTTGTTGAATGTCAGTCCACTCAAGGGGAACGTTGCAAAGCAGTTGAACAAGGGGTTTGCTCAGTTCAGCAAAGTCGGGGATGAATTGTCGGTAGTAATTCATCATACCAAGGAATACTTGTACCTCTCAAAGATTTGTGGGAGGTAGAATCTTATCAATGGCTTCCACCTTGTTATTCATGGGTTCAGATTCTAGTTTGAGTGACTTCATGTCCTAGAAACTCAAGACGTTCCTTGAAGAAGGAGCACTTGGAGGGTTTGAGTTTCAAGCTAGCCTCACAAATCTTGATGAAGACAGCCTTGAGATGCTTCAAGTGGTCAGTAAAGGTAGCGCTGAATACTGTAATATCATCAAGGTACACAAGGACACAAGAGAGTTTTAGGTCTCGTAAGATGGAGTCCATAGCCCGCTGAAAGGTGGCAGGGGCATTGCATAATCCCTGAGGCATACAAGTGGGTTCAAAGAGACCCTCTGATGTGATGAGTGCAGCCTTTTTTCGGTCTTCAGGTGATAAATCACCTACCAGTATCCCAAATCCAGATCCATGGCAGAGAAAAACTTGGAACCACCCAACCGTCTGAGAGCATTGTCAATTCTGGGCAAGGGGTATGAATCTTTCTTAGTGAGAGAGTTCAGGCGGCAATAATCCATTACAATGCGGTGTCCCCCATCTTTCTTCTTGAGGATCAGTAACAGGGAAGCCCAAGGACTTTGGGAAGGAGCCAGTAACCCAGTGTCCAGAAGTTGCTTGAGTTCTTTAGACACCTGAGCATCTTCCACCCTACTATGGCAGCATGGCTTAGCACAAAAAGGGGGTGCATCCCCAGTATCAATCTGATGAATGACTCCCTTAGCTAGGCCATAGTCCATAGGTCCAGAGGCAAAGATGTCACTGAACTGATTGAGTAGGTCCAACACGTCCTTTTGTTGAACAGGAGACAATTGGGGAAAATCAGCAGCAGTGAACAAGGAGAGAACCTGCAGATAATCTTCAGGTAGGTTGAACTCACTGAAAGTTCAAAGGGGTAGAGGGAGGATACTTGTTCTGCTCCAAGTATCTGACCATGACCTACAACCTGACCTCTGGTTACTTGCATGGGCAGGGCTGTCAGGTTAACAAGCAGTAATTGCACAGGTTCTTTGTGAGTTTGGTCCAAAATCCCCGGACATAGGCAGGGCTTGGTACAACTTAAGGATTCAGGTGAGTAAAGCTCCAAGAAGGACTTTCAGGTAGCTCATGAGAAATCTGGGAGTCAATCACCACTTGAGAGCCCGGGGGAATGGTGATAGCAGCTGACACTAGCAGGGGTACCCCTTCTTCCGCAGGGCAGGAAGGAGGAGGGGTACACATGTTGGAGGAGTGAGTCCTATACTTGAGTGAGAAGATACCCGTAGGGTACTCAAGCACACAAGTCTTAAGAAGTTTCCCTGGAAGGCGCGGGGGTTCCTCAAAAATTAAAGGAACCTCATATCCTAAGAGCAAAAGGTATCCATCTTGTAAGTTTACAATTCTGTTATATTCTCAGAGGAACTGAGTATCAACCAAGAGGTCATAGTTTTTGTTCTATAGAACCACAGCAGGAGAGGCAATAAGGAGTTTCCCAAACCTCATGGGTAGAGCAGAGTAGGCACCAATGGCTCAATTTTGGGCCATACCAGCTGTGCCATACAACTGCGTGTAGTTGAGGTCAGGGGCCAACTTAAGTTTCTTCATTAGCTTGGACAAAACCACGTTGACAGGGGAACCCGTGTCCAAGATGGCCTTGAACTTAACCTTTTGGATTGATACTTCCACACGGGTTGTATCTTTCCCAAAGGGGGGTAAGACTGCCAACACATCTTGCGCAGCCTCTAGCTCCCTTTCCCATTTGTCCATCATACACCATAGCGCAGGGATTTCTTATACACAGTATGTAGTGGAAGAGACACAGTTACATTGTGGAAAAGAGCTTCAGCTAACTCTGCTGCTTCTTCAGGAGAGTCAACCAAGACGGGAGGTCAATGGGCTTGAGCTAGGTAAGGGCAAGCCACCATGGACTTAGCTTCACTTGGAGGTACCCGGGAAGTGTTGGTAGCCTTCCCAGAGCGAAGCTTGTAAGGTACCAAGATAGTTTCTGGAACAGCCAGGACAGAGTAGCCATAACTATCAGAGTCTTCACTATCAGAATCATCAGGCTCTGAATCACTGGAGAGGTTGTGAAAAAGATGAAGGATAGTTGGGCCAGAGGAAGAGGGAGCTTCCTCATCAGACAGAGGATCAGGGGGAGACGGGGGAGATCAGTCAGCAGAGAGTGTCTCTGTTTCTAAGCTGATCTCTCTTTTCCCGCCTGCTCCTTGGGATCACAACCTTTCACTTGAGGATTAGTGCAAGTGCGCAAGTGGTGTCCAATGTGGACACAGTTATGACAGCCCTGTCTTTTATCCTGTCCCCTAGTACCCAGAGTCATAATGCGTGGCATATGAGAGGTGGTCCCAGCATTATTGGCTTTATTCTCACGCACCACCGTACCTCCATGTGTCAGATGCATGTCTTGCAAGAGTTTTTTAATACTCTTCATGGAAGTGAGTGAAGCCTTGTGTGCCTTAAAGTGTAGACATAGAAGCTGGTTCATCTTCAAAGCATGTGAACAAGCCGTGTAAGCTTCCTGGGGAGTTAAATGTCAGCTAGTAATTAACTGTTGGCCTTCAATGTAGAAACAATCTGCAAACTCAGCCAGGGTCTCCTTGGGTTTGAAAACAATATGCATAAAGGCATCCTTCTTGACTTCCAAGCTGAGGTCTCCTCCAAACTCTTCAATAAGGAGGCGCTTCATATCCTCCCAGGTGACAATAGAAGGGAGCTCAGGGACCACAACTTCCTGGCAAGTGGGATGGAGGCAGGTAAGGATGTGTTCCTTTTTGAGTTTGTCAGTAGCCCTATGCATTGCAGTTTTGTAAATGGTCAAAAAAGCAGCAATTGTAGAGGTCTTGGGATCAAATATCTTCTTGAAGGTTGGTTTATAGTTCAGGTAAATGGATGAAGACAAGGACTGGCTGTTCTCACCAGGGTTGAGGACGTTAATGTGAGGGTTGCCCTCAAACTTGGATTCAGCAGTAGGTTGTCTAGCCCAAGAAGTCAAAGGCTTTCCTCTAAAGTGTCCAAGGTAGAGCTATTCTTTCCACTAATGTCTTGGGCAGTTGTGGAAGCAGTCCAAAATTCATCAATCTTGATTTGTTGTACTGCCAAGGTGCCAGCAATCTCATTGACACACGTAGCCAAGGCAGTGGCCTGAGTGACCAATGGGGCAACTTGTCCATTTAGAGTCTCTGTAAAGTGGGAGAGGGTTTGGACCTCTCTTTCCAACGTGTCTTGCCTATCAGCTACATCATTAGTTACTTTGGCAAGTTGATCTAGAGCACGCGCACAGTAGCCTGGGGTTGACCTTCTAAGACAGGGCAACAACCATGATTGTCATGAGCGGGAGTATTAACAACTTCATCTTCTTCTTCATCTTCAGATTCAGATGACAAACCTTCAGAATTAGAGAGGCGCTGTCTTAAGTACTTGATCTCACCTTGTAGAGTAGCCACCTGATCAGTGAGGGAGGCAATACAAGGGTCAGGCATAGATTTGACTGGAGGGGGAAGTTGCACAGAAGTTTGACGTCTAGTGGTAGCCTTGAGCTTGGCTATGGCCTCCCATACTTTGGTTTCAAAATCAGAAGGGGTCCTGACAGGAGGAGCGGGAGGAGTCACCTCAATAGAAGCCACCCAATTGTCCACATAAGTTTGCACTTGGTATAGAGTGTTGCCTAGAGCAGCCTTATCCAGACCATATTGATGCTGCAGGTGACAGCCCCAAGTATCAACATGAGTTCCTATCAATTCAAGTTGCAAGTTGATATGCTCTCTGAATTGATTTAGTTCACTAACCAGAGTCTTAAAATCCTGCTGATGGTTAAACAGAAAACCTCAATTTGCTCACGCCAGGCTGCCTGATGTTCATCCAATTTGAATAGTTGATACTTTATGTATACAGGGAGCAAGGAGCAAAGGGAATTCAGGGAGGTGGTTAAATACTTTTGTGACGCCAACAAGTTGCGCTGGTTGTCAGAAATACAAGCAAAGATACTATGTGACCATTCTTGGTAGGCCATATTTTGAGTGTGGTCTTTCAAGATGGCGGAGGCTACTGCATCTAGCAGTTGATTCTGGGATCCCAAAGCAAGTTGGTGGTGTACTAGGGCAGGTTGGATGAACTGATTAACCAACACACCAATAGTATCCATGGATTCCATCAACACGGGAGGGAGACCAAAGTCCAAAAGGAAGGAGTACAGGTCTTTGGAGGCGTACCTGGGACAGAGGCCAGGGATAGAGTGCATGGCTACTGTGCCAGAGTGAAGAAAGGAGCAGGCAGCAGCACAGGCTTATTCATAGTTGAGAGAGCAAGTAGGAAGGGGGGCTTGCAAGGGCCTGGGAGACAGAACCAATACCATAGGATTTGCAGGAGCATTGGTAATGTCTTCTTCTAGGGGAGGACTAGAAACTTTGGGTTGATCTGGTACTTTGGAAACAAAGGGAGAGGGACCAGAGAATGCTTGTGGGAACAGGGTAACCAAGGGGCTTGAAGCCCCTGTAGTGAGCACTATTTTGTTGTGTTTGGCTCCAGGGGACAACATCCTGGAGGACATGGCGGGAAATCTTTATTACAAAAGATTTGAAGTGTTGTAACTGTGCTGTTTTAGCAGAGTTACAAGGGGAAAATATTTAGAGGATTGATAATAATCTTTATTGTGAGATAGTGATTATATAGCTATTGTGAATCAATGGATAGAAGGAACATGATTGGTGATCACACGGCTGGATGGAAGAGGGGGTGGCTTGATCCTGCTAATGAGTCAAGCGCCAAATCAAGGTATCCACCGTGAGGGATCATCATTTTTTCATGTTGATTGATTTGGTAATCTGAGTTGACTTCCGGGTCTGGCTTTGAGTGGCCGGGTAATCAGATTGCGGGTCAGGAACCCGCTTGGTTGGAACCTTGCTGGCGGGTCAAGCCTGCGGTTTTGACAGAAGTTATAAGCTAGCCTTGGGTTAGCCTTCAGGGCAAAATTAAGGGCACATACCTTAATTTCCTGGAAAACAATGTGTAAAAGTCCTTTTGGCAAAAAGGACAGGAAAAGCTTGAAGATTATAAAAGCCAACACAAATGTGGATAAACTTAAACTTTATTAGGAATAAAGATTCTACTTTAAATAGTAGACAAAGGACGGGGATCACTCAATAGGAAGACAGAGTGGCTGAGGGGGTCACACTGGGATGAGGTCCTACCAGGATCAATCACAGACAGGTACAATAATCCGGAATGGGTGGATATTAAACCAGACCCATTTGCAGAAGGCAAGGAATTTCCAAACTCAAATGCAAAACAGATAAATCTTTGCAACTATCAATATTTGAAGGGCAAATTGAAATAGCATTAATAGCGCAATTTACGACATGGACTATTAACCAGGGCCCATTCCTAAGAGGAACAGCCACTTAATACCACCCACTCTCCCTCCCTCAATCTTGCAACCCACTTCTGAGGTTGTTCCCTACAACCATAGCCGTTATGGGATGGTCATCTTGATTATCCTTAGTCTTGCTGAGGTTGTGGTGTCTCATCTTAGTGCCTATTGTCCACTTGCAGCTGTCATGTTGTATTTGTCCTGCTTCTTGCCCTTCTTGTATTGGGTATGGTAGGAAACACCATCTTGAAAACACCATATCAAAAAAAAAGCTATCTTGAAGTACACTATCTCAACCTTTTGCTATCTCTATTTTATAGAAAAATGCCATTTCAATTTACAGCATTGAGACTAAGAAAAAGGGGGTTTCAAAATTTAGAACTTTTCAACTCAAAAAAATCCCAAAATAAATAAATTCAAAAAACATTTCTAGGCTTACATAACCTCAAATTCCAAATCTGAAATAATAAAACGGGGTTGTTTTGTAGCAACAAGGCTGCAGAAAGCCCAAAAGATAAAAATACCCAAAATAACCATTTTAATATATTATAATCATGAACCATATATTAAAACAAGCATATAAATGTACCAAATACTAAATGAAAGTCGAATAATGATAAAAGTAAAGGAAATAAGAGAGAAGATAAAGTAGTGTTTATTAGAAAAAGGGCTCAAACATAGATCAAAAGGGCAATTGAGATAGCTTGGAGATGCTCAAGCTTTCTATCCTTAGGATAGTAGGCAAGGACTACCTTGCTGATTTCAGTATACTTTTTAACTGCTTTGGTCTGCTTGGGTGATTGCCCTTAGTCTTTATGATGGTCTTGAATAGGCAGGCAGATATGGCTTGTTGGGTCTTGATGTGCACCATGATTTTGTTGAACTTAGGCTTCTGGACCCTGACTCTTGTAAAACTGGCTATGCCCCCTTCAAGGGAAGAGGTGATCTAATCAACCTGTTGTTATCCTGCTTATAGCAGCTCCAGGTGATTGAGTCACCACCTTTTCTGATGTGGTGTGCTCCTTGGAAAACTCCGACCCATTGAGTTTTAAAATACTCAATGAAAGGAGCAAAAGCTTCCTGGTTGGCAAGAATATAGGGGTGGCAGAAGAGGGCGTCATAGAAAGCATTAGTCTCCTCCTTTCTCACTAAGGCAAGGGCAGAAAATCAATTGAATATGTCATTGGCTTCTTTAGTGCCTTCAGAGTTGTAAAGCTCATGAAGATCTGAGAATTTTTGAAGGCAGCGGCAGAGTGCCTGTCAAAAGTGAAAGTAGCATCCCTGGTGGAGGCTCTTCAAGACTTTTATGAAGGCATTTTCCTGAGCCTGTTAAAAATACACTACCAGATATTTGTGGTAGGGAAGGCTTTCTGCTTGCTTTTTGGTTGGGGTGGCTTCCTCTTCCTGTGACTGGGCCTTCTTCTTGTGCCCTCTAGTCTTCTTTGGCTCCTATTTAATGGTTGGGAGGATCTCATCCAACTTGGCCTTAAAAATTGAAAGAGCACGGACATAAGTTTCCTGCTTCTTATTTGGGAGGAAAAAAAGACCAGGGGAAAAACTAGATTTCCCACCTGCCTGTGAATGCTCTAAAGCTGGCTAAATAGCTTTGGGCAGGTGGAGAAAGTTCTATCTGCAAGCCAGGTCTTGCAGTTGAGAAGGTTGTAGAGATACTGGGATGTATTAAAGCAAATAACTTTCTCATGGGCATTTTGGCCATCATTGTGGAGGAGGAATCTCTCTTCATGCCGCAAAAGCTTCTGCTCCTCAGTTAGAATCAACTGTTCAATTGATGTAGCACTGATGTCTTCAGTGCTCAGAGCATACCTCTGATTGGTGAGGTATCTCTGCAATTTAGTGGCGCCACCAACAGCAGCAAGATGGGAGTCATTGAGATTTAGAAGGACATCATTAACTACCTCAGTGGAGGTTTGATCCCTTGTATTTGTGATAACCTGGCAAAGAAACCAGTGGATCAATTGGTAAATGGGGTCAAAAGACTTGGCGCATTTATGGCCTACAGTTAACATCTTTAATCTTGTAATCCCATAAGTGGTGAGCCTTGCTGGGCACCCAACATTATCAAATTTTTAGTTATGCTGGTGTATTGCTTCCTTCTTGTTGCTACAGATGAAACTTTAGCCCTTATAAACAAAGACAGCACCCCCTTCTTGGTCATATTGGTTAGCTGGTAGAGTATGTGATGGGCACAGCAAAGGTGCCATTTCAATTGCAGATATTGTAAAGTGTTAATATCCATGAGCTCAATTGGCTCATCAACAGGAGCACCAGGATCAGGATGCTGCTCATCTTCCTCTTCAGGTTCTGAGGTGGGATCAGAGTGGCAGTTGAAGTGGAATGACTTCTTTTGTGAATCTGAAGGGGAGTAAACAAAAGGAAAGTGGGTAGGGAAGGGTTTGTTTCCTCAGGTTCAGGGGAAGGCTTGGGTGTCTTAGAGGAAGCTTTACCCTTAGCAGGCTGCTTTTTAGGGGTAGTTTTGGTGGCAACAGCGCCCATGTTGACACTAAAAATGTTGACAGTGGCCATGTCAACACTTTGTTGATATGGTTACTGTTGACTCAAAACTTGAAATCCCCTATGTTTTTTGCTAGTTGTGCTAGCTTAATTCTTTTTTAAAGCATTCAGGGGTGCAAACCCAAAAAACACAACAAAATTGTTGTCATTTTGACACAATTTAATATTTAGCTTGATCAAAACTTGATTTAACCAGTATTTTTCCTTACATTTACTAATAAAAATTAGTTTATTTTTTATTTGTTTTCACAAAGTAAAAGTGTCCATGTTGACACTTTTTTAAGCCAAACTTATTTTTAATAACAAAACTGAAACATCTACAATAAAAAAATTAAGTTTGCATTTAAAAATATTTTTTAATATATAGAAAATATATTGCACATACAGTAGATTGTTTAAATGTTTATCTTATAAATATATATGTGGCACTTATTCCAGCTTTAATATCATAAATGGATCGGTGGCTAACTGGGATCCAATAATTTAAGTGTGAGTTACTATGTAATTTACTATAGAATTTATTATTGAAAATAATGTTAACACTCAGAAATGTTGTCTATTTGCTTGTGATTATCTGCCGGGTAGAGTTAAGCAAATTATAGTGGCGCAATTAAGCTTAAATTAATATGTCACTTCATATAAAGAATGTCGTAAGTGACATTGTCAACACTTTACCCTTTTCATTACTGAATACAACTTTCTTAACTTATTTCAATATACACAATGGTAAAATATCATATTACCACTACCCAAATATAATTTTAATAAAGAAATAAATAATTTTGACACTTTTTTACTTATTTTAATATGTTTTTTTTATTTTATATGTGAACAAAAACACACAGAAAATGGCTAATTTTTGCTAGCCCGCGTAAATTTAATTAAGTGTACTATGAAAAAACATAGGAAATTTAAAAAAAAAAGTTGATAGTGACAATGTTGCCAAAAATAATGTCTACAATTTTTCTAATCAACAGTGAGAATTCAGCTTTTTTTACCAATTGTTACTCATAATGTCAACACTTTTCATTTCTCACATATAAAACTTAATGTTTTACATAATAAAATCATCTGAAATTTTAATATGTTGTATTTTTATCTTTTCTTTTTCATATTTTCTAATCTTTAAAATAAAAATATTTATAAAGCTAAACTTCACATAAATCTCTTAAATTTTAACTTGTTATTTATAATTTTAATAAAATAAAAACTATACAAGCATTTTTTATCTTTTAAATGCCAATAAAAGCCATATAAAGTTTATTTTTTATATATTATGTTTTTTAAGTTGTTTTATTTTTTTTAAATACATTGCTTTATTTTAAACCCCTTTAATTATTATTTTAGGACAAGAACATTTCTGAGCAGCCCAAAGGAACCAAGCGTCCTTTTAAGACATCAAAGCCACCAAGAAGAAGCCTGTCTTGTCAAGGAAGGCCACTCCCAAGCCCTTCTCAAAGCCCTTCCCTGAGCCCTCTCCTGTGAAGAGCCTCACTCACTCCACTGTGGGAGAGGAAACTGATAGTACCCTTACAGATCACAGTTTCTACAACTTGGCTTCAGACAAGGAGCCTACCAAGAAGCGGTGCCAGACCAAAAAGACCCCACCCAAGGATAAGTCTCCTGCACATGAGGAGCACCAAGATAAGCCCCATTATGCTTTCCTCACCACCAAACTCCCCTCTTTGAGTTCATCTGGGGATGATACAAAGCTCCACCCCAATTACTTCCCTGGCTTCCTCCATGCTCCTGCTGGCCCCTGGGACCCTCTGTTGGCCCACAATATCTGCAATATCAACAGGAAGTTTAAGGTTCCTTCTTCCCTATCAAAGTTTTTTCCCCATCATTAGTGTCAAAGGTGGGCCAGTAATGGTAGCTAACAGTTATATCTTCTCATGAAATAATGCCAACCAGGGCTTCAAGAGCCAGCACTATACCTGCGAGGACTGCTCCTGCCCAGTGCGGCTCAATACTGAGCGCTGGGACTTGGTACAGACCATCAAAGGTGAACACACTTGTGTGATGCCCAACAAAACCATTGCCTGCCTTCTCAAATGATATCTGGTGCAGGGCATGCACACCTCAAAGGACCTTTCCTCAACCCAGCTTGCCGTGCTTGCATACAAGTACCTCTCTCCCACCAACCTCAAGAAGGTGCCAATCCACATCCAGTTGATCAAGTTTGTGAGTGATAGGCGCCAAGCCTCAAATCCCCTGGCCAAGAGCGCCACCATCATTGAAGAACTGGTCCTTTCCAATACCCTCAAGACAACCAAGGGTGGAGAGATGTTCCTGCTCCATGACTATGGGCAGGAAGTAGAGGATAGGATCATTGCTTATGACACAACCCAAAACCTGGAGCAGCTCAATACTGCTATCACCTGGCTGTGCAACAGGACATTTTCAACCTTCCCAATCATCTTCAAGCAGCTTTAGGTCCTGCATGGACAGATCAATGACCTTATTATCCCTCTTGTGTTCTTCCTCCTGCCTGGTGCCAAGACAGAAGTCTACACCAGAGCATTTAAAATTGTCTGGGATGCTTTGAGAAGTCTTCCTGCTAACAAGCTCCCCCCTCCCACCCATGCCACCAGAGCAAACCCTTTCTCTGCCAAGAAGGATGAGTTCACCACAGCCGCAGAGCAGCTAGCTCATGCGCGCTCATTTGGGCCAAAGGTGATCATAATGGACTTTGAGCAAGCTCAGTTCAGAGCCTTCAAGGCCAACTTCAATGGAGAAGTTCAGGGCTGCTTCTTTCATTTAGACAGGCCCTCATCACAAATCTCAAGAGCAAGAGGGAGCTTTTTGACAAGTATCTTAATGATGGTAAAGGGAAGTGCCACTTTGCCATCACCCACTTTGCTGCCTTGGCTTTTGTGCAACCAGAGCATACTGGGCTTGGCTTTGAGGCCCTCCTGGAGGATGCTTACGTGAAGAAGCACTCCATCATTTTCAAGGGTTACCTTGAGTACTTTGAAAAGCAATGGGTAGGCAAGAAGGTGACTGCCCAGAGAGGGAAAAGCGGGGCCACTGCCCCTTGGAATTGCCAGGGCGCTTGCCTCAAGGGGGAGATGAAGACCACCTTCAGCCTTGAGGTTTGGCACAAGCACTTGAAGACCAAGTTTGGGTCCAACCCCAAATACAACAAGTTCTTTGCCAAGCTATAGGAGGAGCAGGTCAGAAATGTATCCAAGTTTTGCAACCTGGCCAACCAAGTGGCCCCCAAGGAAAAGAAGAGTAAAGATCAGGAGTACCAGGAGACAGTGCAAAAGATGGTGAAGAAGAAGTATAAGGTGGCAGAAATCAAAAAATAACTTGAAGATGTTGCAACTGCTCTTGCTGGTGGGTTTAATTAGCCTAATAAACTTTGCTTTGCTTTGCCTGGTTGTTTTTACTTTTGATTTTTATATTTTTTTGTATATTACTAATCTTTTTAGGTATAAATGTTAAGTTTAAGATACAGTTTCAATGTGGTTTTGTAAGAAATATATTATATTTTGTTAATTTATCTTTAAGGCATGAGATTTTTTCAAGTGTGCTTATATAAAGTATAATAAATTTAAATTAGAATTTTCTTATTTTTGTAGTTATTATGATATATAAAATATCTTTAATTTTGGTTTATTGGAATTTTAATTTTTATGGGAATAAAAATAAGCATATAACAAAAAGTGTAATTTATATATTAAATTGAAAAATAGTTGCTTATATCTCCTTATTCTTATTACTTATGGTAATTTTTATTGCATTTTTGAATTTTACTGAAGTTATTTTAGTATAATAGTATTTAAAAATATATTTTTTACTCTAAAAATGCTCAGGGTAAAGTGTGCTGTTACTTAAAAAAGTGTCAACATCCAGGAGACAACATTATGTAAAACCAGGTTGTCACTTTACTATATTGTTGATATTAAAAGTGTTAACATGGCCAGTATCAACATTTTTAGTGTCAACATGGGCGCTGTTGCTGTTTTGGCCTTCTTGGCCTTGGGAGGAGTGACCTTGGACTTAAGGCCTTGGAAGCCTTGGACACAGCTTTGGTGGTAGGCTTGGGAGCATCTAAAAGTGAATTAGTATCAAAATATGAGCAATTTGGGGGTTGTTTTTAAAGAGATACATGATAATATTTTTAATATAAAAGTAGTCAATATTTTACACATACTTGTAAAGAAAGTCTTAAAATATATAATGTCAAAATTATAATGTTTGGTTTTTGTAACTTTTTTATTAGTAACACAAGTAGGCAAAACTTTGAGTTTTGACTAAAAACTTGCAGTCAAAATGGTGTTTTCAAAGCGACATAGTTAAGGTGTTGTAGCTCAAAAACATAGTGTTTTTGACCATTTTCATATCAAATTAACAATATTCCGGTGGAATTACCTCAACTGGGTCAAAGAGTAAGACTTGAATTTCACAAAAACTAACTTATACAACTGGCGTAAAAAGTACCCAGTTGTTTAGAGGAGGTCAAAAAATATATATCTGCAAATTTTCATATACTTTTTATATTTTTTTATTATAATGATTTTTATAACTTCAATTTGTACTTTTAAAAAGTGGAAAGCAAGAATTGCAATGGGGGAATCAATATAGTGTAGCCTGGCGCCATATGTAATTTCCCCTTATTTCCCCCTATCTATTGTGCGCATCAAATCAATTGGGTGATATGAAACCCAGTGGAATTTGAAGTGATATAAATCAAAATGGCATAATCACCCCCTTCCATATTAAAATCACTATTGAAATATTTTATTAAGAGATCCCTTATCAACTTATCCATGTATTATAAAGTTATAAATTAAATATAATATAACTGGTTTTTCCCCCAGCAATGATAATCTCTAGTAGGACTATCATAGAGGCATTATTTTAGTTTGTTCT